>QEPC01014636.1:32028-79783 GCA_003113815.1 Sphenodon punctatus
ACCAGAAGATCATTGGTGATCTTAGCGAGAGCAGTTTCAGTAGAATGAAGGGGGCGGAAGCCAGATTGGAGGGGGTCAAGGGAGGAGTTGGTGGATAGGAAGTCAAGGCAGCGGGAGTAGACAACACGTTCAAGCAGCTTGGAAGCAAAGTATGAAGTATGAAGGTTATTTCTGTAATGGCGTGGACTTGTTTAGGCCGGATAAGTGTGCGCGCACTTTGCAATGCTACCGATGAGTGACATGAAGGCAAATGCTCGGCACTGCTGCCATCAGTAATTAACAAAATTGTGCCAATCAATTACCAAACAAATATTTTCTATTAATTCATTTGTTTGTGATGTTGTACCGTCCAATTGTGCCATTGCAAACAAGAATCTAACTTCATTCAGCATATCTTGTCCTTGACACAGACACAACCTGTTTGAGGTTTGACAATTGCATTACGATTTAGAGCAGCTGCACTGCCTGTTGGTGCCAGGTAAGTACAATGGTCGCATACCACATGTCACATCACAAATACACACTGAACATTGAACATGCCTGGGTTTAGATTTGCAATTCTGTGAGTATGACAGTTGCCATGCCCAGGCCATGCTGACAAACCCATTCCACCCATTTGCAACCCTCCAGTCCTTGGATACAGTGGCAGATTTGTAACAGCTCTTCCAATTCCTTGCCCACAAAGTAAGGCTTTGTACCTTGTCTTCCTAAGCCCTTAACCTGCCTTCCATGCATGGAATGTGATGTGATGCAGCAATCACTGACTGGACTCGAGTAGTTCAACCCCCTCTTTGAAAAACGAGCACTGCATGTTCAAGCACTGTTCAAGTCATGTTCAAGCTGATGGCTACAGAAACACTTTAGAAAAGCTCACAAGCTTTCATTTTCATTTTATTGGATGACAGTGCCATTGCAAAATACATCATCAATATCAACACCCATAAAATACTACAATTACATTTACATCCATAAAATTCATCCATAATATCGAGTAAGCTACCTAAAAGGTAAGAATAACAAACTTGCTTATTGCATAAATCTGACAAACCCCAAGACTGAATCTCTTCTACGGCTTAAAATCCTTTTTTCAGATTTGATAATGAGACAACGCAACAGATACAGCACCGACATGCGAGCAATGAACAAATGTATTAAAAATATCAATAGGGAAGTTGGGGGGTTTATGAAAGATATGAACATGGCTTCTGTGTGGCACCGCAACATAATGCCAGAAGATAAACATCTATTTCTTGATGACCATGTGCATCTGTCCGAATTTGGCTTATCTTTATTCTATAAAAACATTAGCTCGCTCATTGTATATTCTGTATTGTGAGTATACTGGTCTGGTGTTGGTAGACAACTGATTACAGGACATGCCATCATTCTAATAGTATTTCCCCTACTTTTTTGCAGGAATAGGGAGGGATCCAGAAGGATGTAAGGTGGTTGTTCACATGTGCAACTGTTGCACTGTGATGTGAGATCCTGCTGTTTCCATTCCTGTGTTCAGTATGATGATTTCCCTTGAGCATTTCAAGGCAGGATTCAAGGCATTTCTAGGCATGGAGGAGCCGGCTGAACTGGGATCTGCTGTGGCTTCCCTCATGTGCGAGAGAATCCACAGCAGATCCCCGTTTGCACCGGCTCTTTTCCTGCCATCTGACTCCGCCCCCCAGCCGCAGAAATGAATGTGGTCCATTGCTTGGCTTTGCAAGTTCAACTTTGCAGGTTTTGCAATTTGCAGCAACCAGTTTTGTGAGGGAAGTCTGTGATGCCAGCGACGGGAAGATACTCGAATTCGGTCTGTGGCCTATGGGAACTGGGCAGCGAGTGCCCTAGGTTGCAGACCGAATCATATCAACCTGTCATGGGACTTAAGTGGATTAGAAGACTTCAGGACAGCACTTCAAAAAAACACCGGGAACAGGAGGAAGTTTTGACTTACCCGGCCGCCCGTGACTTCCGGGACCAGGACGATTAGGGTCCCTGGCCTGCCTCCCATCCAGAGACTTGGTGCACTACCACTACTTCCGGTCCAGCATGGGAGGGCTCCCTACACCGTGAAATCACACCTGGCGCTGCGCATGCGCAGGCTGCCTACAAGCTGAACTTGCAGAAGTGCACAATGAATCAAGACAAGCAAGCCTGCATTGCAGCAACTGGCTCTGCATTGCAAAAACTGGCTCCTCTGACTCAGGTAGGGGCAGGGCATGCAGAATAAACTTGAACACTTATTCCGACTGCCCTGCCCTGCCCTGCCCTGCATTGTCTAGCTGGCAGTTAGCAATGAGAATTGCCATAAATTTCCATCTTCCGACAGTCTGCCACTATTTGCACTATTTGCAGTGCATCCGTTAACCATTCCGATGTTTGATCGACATTCGTTGCTGAAACCAACATGACGACGATAACATCGGATATTTTGCAATTCTGGCAGTATCCCGGTACTTTCCGCTAGCGGTTCCGCAAAATGGCAAAGAATGGAATTAACGGAATGTTGCATGGAAATGGCGGAACAGTCGCAGTAATCCCAAAATAGTGGAATGAAACACCGGAACGGAAAGGGGAGCTACCGTTTCAGTGCTAATGGAGGGTCTCCATCTGAGTTTGGATTTGGCTGGAGACAGGGTAGGGATACTGCTGATATACCCTGCACCCACCTGTACGGCAGCCTCACTATATGCACTGACTGAACTGGTGTAGGAGGTGATCTTGCGGTCCCCCAGGATGATAGTTTTGGGGGACTTCAATATCCATGCCGATGTCAGTATTGGAGGGGTGGAACATAAGTTCATGGCCGCCATGGCAACCATGGGCCTGTCTCAGGGAGTAGTGGGCCCCACACATGTTGGAGGACATACCCCGGACATGAAATTTTGCACAGGCCTTGAGGCAGGGGATCCGTTGGTGGGGGAGGTATCAATAGTGTCCTTGTGGTGGTGTCGGGGAGTGCAGTGTGAGAGCGAACTACACGGCAGGAGAGACAGCTGAGTGCCTCATTGCTGGCCGAGCAGGACAATCAGTGGCTGACCCGGAGCGAGGCTGCGCGGGGCTATTTGATCCAGTGGGCACCAGAGGTGGGTTGTGGTGTTGGGGAGTGCAGCGTTAGGGCGAGCTACGTGGTGGGAGAGACAGCTGAGTGCCTCATTGTCGGCCGAGCAGGACAATCAGTGGCTGACCCCGGAGCGAGAATAGTGGGGCTATTTGCTCCAGTGGGAGCTGGAGGCAGTGCCGGAGCTGCGTGCAAAGACAGCACACCTAAGGGCTGTGCACACAAGGGCGCGGCCTTGTGCACGTGGCCTTAGGCGCCGGCGGGTGCCCAGGCTGCCAGTGCTCACTGGGGTGGTGTGTCGGAGGCTCCTTCTTCTCCGGCCACCCTCCTCGATTTGTTTATGCCAGCCAGGTCCTCTAAGGACCTGGCAGGGCTTGGGATGGGGACCCCGCCATTTAAGCAGAGGAAGTTGGATGGGTTTTTTCCATCTCCCGAACTCTCAGAGGTCTCCGCCTTGCCCTCTTTTACCTTCTGATATTCTCTTGTGTAATAGATTCATTCAATTAGCAAACGACCCCTTGGAGAAGGGGGTCGGGTCACCGGGGATACCCTGTGGAGGCCAGCAGAAAAGGCTTCTCTTGGTGAGTGAAGAACTCAGTCTTTTGTCTACTCTGGCAGGAAGTTCGGTGTCTCCCGCTGACTTGGGCTCTTCTTCTAGACCTGCCCAGGAAGATAATACATTGTGGGCTCGTACCCTAGCTGATCAGACGTTACTGATTGGGAAAACTTTGCAGCATATATTTGCTCAACTATGTACACTTACCCGGATTGTGGAGGAGAACAATAGGGAAATAATTGCGGGACNAAAGGGACAGGTGCTCTGTGCAAGGGGGATGCCCTCATATCTACCCTCCAGAAGCCTGGTGGGAAGCACATTCATTCGCGCCAGCAAAAACATGTGAATTTTCCTAAACCCATCTAATCCACCCAGATAAGCTGCCATGCTTGGAGAGGCCAGAATTATACTGCCATAATGTGTCATTGATCTCAGCCCGGCTACCCTAGAATAATCCTCCTGCCTGCTGATGTCCTGTAACCTGTTTTTAATCTCCACTTTAGCCACCATTTCCCCTTTCCTTACAAGATCCTCAACGAATAAACCCATAACTGATATCTTAGTTCTTATCTGGTGTTCCCATGGGTTTACAAAAGGGTCCACCCACCTGTGGGCGAGAAGATCCTGACTTGTGGACAAAGGAGCAAAGAAGTTTATTCTCAGCCAGAGAATTATGGCCCGAGTCCACATGGCACAACTCCAGGGAATTACCCCGGTCTCTAATCTTACAGCCACCGATGGAACACTGTTTGGCACTGCTAGCAAGGCTCGTAAACATCTGGACTGTACTTTGTCCAGTTCTTGGGCAAAATCCAATGCCCATATTCATGCTCCATAAAGTAGTTGAGCCTTGATCTTTAGATCAAGTATCTTGAGTGCTATCTCCATAAAACCCCTCTCTCTTCTATGGAAACAACATATCAACGTTATAATATTCCCCTTTGCACGTCCCAAAGCTGAGAAGTAAGTTTATTGATTACATAAGCAAGATAGTTGATACAGAGTGATTACTAGAAATCAAAGGTAAATATAACGCATTCCTAATCTATACTGGTTGAGTTCCTAAATTAGCATCTTACCCTATAAAGGTCCATAAGTTTCTCTCAGTCCTTTGGTGTAAGTGACTGGGTCTCCAGACTTAGTTGGAAGAAAAGCCAAATCGTGTCTCTCTTAGTTCATGTTCTCCAGCCTGACTTGCCACTCTCCCTGTGCCCCCTATAGCTGCTGTTGCTGCTGCTACTGCTACTCCTGTTCCTGCTGTCATTGCCCAAGGATCGAGCCCTGCCTCTAGCAGCTGGTGTGGGATCCACCAGCCCTGAACTGCTGGGGATCATATCAATAATGGGGGAAATTGGTGGCCCTGGAGGAACATCTAACCCCGAAGCACCTGCACCTGCTCCTACAGCCACAGCAGAGACAGCCGCAGCCTCCTGCACTGCAGACCTTCCAGTGCCCTGTGTGGCAGTGGACGATGCTGGTGGGAGGTGATACCAAACCACACTCCTAGTGACGCTGCTGGGAGCCTCTGAAGCCTGTCTGCTAAAAACGGGCCTGTGCAGTTTGGGGTGTAGAGATGGGCTCGGGCTGCTGCTGATGCCTGCCACTCTGCTGGCACAGCCCCTGCCACCTCTGCCACATGCCGCATTGGCTGCCTTACAGGCAGCAGACCGGCCTCTCCTGCTTCCCTTCTCCATTTCTCCCACCCAAAGAATGCAGAGGAAGATTTTATATTTTTTTTACATTTATTTATTCAAATTTGTAATCTAATATTGTATATATCTACACTAACTCTAACTGCTATTAAGTATTCTAAAACCTATGGAACTGAATGGAATATTATCTAATATCTACAAAGGTCTAGTCCTACAAAATCACTATAAAATATTAAAACTGAATCGCTACACACTATCTCTATCTCTCTCTATAAATAAGCTAACTCCTACATCTATCTATCTATCTATCTATCTATCTATCATCTACACAGGGAAATTCTTACGAGATTTTCGCAAGAAACAAATCGATTTTTATTTCAGCCCTACTTGATGTCCACCATCTAGTTAATGATTGATCCCTCTATAAATTATATTTTTTGTCTATATAGATGTGCATGTGATATCGAGGTCCCTGGGGTTTCCCAGGTGTCAACCATGAGGAGAGCGTTTTCTGTAGCTGCGTCATGACTGTGGAGCTCCCTCCTGTTGGAGATCCGCCTGGCCGCCAACCTCCCCTCTTTCCAATGTTCCATAGACAATGTAAGACCTGGCTGTTTTGCCAGGTCTTTACTGAAGGAGATGGGATGGGTGGGTTGGGTTTGGGAGGGTTTTTTGTTCTTTTGGTATTGGTTTATTTTAACTTTAGGATTTTTTTTTTGTTTTAATGTATTTNAGGGAGGGCTGTCCATCTACATCATCCACATCATCCAGAAGCAATAGAGGTGCTTCTGCTGCCCAGTCTGCTTCTGGTGCTGCTACTGCTAGGGCTGGGGGCAGGAATAGACCCTGATGGCTGAAAGGCATGGCTGCTCCCACTCCCACCATCCTCAGGGGCATCCTGCTGCCATGCACTCTCCAGAGCCCTCTCTTCCTGCTGCACCCTTTCCACCAGCTCACCCTTCCTGTGGCCATAGAGCGCTGTCTGGCATGCCACACTGCCCTTGAGCCTGGGGTCCAGCATGGTTGTCAACATATATTCCTCCCACTGCAGGAGCTCATCAAACTGTGTCTTTAGCCCTGCCTTCAGCTGCCGCACCAGGGCAACCACCTCATCTTCTTGCCCTGGGGGCCACAATCCTGCCCCTGGAGAATCTCCTCCAGCCTCCTGAGGAGACTCTGGACCAGAGGGGTTACCTGGCTGATGGTGGCTGTGGAGGAGCTGATGGTCTCTGTCATAGCCAGGAATGGTCTCAGAACAAAGACGGTGTGAGCCAGGATCTCCCATTTTGTCCCATTGTACCGTGGAGGTGCCCCACTGTC
This sequence comes from Sphenodon punctatus, assembly GCA_003113815.1. Lineage (NCBI taxonomy): Eukaryota > Metazoa > Chordata > Lepidosauria > Sphenodontia > Sphenodontidae > Sphenodon > Sphenodon punctatus. The sequence continues at coordinate 38,612 of QEPC01014636.1, forward strand.
TGTCACCAGTTGAACCTGATGCAAGGCGGTTTTCTGCTCGAGAAGCTGCTTGAGCATCAGGAACGTGGAATTCCACCTGGTGGACACATCTTGCACCAGCTGGTGCACTGGAGAGCCTTGCTCTGCCTGTTTCGCCCAGAGGAGGTTGCTGCCTTTCACACTCCAGTTAAAGAAACCAGCCAGCTTCCTCCCTCGCTCGATCAGGGAGCTAAGGGTGCCTGCTGCAATCGCCTTCTCCCCCAAGCCTAGAGCATCCCTGACCACCAGGTGAAGGGTGTGTGCGGCGCAAGGGATGCTGGTGAAGCCCCCTCGCAGACTGCCCTCAATATTATGGCCACTTTGTGAGCCACCATGCACCCCTTGGTTAAAGGCGCACCTGTCATGACCCACTCCCTCACCATGGCGGTCAGGGCTGCCTCAATTTTTCGAGACATGTGGGGGCCGTGGCATCCATGACTTCTGCCTGAAGCAGGACCCACCTATACCCTGTTTCGAGACCCCTCCTGCCACTGCCAAATGTTGCCTCTGGGTCCTGCCACCAGTGCGTCATCACTGCCAGTTAGGTGTGATGTGCATTCCTGCTCAACCAGGGGTCTGTGGTGAAGTGGACAGTGGCACCTCCAGCCCTTGCCAGCTGCTCCCTCACCCGCTCCTTTAAAGCCCAGTATGAGGATGNCCACCCTCTCCCCTCGGGTTTTGTACCACAGTGGACTATGCCTGGTATGGTGGTGCAACACTTGCGGTCTCTGCTTTCAATCCCCTGCCATCCTAGAGAGATTAAAGAAATAAGGGTACTGAAGAGGGATCAGTTATTGTTTAAGGCAGTAATTTCCTTTCGTAAAAGCTATTGGGTGGATTGTCCTTTGAAGGCGGGTTCAAATGATGGGGTGTGGATTGCGAAAAATTTTGTCCACTCTAGCTTGCAACAACTTCTAGAGGGTCATAGTAAAGGGGGGATGAGAGCCCCTGCGGGGACCCCTATGGTAATTCCAGGTGGCCCGGTTTCGTAATCCCAGCCTCCCCCACCCCCGGTCCCTCCTGAAAAGATTTTGGATGAGAATTGCAGGGAAGGGGAGTGCACCTGCACTGACACTAATGTGGGTATGGAGGTTGAGTCAGGGGAACAAGGGGTGCAAGTAATGCCCCTAGAGTCAGGCCCCGAGGTGCCAATCATAGCTGCCTCTGGGAATATGGAAAATGTTTTAGAACCTGCTGAATTGGTTAGGCAGGAAACCCTCGCTCCCGATTTAGGTGGTAGTAATTTAATGATCCCTGTTCGGGAAACTGGCAAAATCTATCCCTTGGAGGTAGGGGTATGTGACAGGCTTCTATAGTTAGGACAAATGAGGGAAGTAATGTGTATTGATGGGATCCAGAAGCCAGGTCGGGAGTATGTAGCTAATCCCGGTACTAGCAGTGCGGGACAAACTACGATTAATTGGACTAGCCTTAGGGCTTTGGAGGAAAATGAAATAGGATGGTTCCAACCCGTGGCTGCCCCCCCCCACTCGTACAAGGCTCCTTGGAGGCTTGCAATTCAACTATGGTGGACCTGCAAAGTAGGAGAAGGGGTTTCGATGAAACTCCTCTGGTTGGGATGGATGGGGCTTGGGGCGGTACTTTGCCTCTAGAGATTGCTCCCTCCCCTGGGGAAGAATTGTCACAGGGCTCATATATCATGAAGGGTAGGAAGGGAGTTATTGATGTAGGAGATGCAGATGTTTTGGTGTACTCCCCTGGCCCCTCGGTGGATATAGGCTCTGTTGGAAGTCTGGGGGTGTGTGTGAAAACAAAGACGGATTGACAGATAAAGGAGCAGGGGTCGGCGTTCTTGAAGGCCTTATCCTGGAATGTCTCAGGGTGGAAATCTAAGGTTTCCGAGCCTGGGTTCCTCCATTATCTATGGAATTTTGACATCATTTTAGTGCAGGAAACCTGACTGGTGGACGAACTTTGTCTCCAGGGATTCCAGGTAATAGGACAGCCTGCATATAAGTGTGCAACCAGGGGTAGACCTAGAGGAGGGCTTGCCTGTATGATTAATACTGATTTGAACTTCGAGGTTGTCCCTCTTTTACATCCTATGCCTAACATATGTGGCTGTCTCCTGAAACTGGAGGAGGTCTCATTTTTGGTAGCCTCAGTTTATATCCCTCCAGCAAATGCTCCCAGTTATCGGGAGGAAGTATGGTTTGAGGTATCCTCCTTCCTGGGGAATTCGAGAGATCTGTATCCTGGGGCATGTTTAGTCCTAGCAGGAGACCTGAACTCCAGGATGGGGGATCGGGGTCAGGATTTATGTAATTTGGAATTTTGTTGGCAGGATGGTGATTTTTCTCCCCTGTTGGAGAGACATTCTAAGGATCAGGGTCTGAATAGACATGGTGTTTTTCTTTCTAAATTGTTGAAATATTTAGATTTGTACGTATTGAATGGAAGGGGTTGGGGAGATTTCCCAGGTGAGTTTATCCATATCTCCAGGCAGGGTAGTAGTGTCATTGATTTTAGTTTCAGTGGATGTTATTTCCTGGGTGTCTGACTTTTATGTTGGCTCCTGGGCAGCTAGTGATCACTTGCCTGTTATTGTTTCATTTAAATGCCAGGTCCCTCCCTCCTCTCCATCCCTCCTCCCAAGTTTGGATCACAGCCCTGTTAGGAGGAAATGGGATGAGGCGGTGGGGCAATTCCTAGGAAATGCCCTTGGTTCGGAGAAGGGGAGGCAGGTTAAAACCTCTCTCCTGCAGGTCCCTTCCCCTGATTCGATTTTTGAACAATTCCAGGCAATATTTGGGTGGCTTCGCCCCATGTTGATCTCTCCTCCTCAAAACGGCCCTGGGTGTAAGATGGGACAGGCCATGTCCTGGTCGTGGTTCGACAGAGACTGTCGCTGTGCTCGTTTGTCTCTTCGCCAGGCCTATAAGTTGTACAGGGTTACTAATGTTGAATCTGCAAGGCATGAATTGGAGATCATGAGGGCCAACTACAAGCAACTCCTTAGAGTAAAGAGGGAGGCATACTATAGACAAACCTGAGCCCAAATTGATGAAGCCTCTAGGGATCTTAATTCCCAAAGATTTTGGTTATTAATTAGGGGCATTGGGAAAGGAGCCGGTGCGGGATGTATGTCTGTTTCCCCTGAGGCCTGGGAGAAGCATTTTGCACTACTGTATTCCCCCCACCCCCACCCCTTGGTTGTCGAGCCCTTGTTGGATTTGCTGCCATTATCTCTAGAGTGGCCTCCGGTCACTCCGGAAGAAATTAGGAAGTTAGTTTCTTCCTTGGGATTTTTTACCTGCGGAATTATTTAAGGGCAATATAGAGTGGTGGGCCCCAGTCCTCGCAGTGTTATGCACTGCTATAAATACTCAGGGGAGGGTCCCAGCAGATTGGGTTGGGACAATAGTGGTGTCAGTGCTGAAGAAGGGGGCTGGAAATGATCCCAATAATTTTAGGCTGATTAGCCTCCTTAGTATTCTGGGTAAGCTTTACGCTAAATTTTTACTGAGTAAGCTTCTAGGTTGGATGAAGGTCCAGGATATTTTGGCTTTTGAGCAAATTGGGTTTTGTCAGGGGTGTTCTACAATTGACCACTGTTTTTTACTCTCCCACTTAACTCAGAAGTATGCTTTCCCTGGGAATGCTGTTTCTGCTCCCGCTGGGCTGCCTTAGCGGGCTACCTTAGCGTTTCTTAGCATTTCTGCCACCGCTCTGTGACATCGTTTTGCATATGTGGGAGAGAAGGACTATCTCACAAGATCTGTCCACCTGCCTGCTTGCCTCTGCTGTGCTGCTGCCATCCATTGCCAGTGAGGACGGGGTTCACTGTCGCCACTGCTGCTCTGCCGTGCTTGTCACCACTTGCAGGGAAAAGACTTTTGTGAGTCCAGGGGGGCGGGGAGGAGCATAGAAGCCGGGTGCGAGGGCCAGTTTGTCCCCTCCCCCACCCGGAAACAGCCGGGGTTTTAAAGCCAAAGGGCGCGGCACTTTAGGGCACTTCGGGGCCACAGGANATTCTTACGAGATTTTCGCAAGAAACAAATCGATTTTTATTTCAGCCCTACTTGATGTCCACCATCTAGTTAATGATTGATCCCTCTATAAATTATATTTTTTGTCTATATAGATGTGCATGTGATATCGAGGTCCCTGGGGTTTCCCAGGTGTCAACCATGAGGAGAGCGTTTTCTGTAGCTGCGTCATGACTGTGGAGCTCCCTCCTGTTGGAGATCCGCCTGGCCGCCAACCTCCCCTCTTTCCAATGTTCCATAGACAATGTAAGACCTGGCTGTTTTGCCAGGTCTTTACTGAAGGAGATGGGATGGGTGGGTTGGGTTTGGGAGGGTTTTTTGTTCTTTTGGTATTGGTTTATTTTAACTTTAGGATTTTTTTTTTGTTTTAATGTATTTTATCTTGTATTTTAAAATATTATTAGCTGCCCTGAGATGCTTGTAGCAGGATGGAGTGGCATATACATTTTAATAATAAATAAATATACATGTATAATTTATATCTATAGGGTGCAATCCCTCCCCCTACTTGCGCCGCACAGCCAGAATGTGGGCACTCAGGCATGCATGCATGTCGTGTGCATGGACACCCCAAGCCCACACACACCATGACCCAGGGGGTGGAGCAAGAGCCTGCCTGCTCCATCCCCTGAGTTACAGGGTGTGTGTTTGCTCGGGGTGTTCCATTGGCCCAGGTTGCACCTTGAACATTGTGCAGCTTGCTGTGTGTGCAGCACATGTGCACGCCTGAGCGCATGCATTCTGGCCAAGCACTACACCAGCAGGCGATGTAAGTGGGTCAGAGGATTGCACACATTTTATGTTATCAATCTGCACTCTGTATGTGGCTGTGCAGAGAGAGACTGAGAGAGAGACAAACAAATATACAGACAATGCAAGCAGGGCCCAAGCATGGGGGGGTGTGGGGGGCTAAATTGTAGATCATGATGCTTGAGGATATTTATGGAAACTTAGGTACCTATGGGGTGTCCGTAGAAGAACCCCAGTGTGGGCCGGCCACCATGGTGTTAATTTTAGAAATGCAGAAAATGTAACTTCAGAAATAAAATAGAAATTTTTCTTTCATGAGATTGTATTAATGGGATAGGATCATGGTGTGTGGGAGAGGGCCAGTGTTACAAGTTTGTACTAGGCCCAAAGAAATGATGCTTGGACCCTGAATGCGAGTGTGTGTTTCTGGAATATTTGTATATATTTGATTTTGTATATGCATGTACAAATACACATGCACACCATATGCAGAGTTTTCTAAACTACACAGATATTGACTTAGATACTGTATAGGAATGAGTGCATTTTTTTCAGATGTGAGCTTTCTTTCTTTCTTTCTTTCTTTCTTTCTTTCTTTCTTTCTTTCTTTCATGCCCCACCAGCTGCCGAAAATGACAGTCATCCATTCAGCATTGTGTCCAAGGCATTATTTGAGATATTTTTCTTGACCACAAAATAAGTGAATTACTAACCAAAACATCACAACTCCTGCCAGAGCACATGTATAAAAAGGCACAAAATGAAAAATGTAATAGATCTAACCCATGGGGGGGAAAGGGCGGGAGGGGAAAAAAAAGAAAACCAAATATATCCCAAACAATGAAAGGATGGTTTGGTGACTCCAAGACAGGTCTGGGGGTGTGAGACCAGGGTCCTGATCCTGTATTGTTAAAGTCAATGGGAACTGTGCTATTGATTTCAGTGGGTTCAGGATCAAGCCCCTAAGTAAGTCAGAACTTTTTGGTATGTTGGTCACTTCATTTATACTGAGTATTAATTTATTTTAAACGACTTAGGATAAACAGGTGTTTCAGGCAGAGAGCACCCATAAGCAACTCATGAACAGGTTGTCGGGGGAACTCTGCTGCCCTCCTAAGGCTACCAGAGCAGTTGGTTCCTGCAGGGAGGAGAGACAGCCCCCCCCTCTTCTCTACGCTGCCCTTGGCCCCCTGCTCTAGCCTCCCAGTCCTGTCCCCTCACCTCCACTAAGCTAACCCTGGCACGGAGTGGGAACATGCTACTCCTGATCCAGAACTGGCAGGATTGGGCTGAGAAACTCCTTCCAGTTCCCCTAGTGAGAAGTCATGACTTTCCCTCCCCTCTAGGACTACTATTCCTTTCAATGGGGATATTTGCGTGTCTGATCATGTGGATCTATCTGGGTTGTGGTTGTAAGCTTCTAAATGTTTACTTCTTATTTGAATACAGCATATAGGCCATATTCTTATTCTTTATTTATATAGTACTAAATATGCCTTGCACTGAACTGCCATTAATTAGAGACAGACCTCTGCCCAAGATGGCAAGACAAGACTTAGAAATTGTAGGGTAAATACAAGATGTGGGGCCCTCTTGGCCCTGCCCGCTTTCCTGCAGCCACACACACTTCTCTTTGATGATTACAGAGATCACCCAAGCTTCCCAGGTGAACATGAATATGATCAAGTACACAGCCTCCTTGCCCCCACAGACCTGGCCTTCAGTTCCTCTGCTGACCCCTGCCCACACCCATACAGCCTCCTGACCCAGTCTTCACAACTCTCCACCCAGACACTCCAGATTCCCTGCCCACACCCCCAGACACCCTACCCCACCCAGCCTCCCTGATCCTCTGCCCCCCCCACCACCCTTGGACCCTGCCCTCACACAGCCGCCATGACCCCAGGGAACACTGGACTGAAGGCACAGCTAGTTGCTTGCTGCAGCCAGGGGCAGATTGGGAAGTTAGAGTGACACTGGGAAATATTCTGAAAATGCCTTCCTCCTGGACTCTGGTATGTGCGTGCAACGCAAATGAGCTCAGATTGGGAGAGATGGGGAAAAGGTATTTTCTTGGCCACTTTACCCCAGATGCTGCTGGACCTGGTTCTTCTGGGAGGACTGGTGGTCATCTATGGACTGGTAGGCAGGAGGCAACAACAGGAACGTTCTGTTGGGTCTCTCCTCAGGATGGGTGGTGGCTTCCTCCTTGCCTCCAGGAACCATGGGGGCAGAGGGGAGAGGGGGCAGCCATGGGGAGATGGACATGGGGGGGAGGGCATGGGGGGGAAGGAGGGCATGGGGGGGAAGGAACCCCCCCATCTCTCACACACGCACTCACTCACACACACACACACACACACACTCAAAACTCTCTCTCACACACACTCAAACACACAGTCACTTTTTCACTCACACAGACACCTCTCTCTCATCTCTCTCACACAAACACACATTCACTCCCTCTCTCTCTTACTCACACACCCACCCACAGGCACACACCTCTCACAGACAAACACTCACACACACACAATCTCACAGATACCCACCCCTCTCTCACACACACAGACAGACACTTATACTCACTCACACACTATCACTCGCAGACACACTCTCACTCACAGACACTCACACAGAGACAATCTCTCTCACACACAGACAGACATTCACACAGACATTCACCTCTCACAGACAAACTCTCTGGCCCTCGTTGCATGGATGTCCCCCCTCACTCACACGTGTGGTTGGGTGGGTGGGTGGCATCAGGCGTTCGCCGAGGTGGGTGGGGGATTCATGTGCGCTCCTGTGCTCCACCCACCTCCACCCATCTCCAAGCATGGATCATCCGCCATTGGTGCCCATTGCTCCATGCGTGGACAACGGGTGGAGGTGGATGGATGTCCATGCGATGGGCCACCCATGCACGGCTCATCCGCTGCTGCCTCCACCCACACCTCCCCATGCACTTGCGCCCATTAGGAAAGGGCATCTGTTGGGAAAGGGCCTCTCTCTCTCTCTCTCTCTCTCTCTCACACACACACACACACACACACACACTCACCTCTTTCTCACAGACAGACAGACATGGGGGGTGGGGGGGAGACAACTGCCGGCTCCCCAGACTGCTTGCCTGCTGGTGCCATCACTGCTGGTGCTGCCACTGGGACGCCATTTCCAGCATGCCAGACTAGGAAACATGGTTTCCCTGGCATTCACATGTGCGTGGCGATGCAGGTCCTTTGAAATAGTAATAGCAGCATGGGCAGCGTCGGGCAGGCGGTAGTTCCTTCCCTCCTCCTCCAGGTTGTGCCTAGCAAGCCCAAGGCTGTGCTCCTTCATGGCACAGCCACTGCCTGCCTCTGGCTCCTGCGCTGAAGCAAGGGATGTGCTTCTGCTTCCACAATGGAGCAAGCAAGGAAAGCTGGCTGCAGGCCACCCCCAGAGTGCAGGGTCCGAGGTGGTCACCCCAAACTGCAGTAACCTGTCAGGTAGGGACTTACAATCTAGGATGGACAAGGGAGAGGAGAGGAGACAAGGGAGAGGAGGGATACATTCATGAAGCTGAGAAATTGTAAGTGCACAAGGGAACCCTGACCAAAAGGACAGGACAAGGAGAATCAGTGAACAATCTGTGGGGGTGAGAAGCTTGGGAAAGCCTGATGAAAAGGAGGTTTTTATGAGGGATTTGAAAGTCAGGATGGAGGGAGCAGAGCATATGTGTTCAGGGAGGGAGTTTCAGGCTTAGGGGGGCATCAGGGGAGAAAAGTTGAAGACTGTTTAGGGAACAGGGGACTCTGGGTTGGTTAAGGTGGTAGCAGAGGAATAGCAAAGTTCCCAAGTGGAAGTGTAGCTATTGCCTAGTATTCTCATACCCTCATGTAAACTGAATTTTTTTTTTACTTCACAGTAGCTCCATAAATTTTGTGTCGTTATTAATGGACTAGTCAAAAGGTTGTAAGTAGGTGAATCAGAATACTGTCCTTTGACGTCATACCAGGTACCTGGAAATGTCCTACAGGCAGGTCATGGTTCATTGCCCAAATGTAAAACAAATATAATTAGTTTGTCCTTTGAGATTTCACCGTGCTAATTCCTTAAAATACTTTGGACTGATTTAACCATGAAATCTAAAACAGGGCCACATGTGTTTTTAGATGAAAGAATAGTAGTTATGCCATATCTCCATCACCATGATAGTTTGACGCTATACTAGTCTATCTCATGTTAGTGTAAATCTGGCCCTAGGGCAAGGACGCGCATCCTGGGAGATGGATTCCATGATCTATGAGGCTCTTTCCCATCACTAGCATCAATAATCCTCTGACCTTTAAACAAAGGATGTTCATTCTCCTGCTCCACTGTGTATTTTATGAGTATCTGGAATCGTGCCTTTCACAATATTGCCCTCATCTTTTCACTGACGTGACGAGGGCTGTATCATCCTATGATGACTCTCCTCAATGTGATAAATCCAAATGAAAAACTCTAATTTTGATTCTTCTAAAAAGGCCAACAACAGTATTTAGGAAATTAGGACAATGTAGCTTTTTAGGTTATGGCTGATTATTGGGTTACCACACACTGACCAGTAACAAGCAACGTGTCTGGTGATCACTAACTATGCTGATCCTCAGCTCATTTAGCATTGGCATGAGTTGCACCTACTTCAGTGGGACTTGTGATGGTACTAAGTGCTCTAAGGATCATAGTGTTATTCTGTGAAATGACTGTGCTGAGTGTTACAGAGGAGAGGATGAGAGAGCGAGGCACTTTCAACTGGCTCTTTCCAATAGGATACACCGGTATAATATTGATGTAGAGAACCCAGTCCAAATTGCTCTAATATGCTGGTGGCCTTCTCTGTCTCTTTTTCTTTAATGTTCCCCTTGCTCTCCCTTCAGTATCCAATGTTTGCATCAAACATGCCTCCTGGGTTTGTCTATCCAATCAAGAAGCTGAAGCCATACCATGTGACTGACAAATGACGCAGCTAGATCACTGAGTGCTCAAAGGTGAAAATATATAATCAATTCCTCAAATGATTAAAGATGGTGAACAAGTTCATAAAAACATCAGGCTGGCTTCTCCACTGGAGCAAAATATATGGCTCTGTTGAACTTCTTGATTTTAATAATCCCATATTGGTTTACACCAGCTGTGGGTTTGGGCCACAATGTTTGTAGGGAATCTAGGTACTGAATTAAGAAATGGAAAAACCAACACAAAAATCCAACAGCTGTCCAGTCTGACATTGTTTGCAATTAATAGTCTGGCCTGATTTAAAAGACCTCTTTCCAGTTTATGTTCACTTTTCCATTGAAAAGTGAAATCACTTTTCAATGGGTGAAAACAGACATGACACTAACTCTACTTTAACACCACTTTAACATTTCTTATACATGTTTCAGGGCTGTACTGGTGCGCTCTGTAGCCCTGCAACATTTATTTATTTATTTTACATAGCTTGTATCCCGCTGTCCCCGCCGACGGCAGCTCAGAACGGCTAACAATAATATATAAAAACATATAAAACAGTTTTAAATGATAAAAACATCAATCCTAAAAATAAATAAACAGAAACAAAAACATCCCCGCTCGCTCTCCCCAACGCCTCCCAACCCTATCCCTCCCCCTCTCCAAATGCCAGATGGAACAGCCAGGTCTTACAGCTCTTTCAGAAGGCCAGAAAGTCCGGGGCCAAACGTGCCCCTACCAGGAGGGAATTCCAGAGGCGCAGTGCGGCCACTAAGAACACGCTCCCTATGTGGCCTCCTGGGAAACCCGGGGACCCCCAGAAGTGCGCCCCCAGATGACCACAGGGGCTGATCCAGGTCCAGGGGAGTGAGGCGGTCTAGCAGATAAACAGGGCCCAGACCATGTAAGGCTTCATAGGTTAAAACCAACACTTTGAATTGGGCCCAGAAGACTATTGGCAGCCAGTGCAGAGATTGGAGCACTGGTGTAATGTGCTCCTGGCGGCCCAGCCCCACCAGGAGCCAGGCCGCCGCATTCTGTACCAGCTGCAGCTTCCGAGCAATCACCATAGTTAGCCCCATGTAGAGTGCATTGCAATCGTCTAATTGAGAGGTAATAAATGCATGGATGATCATGGCCAAGTCCAGAACCGAAACCAGCGTCCGAAGCCGCCGCACCAGATGTGATTGGCAGAAGGCACTGCTCACCACAGCCTCCACCTGGAGAGCCAGGCGGAGCTGCACACCGAGGAGCACCCCCAGGTTCCGCACTTGGGATGTCAGTGGAGGGCAAACCCCCTCAATTGATGGAGCTGTCAACTCCACCGACCTCCCCACTAACATCACCTCTGTCTTGTCAGGATTCAATCGCAGTCGGTTTTCCTTCATCCAGTCCCCCACAGCTGCCAAACACTGAGTAAGCACCAAGACAGCCAGGCCTGGATCTGTTGAAAATGAGAGATACAGTTGGGTGTCATTCGCATACTGATGACACCTCACCCCAAACTCTCTGATCACTTCGCTGAGTGGCTGCATATACACGTTGAACAGGAGAGGGGACAAAACCGAACATGCATAAGAAATGTTAAAGCGGTGTTAAATTGGAGTTAGTATCATGTCTGTTTTCACCCAATGTGCCACTTGAAAGAACCCTATTTCAAGGTAGTAAAATAAGTAGCTGGGATAGGAAACCCTCATTGGGCTGAATGTGGCCTACGGCCAGTTTTTAATCCACAGTTTTTGAATCTGGTGTGCAACTCCAGCCTGTAACCCTGAGTGCACTCTGTGGGAAGGGAACAAAAATAAGGGCATGCACCCAAGGATAGGGAATAGATGTGTGGGTTGAATCTATGATCCAGATCCCAACCTTCCTTCCCCAATTCTGAGCACTCAGTTACCCCAACTCCTTTTGGCCTGTGTAGCTCATTCTATTTTTAAAGTGGCAGTTTTTTTATGGGGGTGGTGGGGTTACCCCCTTGCTCTACAGCTCTTAAGACTGGTAGGGCTGCAGGCCATTTGATTTGACCACTAAGAGCCAAACTTTCAAAAGAGCCCAGCTTCCAGAAACTTCCATTGTTCTATCGGGCACTGATCACTTCCGAAAATCTGGCTGAGCTTTTCTAAAAAACATTGTCCACTTCTTCAGTTTCCTAACTGGATGCTGCTCCTCCCTAATGGCCACCCCACTGACACCCCACCCACTCCACCCCCCATTAATTAGTTTGTGTTTTCTGTTCAGTGGCCTACATAAGAGTTCTTGGTAGATCTTGGATCATTTACTATGAGACAAGTGTTTGCATCACAAACACTAATTGGCAGTCCCAACAAAGGGACCCAATGACTGAGCAGCCTCTCTTCATCTCACCGTTTGGTCTTTCCACTTCTGAATTGAAAACACTTTGGCAAGGACTGTAAATGCTGCATGCATTGCATATCTTCAAAATAAGGACCTGATCATTATACTGGCTAACCTCTGAAAATCAACGAGTCAATTTATTTCTTAGATGCACAGCGTATGGAAAATTTCATTCTGTATAGTACTTATACATTGAAGAAACTAATAATTTCCTTTCCCCCTCCTCTTAGCACCCTCCTTCTCATTTTTTACTGTGTCTCTCTGGAGTTTCTCTGTCTTAACTGCTTTCCCCCTTCTTTGTTTTTCTTTTTCTGACTTTCTCTTTCAGTCTTTTCTCTTTATTTTTATTTTACTCCCTTTCTGCCTCCCCTTCCTTCTTCCTTTTCAGCCTTCTTTTTTTCTTTTTAAATGTGTGGGAGGGAGTGGTGAAGAGAGAACCACAAGCAAACTCATGAGTCTCCACTGCCACTGCCATCTGCCTTCCTCGCACAGATGCTGGTCCTCACTGCATGGCTCTACATGTTACGTTAACCAGGAAAAATAATGGTATTTACTACAATATCATCCTGTGGTGGAGCAGCATGAACAACATTCATGCTATTCTTTCCTCATGCTGCCGGCCGATGGATTCCGACCAACAGTGGGAGTCCATCAGGTGTTGGCATAAACAGGTGAAGTCTGAAAGCCTTGCTGGTGAAATTGACATGGCAAAGCTCCATACTTGTAGTAAAAGATGGGACGAAGCCCCCTCCATTCACCTCCACTGATGAAGTTGACTGGGCAAAGTCCTGATGAGGTGACAGAGAACAGGCATCCATTGCATGTTGTGTTTTTGACTGCTCCAGGGATCTTCTGATGAGTTCTCTGGATTTGTTCTGAGCTGCAAATCCATGTTCCCTTCCATGGCTACCTCTCGGGTTTACTTGAACAAACCTAATGCCTGTGTTAGGAAGCTGGAACAGTGGCAAGCACTGCATATAGAGACACGCACAGTGCCAAGAGTCAGCAGCAGTGGTGGTTACTTGGGAGTGTATTCATGGCTTTCTCTCCACTGTACACATCTATGCATCAGTGTCCACTACTGGCCCCAGCTGCTGAAGGAGGAAGCCCAGCCCTGCCTGCCACTGCCAAGGCAGTAGAATAGTGGAAGTAGTAGACCAGTCCTGGGAGTGATAGTTACCGCACAATGTGGCAGTAGACTGGGCAGTCCTTGATCTTGTGCCTATTGAAGTCAATGAGAATCTTTCCAATTACTTCTGCAATTCTCAGAAGCCAATCATTTTAGCCTGTATTCTAGTAAAACCCTTATTGGTTGCACTGAGAATTTTCCATAGGTCAAAGCTAACTAGAGGATGAGTACAGACATCAGGAGTTGGCCCTGAATAAATAGAGGACTTTAGTCTCCAGGGCTGTCAGCACCAACTTGCATTTATTATTGTTGTTGTTTTGAAGCAGGATATTGTTTCAAGCCCAAATGCCTCTTTTCATGGGACAAAGTCATTCCTGGAGAAGGGGTGAACTTGGCCCTACTTTTTTTGTTATTGCATAACTACCTCTATGCTCCAGAAAGGCCCAGAGGAGTGTGTGACTTGTGCTGTGTCTCACAAATGGGATTTTCCCTTGGCAGTAGTCACTAAACAGATGTGGCACCATCTGTATCCCATGATGCACAAAGTCGCATAGAAATGGAAAAAAATTAATCTTGCACGACAGTCTGGGTGGGGGAAGAGAGTCATGTAAAGTAAACTCACTAGCCCAGACCAATCAACTTGCTTGCCCATCTTTTAGCATGGCTGAGAATGGCACAAACACAAATATGGTTCTACTTACTGACTGTATTTTCTCCTTTGGCAGCAAAGAAAATGTTTAGAAACCCAATGGGCACAGCTGGATACCAATAACTGTTTACTGAAGGATAAGCAGTAAGGTGGGGCTAACAGTATACCATCTGTAAACAACCATCTTGCTTGTATCTCTGTGTATTATTAATTTGTACTAGCATCGTATCTGGCACTGAACAATAATTAATTAATCAGAGACAAGTCCCTGCCTTGAGAGGCTTACAATGTACTAGGATAGAGAAGGGAAAAACAACTGATACATTCACAAAGTATAGAAGTTGCAAGTGCATGTGCTTCTGCTTAGTTGTTATAGAGGAGAAGGGGACCCTGAATAACAGAACAGTCAAAGGATCAGGGAGGAGCTAGGGAAAGCCTGTTGGAAGTGGAAGGATTTTAGGAGGAATCTGAAGATTGGAGGGAGGGTTTTATCAGAATGGTGAGTTCCTTTAGATAGCATGCTGAGACTCCTTAAACAGATTCTACCTACCTCCTGCTTTTCTACATTTCCCATTAAATTAATTTGCACCTTGAATTAATTACTATCAGTTTGCAAGTCTGGTCTTCGTGTGTGTGTGTGTGTGTGTGTACGTGTGTGTGTGTGTCTGTCTGTCTGTCATATTTCTGGGACTCTCATCTCTGTAATGGTCTATGCAACTCACAATTACTGATGGATTTTCAATATATCTTTCCTCATTATGACCTGCTCTTGAACATTTTTAATACATTTGAATTAGGAAGTGGGAATTTAAAAAACAAAAAAGTTGATAGCAGAGGATAAGAGAGTCTGACAATAATCTCTAGGATAATATAGCCTGATCTAAAGGCCATTACAATCAACATGGAAAATAGCCAGTTGACTTCATTGGGCTTTGGATCAGACTCATAGCAAGCAGTGTTTGTAAAGTAATAATCATGTCAGGATAAACTAGGAAATGTGTAGGGAAAACTGCCCTCTATTGGGTAGAGTTGGAGCTGCTCATCTGTCCTAGGTCTTATTTAATAAATTAATTTATTTATTTTTCACATTTTTATCCTACCCTTCTCTATAGACTCAGGGCAGTTTACAACATTTCTTAGAACCCCATCACCCCAAACACCTGCTCACTCCATCCTTTATCCCCACCTACCGGCTATCATTCTTCTTCCCCAAGACTCCCTACTCAATCCTACCCAACTCTATCCCTGCCTGCCAAACACCCAACCAAACAGAAAGGTCTTACCTCTCCTCTGGAAGATGAGCAGGCTCAGGCTTAGACAGACCTCCAAGGGGAGGGAGTTCCATAATTATGGGGCAGCAACCAATAACACCCTCCTGCATGCCCTCATTGTAACAACTTCATGAGAAGTTGGCAATTGCAAGAGGGTGCCCTCGACCGACCTCAGAGGCTGCTTTGGAACATAGGGGAAGAGACGGTATTTCAGATACCTGGGGCTCAAGCTATATAGGTGTTAAGGTGGGGTGGGGTGAATATAGAAGGAACGCCATGCTCCAACCCTGAAATCCCAACACTTCCTCCTTCCGGGACTAAAGGGGCCTCCCTGGAACATAAGTACCCTCAGGATCTTGTTCAGGTGATCTCAGGGAAGGGAAGGGAAGACACGCGGGATCAGACCGCACACAAGGCACACCGGGTAAAGGGGGGGGGCGGAACAGGGGAGGGGGGGGAAACGGCACGGGGGCAGGGCAGGACACAGGCAACTGGGACCACAATCCCCACAGCATAACAGGCCACACGGGAACCCTCAACAACACAGGGGTGAAAATGCATGGAGCGGGAGAGCCGTGCATCCAGTAGCCCAATGTAGCGGTCACAGAGGGGGCCAGTACCCAAGCAGTACGAAGCAGGCAGGACACATAAGCATGTTCAAGGTGGTTTATTTAGAAACACAGGTAGTATAGGACAGGCCCAGAGCTATACCATGCCCCAAGACTCGGTGTGTGCAGGAAGGAGGAAGGAAGTCCCCCCATGCTAGGGCAGAGACATGGAAGAGAGCTGAAACATCCCAACAGAGGAGAGCGACAAAGCAGGTCCCAGCACAAGCAGGACAGTCAGGATGGGGGAAGGGTGCCCTGAATAGTCTGGCCACGGCCGCCGTGTCCAGCTGGCAAACGAGATGAGGTGCCTTGGGGGGAAGCAACCAAAACGCTGGACGTCCAACACACAGGCGGTCCCGAGGCACAGCGGGAGCCCACACAGAACCTGGTGCGGCATGGGAACAGTCCTGCAGGCACACTCTGACCCCAAAACCCGGTGGGAGGGGCCAGGCAGGAGCGCCAGTGCAGGGCTGCTGGTCCTTAGGCACACACACCCCCTGCAGGAAGCTGGGAGGGGCAATGCAGGGACCCCTGAACCCAGAGTTCACACAGGCACCCAAGGGGGGGGGCAGGGGCTGCCGGAAGGGGCGCAGGCGGCCGATGATACTCAGCGGGACCCAGGGGAGTCGTGAAGGCAATGCAGAGAGCCGGACCCAGGATCCAGAGAAGGCAAGCATGGAGGAGAACTCCGGGTGCACAGGGAGATGGGGGGGACCCCTGGAGGGGGCCCTGCCCCACAGCCAGGGCCAGATGCACCCCAGGAAGCAAACGGCACAGACAATCACCAGGGACAGCAGGGAGGGCACCGTCAGCAGAACTCTCACCCCGGGCAGGGGCCGGAGTCCACATGGGGACAGGCAACTGGGGGCCAGGAGGCACCCATGGTCTCAAATCCAGCTGCTGGGGACCACCACAGGGCCAGGGGCTGGGTGCCCGGCACGGTGAACCAAGTGGGGCCATTGGATCATGCCTCGGCGGTACCCCAACAAGGACATATGATGGGTGATAAGGCAGTAGGCCTCGAAGGGATCCTGCATGGACAACCCCAACTGCACATCAGAACGGGACCACACGCCTGACAGCGCCGACAGCTCTGCTATGGAAGGCTCCGACACACAGCAGTCAGAAGTAGGGGGCCAAGGAAGTCGATCCAGCTCCAATAGCCAGTGATACACTGCCCCATGAGAGCGCCGGTACCTACGGGCCCCGTGGATACAACCAAAGTAGGACACGGCCAAGGCAGGGTCCCCCTCCACAAGGCACAGCGTGTAGGTGGACAGGCTGCACACAGACAGCACAGACACAGTGTCAGCCATGGACCAGGCCACATGGGAGCACCTCATCTCTGGGATGTGCCCATCAGGAAAGGGAACCAGTCCTAGTGTCACAGCATGCAGGCGGCAATCCTGGGCACTCGCCTCATAGCCAAAGTAGCAAAGGCTCAGAGCTCAGGCTCGCATAAGCACCAGATTGGCTGTCCGGGCAGCCCAGGAGCAACTGCACAGCTGGGGTATGCCACAGCTCACACAGGGACATGGTCTCACGGAAGGTCCAGCTATGGGGGGCCCCATGGGAGCCGGTAAGCGGGAGCCCGGTGGAAGCACAACCAGACATGGTCCAGCTACACAGGGAGAATAACACCATGGACAGGGGGGCAGGCGGTCACCACAGGGCCGGGGGTTTTTTTCTACAGGGTCCCAAGGACAGGTGAGGCAGCCATGGGCCGCAACAATGTATAGCTGCAGAGCGAGGTGTGGGATGGGGACCCGGCACAACTGCAGGACACAAGCGCCCAGCCAGGCCATCTAATCAGGCCTCCAAGGACATGGTATAGCTAACAGGGAGCGGGGGGGAAGGGGTTGATGAAAGAAGGCATGCAGCTGCAACCGGAATGCACAGTCACACGTGCCCGGGCTATGTCTTGGCCTCACGCTCGGCCAGCAAGTGCACCCAATAGCACTCCCAGGCAAACCAGCCCCACACAGTGAGGCCAGGGCACCTGGGGGCAGCCCAGCCGCCGACCCTTCCCATTCCCAGCCCGGCATTTTACGCCCCCACCCCCTGGCGCCAGCAACAGCATGGAGCAGGACAAGGCGCGCGCCTACTGCATGTTCCTGGTGGTTGCGGCCAAGTGGTATCGCGCCCACATGAATCAGCTGCGCATCCTGACAACAGAGGTGCGCACGGCCGCCCAGATGTGGGTGCACATGCCTGGGAGTGTTGTGCATACCCGCAGGGCCCACCATGGCTGCAGGCAGACACTGGCCCATCTCAGGGCACAGGGAGTGTCTGGGGCAGTCCAGCAGGCCGTGATCCAGGGCCGGAGATGTCCCGCGGTGATCTGAGAGGTGGCCGGGTGCCTTCAAAGGGGGGCAGAGGCCCTGCACCGGGCAGTCATTCTTGCTATGCCCATCGACCGGCGGCTGTGGGTCGCAGAGCGGACCCAAGGCTGGTGGGGCCGGGCTCTGGCCCACTTGGATGAGGCCACCTGGAGGGCCCACTTCAGGATGGACAAGCTCACCTTGCTGTGGCTCACGGAGCTCCTCACACCCTGGCTAGAGCGCAAGCACACACCCATGAGGGCACCCATCTCCATGATCCAGCGGTTGGCCATTAGGGTGTGGGCCCTGGCAATGCCTGACTCCTGCCGGTCTGTCTCCGAGCATTTCGGGGTCAGGCTGAGCACCATTGCCTGTATTCTCCGGGATGTCTGCGAGGCGGTGGAGGGGGTGCTCCTGGATAGAACAATCCAACTGGTGGACCAGAGGGTCATGATGGCCGGTTTCGCAGCCAGAGGCTTCCCCAACTGCATGGGCACCGTGGACGGCACACACATCGAGATCCTCCGCCCCTCCACAGCTGAGGCCATTGCGTATGTCAACCGGCACGGATATCACTCCCTGCAGCTGCAGGTGGTTGTGGACCAGCAGGGGAGGTTCATAGACATCTTCACAGGCCACTCTGGGCACAGTCACGATGCCATGATCATGACCATCTCCCCCTTCTATGCCAGGATGTTCCGGGGGGACTTTGCTGACATGGGGATGTCCTGGATCGAGGGGGTCCCGATGCCCCCTGTATCCTGGGCGACCCAGCCTATCCCCTCACCCAGTGGCTCATGAAGGTATCCGGTCCACCAGAACCCTGTGGAGGCACTTTTCAACTCCCGCCTGTGTTCCAGCAGGACCGTGGTGGAGCGGGCCTTCAGGGCGCTCAAGCAGTGCTGGAGGAGCCTTGCCGGCCACTTGGACTACACTGTGGAGACCTCTGCCCTGGTGATTGGGGCCTGCTGTGTGCTTCACAACCTATGCGAGACCGAGGGGGCTGCCCTGGAATATCTGGAGCCCAACCACCCCCCAGGCCCAGTGCCCCTGTATGTAAATGCCAACAACCTGCGAGAGTACTGTTATGCCAAGTGCATTTGGGACACCCTGGTGAGGTGCATCAGCCGTGATGCCGAGGTGTGAGGGAGGGAACCACCCCCACCACCCCTGTGTTGCCCCTGGGGGACCCAGGGCCCTGCCCCTGCATGCCCCCCCAGGCCCCCCTGTCACCCAGATAGTAGCACAGGAGACAGGGATTCCCTTCACCCAATTAATGTCGCCCTATATACATGTGCACCCTCATACCCACCACCACCCCAACCTGCACTGGTGCCCCCCCTCACACTGCCCTCCCCCTGGCCCCCCTCCCCCCGTGTGTCCGGGGTCATCCCCTCGGCCGCCCGGTGGTTGACACCAAGCTCAGTGAGCTCGCCACCCCCCCACTGTCCATGTCCCCGTCGGTGTCCTGGTCTGCCTCACTGGCCGGAGGGGTGCAGGTGGTGGTGGGGGGCCTGGTCCTGGGAGTATCTGGGCCCCCCATGGCAGCTGCACTCTCCGGGAAGCCAGGGGCTGGGGGAGGCGGATGCAAGGACCCTGCGGCCGTGGAGGCGGCTGGTGCGGTTGAGGAGGGGGTTGGGTGGGTTGGGTAGAGGACTTGGGGGTTGAGGAGGGGGCTGGGGGGTTGGGGAGGGGGCGAGGGTGCCACGGGGCCCGGTAGGCTGTGCAGCCGGGGGGCCTGGAGACATGACATAGGCACATAGCTTGCCAGCATGCAGGAGCAGGGAGGTCCGAATGTCATGGGACCTGTTCATTTTAGCGGAGTGCTCCCGCGCCATGGCATCAATGGAGGGCTCCAGCTGCCCGATCGCCTCCACCTGTCTGCTGTGCTCATGGTGCTCCCACCTCTGCTCCAGGCGCACCTCCACCTGGAGCCTCTGGTCCCTCGCCTCTACCCACTCCAGGGACCGCTCTATGGCTGCCTCCATCCTGTCCATGGCCGCAATCATCCGCTCCCCCTGCTCCGCCGAGGTCTGGACAATCTCCTCTGCGTGGTCCTCTCTCTGGTGGCGGACCCATGCCTGGTGCTCCCTCATCTGCTGTGCTTGGGGGATGGTCCCGGGTGACCGTGGGTGCCCTGGCTGCCCTGCAGGATTACAGAGGGGTGGTCAGTTATCAAACCGTGTGAGCACCCCCAGCCCCGAAATGAGTCCAGGTCTCGGAGGCCCAGCAGGGGGTTTCTCCCAGCCCCTTCCCCCCGGGCCCTCCCCCTTCCAGTGTGCCTCACCTGCTGGCTACTGCTGCTGCCTGGTCTCCTGGGAACCCCCCTCCTCGGCTGCTTGGGTCTTTTGCCGGAATGTCCTGTGCCCTGTGGGTGCATGATGGGGTGTGTGTGGAGGGGTGCCCGGGGGCTGGGCGGGCAGTGGGCCCCCGTCCTGACATTTGTGGGGCCCCTGGGGCCGGCTCCGGCCTGTGTCTCCCCCCTAGCCCCTTGGCCCGGCCCTTCCCCCCTCCCCCCGGCTGCTCACTTACCCTCGATGTCGGTCTCCGATCCCTCCGAGGCCAGCCCCTCCATGCCGGTGTTCCCCCTGGGACCACTGACTGAGGGTAACGAGGGTACCGGCTTTGGAATCCGCCTGCCTGGCCTGGGGGAGCTGACTGTCAGGACTGCTGTCCGGGGGGGGGGGCTGCTGGTGTCGGAGGTCCCAGGGTGTTCCTCCTGGGTTTCCGGGGCCCTGGAGCCGGTGCCTTCTTGTGGGGCAGCAAGGGGAGGGGGTACCTTGGCCCATTCCCTGCCCTGGACCACAGCGCACCCGACTAGGCATGGGGCAACGATGGACCCCTTCATATGAAGGATATGGTCCAGGGCATCGTAGAAGGGGGCGGTCCGGGCTTCATGGCCAGACCGTGCATTATTGTCCCGGATGGCCTTGTACCCCCTCTTAAGTTCTTTGGCCTTTGAGCGGCACTGTCTGATGGTCTGGTGGTGCCCTGCCGCCTCCATGTCCCTCACTATGTCCCAGTAGACATGTTCGTTGCGCTGGTTGAGGGTGATCTCCAGCTGGTACTCCAGGGTCCTCCAGATCCGTATGAAGTCCAGGGTCTCCCGCAGCCCCCACTGGCCCCCTCGGTGGTAGGCCCATCTCCCCCTTCTCCCCTGTGGTTCCTCTTCATCCTCCTCCTCGTCCTTGTCCTCCTCCACCACCACCACCTCCTTCACCTCCTCTTCTGCCCAGACTGGGCCTGTGTCCTCTGGGGGCTCATCCACCTGGGCCCATTTCCGTGTTTGTGGGTGGCACGGAGGTGTGTTTTACTGCTGGGGGGATCTGTTCTGCCCCATCCTGGGCCCCTCCCCCTGTCCCCCCTCCCTGTCGGGTACCCTGCTGGGCCCCTTCCCCTCCTGGTTGCCCCTGTGCTCCCTGTTCCCCTCCCCATGGGTTCCCTTATCCGTTTCCGGGGCGCTTCCTCCCCCAGTCCGGCTGATGTCCCTGGGGCGGCCTGTCCCAGATGCACCTGTGGCTGCTGCTGCTGCTGTCCCTCCACCACCTCCATGTGCAGCATGACCCCCTCCTCCTCCTCCCCCCCCAGGGCCTGCGCTCCCTCCACCATTGCCACTGCCTCCCCCTTCTCCCTCGCTCTCTCTCCTGCCACTCTCCTCCTCCTCCTCCTCCCTCCTCGCTCCATCCTGCCATGTTTCCCTGCTGCTGATTGCCCTTTAAATCTCCCTCCCCAGTCTGTGTTGTTGCCGGTTGCCTGGCAGCGACGCTGCGTGCTTTGACCCCTGCTGGGAATCATTTTCTTTGATCCCGGCCGGTGTTTTCCATCCAGATGTTACTTTTTGTTGTTTCCCAGTGTGAATCACTTTGACCACACTTTCGGAGTTTGTCCCGCGGGGAACCCGGGAAGCGTGGTTGAAATTGACCCCATGTGGGTATTGAGTATGGTGAACATCTGGCGGCGGCCAAACAGACGTTCGGGGCGCTTTGGCCCCACTGCGAAATTGACCGTGGTTCATTGTGGTTGACTGTGATCTCGTAACATCTGTAAATACCCCTTATCTCCTTTAGTCACGTCAAGCACACAAATTTCCACACACACATATACACTCTCCAACCACACACAGTGTTCCTGAAAACAACTCCAAATACACTGCTTCCAAGACCAGCCTCTCACAATGATTACCGGCTGTTTTATCCTGTTCCCAAGCCCCTCCCAGCTGTTGCCAATTCCCAGTCCCCTGGAGCCGCCCTCGCCACTACAACAGTGAGGCGGATCCCAAACCCCACTAGGCTACACCGTTGCAGCCGTGTACTGCGTCACAGCTGGGCCTCGGGTTGCCTAGCAACCTGAGACGCATGCGCTGCGTGCGCTGCATCCCCATGTGCTTCCTGTGCCTCTGAACTCTGTCTCACATACACGACCTGGCACCACCACCACAATCCGGGTTGCTCGGCAACCCGAAGTGTGCATCGCTGGCCGGGGGCCCTGACAATAGGCTTTATAGGCTAAAACCAGTGCCTTGAATTGTGCCCAGAAAGCTATTGGTAACCAGTGCAGACTCTGGAGCATGAGTGTAATGTATTTCCAGTGACTTGTCTGCGGCAGAAGTCGGGCCACCGCTTTCTGCATAGAGCTGAAACTTGGTTCTTGGAAAACTTTGGAATCTACCGGTGATTCCAGACCTCGGTTCTGAATTTCCAAAGTTCTGAGTACTAAGGCCAGTCCGCAGAAAACTTTGGAAGCCTCCATCGAGTGCTGGCACCATTGTGCGTGTGACTGGAGTGGTCCAGATGGCTGACACCCTAGCTTCTCTGAGCTAGGAAATGAAACTTAGTGCCATATTTTTTTAAAAAATAAGTGGGTGCCACACTGCTGCTGCCTGCTGCTTGGCACCATGGATGCCAGAGGGATCTCTGCCTTGCTCCACTTCCCATGTCTGAGCTGTCCAAGTTACCAGTGCCACACCAATGACATGCCTTTTTAAACAAAATAAGTGGGTGACACTGCTGCCTGCTACTTGCACTGCTTGGCACCATGGTGGCCAGAGAGTTCCTCCTAGCTCCACTTCCCCTGGCCTGGGATGTCCATATACTAGAGGCAATTCCAGGGGTTGCAACCAGTGCCAAATATACTTAAAGTTTGGTTGCTGGTGCTGCTTGCACTACCTGTTGGCAAGTTGGCAGCACCCTAGAGGCCAGAGAGGGATCACTTTTGCTGTGGTTTTTGTGGGCACTGTGACTGTACTTTATCTGTGGGTTCAACTTTGCCAAGATGTGACTGAAGACTGGAGTACAGGGAGGATACACTTTCTTTCTGGTTAAAATAATATGGTGTGTGCCAGGGGAGGAGGCTTTCCTTGCATAGGTGGGCACTGGGCAGGCACAATGGAGGCGGGGTGTGTGGGTGTGTGTGAATGTCTGGTTTCTTTCTTGTGGGAGTTATTATGTCTGCTGGGCTGGCTTTTTTTGGATTTCTGCCTGCAGTTGCAGTTTTGTGGGTTTGTCTTTTTGAATGATTGTCCCACTCTTGCTAGCCTGCTTTTATGAGCACTGTTTGGTTGGCAATGCATAATGATTTTAAAGTGGGTGCACTGATGATGGTGGGCCATGCTGTGCGTTCATTAGTGCTGGGTTGTTGTTATTCTTTCTGCCTGCAATTGCATTTTTGTGGGTGTATGTTTGTGCCAGGTCATGGAGTGGGACCATTTGCTCCCTCTCTCTGGGGCACCCCAGTGCCATCCAGCTGCCTTGCATCATATGGGGCACAATGGGCCCAACCCAGGGGGGGGGGGACTTTGGTAATATATATGGTTTTGGGGGGGTGCCACCCTCCTGCCTTGCTTTCTGTATAGGAGGCAATGGGCCCGTGGGGATGGGGGGAGAGGGGAAAGTTGCTGGTTGTAATTTGTTAACATAAAAGAACATGATGTTCTTTTTGACTGTTTGGGTTGGCTTGTGTGGGCGGCTCTTCTGCCTGCTGGCAGGGCAGGGAAGAGCAGGGGTCATGAGCTAACTCTCTCCTAGTCTTGTCTCTATGGTGCACCCCAGAGTAATGCACACACCTACCTACCACAGAGCTTGGATGTACTGTAGTGATAGGGTCATGCATGGAGGCAGGGGGGCAACTTGCTGCTCATAATATGGTTTCTTTTTGTGGTGGCTTGTGGCAGTGCCTGCTGCTGGTAAGGCAAGGACTATGTGCTCTCTGGTTCACCCATGCACCCCAGGGTCCCGGCCCAGACCTAGCATGGGATCATGGGGAGCATACTTGCAATGCTGGGTTGGGGTGGATGCACTGGGCATTTTTACACACATGTTAAAGTCTGGATTTTTCAGTCTTCTGGGTTTACAAGTCCACAAGTAAGTTGCCGACGCACCGAAGGAAGACAAGACACAGGATTGGGATTTGAACGGTCGCACTCTTTATTCAATCAATTATAATCATAATTCAGGTGGGGGTAATCGCCTAATGCGATATAGATCCAGTACTTGAATCTTAACTTCACCAACAACAAAACCCTGTGGGTGGTTCCGATGTACCCTTGATTACCACCCACAACTGTCCATAACGTCTCCCCCTCTCGTGGCCCGGTCACAGGTGAGGGGGACCACAACTCAGGAGGGGGCGTTGCAGGAGGGGGCAGGGTATAAATTTGAAAAAATAAATAAATAAATAAATAAATAACTCTCAAACATGAGTAAGGATAAAGGCGCCTGCCGACGGGGGACCATACTTGTCCCTACCGCCCTCACTCGACACCCCTCCCAGGGAGGCTGCCCCACCGCTTGCCCTACCCTGCATTCTGGCGAGTGGCCTCCCCATCTCTTAAGGAGATGACTCTTACTTATGCCCTATCTATTCTATTCTAACGTATAGTACTGGACCCCTGCCACAAAGGGGTCGCCGGTACTACCCAGACGAACCCGACCCCCACCTAACCTAGCTAATACCTAAACCTTTCTAGTACCTGAACCAGTGTCTTTCTCAAAGCTCTGAGGTACAAAGTGTTACCCTCGGGCGACAGGTGGACACCATCCTCTCTGAAAAGCTATGGGGATTTATGCGTCACCGCACGACTGTCAATGCGCTCACCCCCCAGACCCATGAGCCACATTCCCACATCTCTGTTAACTGTTTTTCTGGTCCTATCAATTTTTCTGGGGTGCACCCCTGGTCCCCGCTTCATCCGCTCAACTAAATCGGTCCATATAATGAGGGCGGATGGGAATCGGTTTTTAATTTCCCACAAGTCTCTTTTTATGTCTTTGATCAATTGTACGCCCTTCAGGTGAGGGATGTCATTCTCACCAAGATGAATCACGATAATGTCCGGCAGGGGGCCCCGTCTTGGGACTTGGAGGGTGGAGTTGAGGTGGAGCCACCTCATCCCCCCCTACCCATCCAGTGTATCTCCGCTTGTAACGATAACCCGAGCTGTGATCCCCAGTTGGTCCAACTGGCTGCCTTGCCCGCCCATCTCACCAGGCTGTGGCCAACAATCCAGACACGCTTCCGAGCATGGGAGGGTGCACCTAAGAACGAGAAAGACTTCAGAGCTGGTAATGTGTGGAGGCAGGCCACATGTATGTACGGTAGGCCCCGGACCTCCAGCAGCCTACCAACTGGATCCCCTGTTCAGACATGCCTGCTTCCACTGCAGAAGTGGCCGCCCCTATCCAGAAAGAATGCGTCCTGAAGGCAGCAGACGGCAGGCCGAGGCGGGACAAAACGGCATGGAGCACCGCTGTGAATTGGTAGCTGGTCAACTGGTGTCCATTGGCATGTCTGAACAGGGGGCCCTGGGCGGACTGACGCACCATGAGAAATGTTTCGATTGCCCTGACTGGGCACAATTCGCCAACCTCGGCCCTATTCAATCCTACAAGCTGGCCTCTGCCCCTCTGGTCAGTTTTCAAATGCTTTATGTGCAGGGCCATTCTTGTTGGGCTGATTTGGACGTCACTGAGACACAGCGCCCTCCGTGAGGTGTCTCCTGCTGATTCAGATACTAATTCATTCACACAAAAGGCTCCAAAAAATGCTAATTTAAACAATGAGTCAAGCATTAAAACTTCATAACCATTGAAACAGATCTGGGGCAGCACTTCACACATGTTTAACAATAAGGCTGGAGTGATAGGGGCCCGTTGATCTGGCCTCCTGACCTGTTCCCTTTGCCAGCTTTCAATGAGGCGTCTTGCAAAAAAGCCCCGATCGAGGGGGGGATGTCCCGTTAAATTGCTAATAAAACCCAATGCACTTAGCTTCCCTGCGATGGTGCCCGGGGCCACCCCCCCTGTGCCGCAGATGCAGAGCAAACTGGAGCATTTAGCCCTCTGGGATCAGGAAACCCGGGGCCCACCCTCGTGCCAACCGGTACAGCTGAAAATCCCAGAAGGCTCTGTCATAGGCCGCTCTTGTGTGCGGCGCTAGGGATCCCAGGATGGAGGTGCACAGCTCTACCACCCAAGGTTCCATACTGCAGCCGGCAGCGGTTCTGGGGTCGACTTGGCCTGTGGTGTGAACAAGCAGAAATGCTCGATCTGGAAGCGAGAGAGGACGTCTGCAACACTATTGTCTAGCCCTGGCACATGCCTGGCTTGGAAAAGGATATTAAATTTCAGACAAGTGAGCACGAAAGCCCTCATGAGCTTCATCACCCTCGGTGATCGAGAAGACTGGGTGTTAATTATGTGGACCATGACTTGGTTGTCACACCAAAATAACACAGATCGATTTTCCAACTCGCTCGGCCACAGGTGGACTGCTACCACAATGGGAAAGAGCTCCAGGAAGGTGAGGTCTCTGATAATTCCTTGCTCAATCCATTCCTTTGGCCACCGGGCAGCCGCCCATTTTTCCCTGAATATTACACCAAAACCTGCGCCCCCAACAGCATCCGAGTGGACCTGGAGCTCCGCTTTGAGCAACAAGTGATTCCTCCAGAAACTGGTCCCATTAAATTTGAACAGGAAGGTTGCCCAAATTTGTAAGTCCTCCCTCATTTCTTTTGTCACCATGACATGATGGTGGTGGTGGGGTTTACCCGCCAGCTTTGCATTCAAATGGGACAAGAAAGCCCGCCCCGGGGCTACCACCCAACATGCAAAGTTCAGGCTACCCAAAAGTGATTGGAGGTGGCGAACTGTCACCTTCGTCACCCCCAAGCATTCCTCTACCTTGACCCAGAGAGAGGTCAGCTTTTCCTCCGGGAGGCGGGAGACGGCCATAACCGTATCCAGCTCAATCCCGAGGTAAGTCAGTCTGGTTGTGGGGCCCTCAGTTTTCTCATGGACAAGGGGAATGCCAAGTTCCCTAGCTACCTTGTGAAATATCCTCATCAGCTGGCTGCACTCCTCTGTGCCTGCCCTCCCGATGAAAAGGAAGTGGTCCAAGTATTTTGTCAGACCTCCCCCCGTGGTTCGTTGCTCCACTATCCACTTAACCAGAGAACTGAATCTCTCGAAAGCGGAACATGAAATTGAGCAGCCCATTGGCATGGCCTTGTCATAGTAGTACTCTCCATCGAAATGAAATCCGAGAAGAGGAAAACTATCAGGGCTAACCGGAAGCAGGCGAAATGCAGACTTTATGTCACACTTGCCCAAGACTGCACCAGGGCCGAAGGACCTAACTAGGGATACCGCAGAGTTGAATGACGCATACCAGATGGAGGTGAGATCCTTGGGTATGGCATCATTGACCAACCTGCCTCGGGGATAAGACAAGTGATGGATTAGCCTGAATTCTCCAGGGGCCTTCTTGGGAACCATGCCTAATGGGGAGATAACCATGTTGCTGAAGGGGGGGGCGAAAAAGGGCCGGCCACCTGACCTTCCACCTTCTCTTTCCTTCTTCTCCTCCTGCTCAGCGGGGTCCACAATGGGGTCGCTGAACAGGAGGGCGAAGATGTTGACATACTCCCCTCGCCATATCTTTTCCCTGGTCGCTGGGAGTAGGTGATCTCCTATAGGGGCTGATACCATTGAGTATCCCCTGCCTACTGGGGGGGGCTGGAATGGGCACACCATGGCCACCTGAGTTGCTGCACCCCCATCGCTCTGCATCAGCGGGTATGGGCATGTGTGGGACCACACCTGCAAGAGGTGTGCATTCATCAGGGGTGTACTTTGCTCTGAGGCTGGGCACGCCCGGATTGGGGCTATCCCGGTACTACCAGCAGGCGCTGGGGAAGGGGGGGTGGGCACAGCAACCCACATCCTGTTCCACCACACCAGCTGGTTTTCTGCAGCCGCTCCCGTCTGCTGGGAGGAGGTCACTGCTCTGGAGGCGCCCATTGTTGCCCTTCCGAATGCCCCACCCGGGGGCTGGGCCATCCACCAGGCGCCACCGTCCCTCCCCCATGAAAAGTGTCCAGTCTCACCTGCAGTTTGACAAGACGGCATCTCCGCTCCTTGGTACGATCTTGGCTGGCCGGTCCTTTGCTGCACCAGCATTTGTATGGCGCTCTCAATCCTGACCACTTGCTGACGCAAATCGTCATTGTCTTCTCCTCGTGGGGCAATGGCTGCAGGTGTGGACTCTGCAGACAAGAAAGGGGGCAAAGGCTCCCTGGCCCACCCCCGGGCAGCAGCCACCCCGCCCACCTGTCTGACCCCACCGAGGGGTCGGCTCCAGGTGAGGGTCCCCCCAGTACAGGAGGGGTCCACCATTCCCCGCCTGCTGCTGACTCCCCCTGACATCACCCCTGTTCCCTAACATTGGGTACACCTGGGGGGTGGGGTTCCCAACCACGGGGGCTGGCGCTCCCACGAGGCCACTTGATACCGTGGCATTAGTCGCGCATGAGGGTGGCCCACCCGCAACATCCTGGGGGTCACGAAAGCAGGCCGGGGTCTTACTGACCCGCCCCCCTCGACAAAGTGGAGGGGGGCCATGGAGGGGCCAGGTTCCTCTTCAGGGGGTGCCTCCTGTTCCCCCGTACCCGGTGATGGGACCCCCATCCCCAAAGCCTGGCTAAGGGCAGCCTGCTGCAGGGCAGTGCACAGGGGGTACATCCCCCCCACCATATGTTGCAGCCTCCAGGTGGATGTTCCCCCTCCTGCAAACTGGTTGTAGCTCAGGCCAGTGGGGATGGTGGCCGAGTGCTGGTCCATCCCACCCACATGGCTCCGAGGCCCCCATGTGTGATCCGCGTTATTCCCTAGGGTTTGGTTGGGAGTGGGGCAGGGCCCTGCAGCAGCTCCCTCAGCAGGGCCTCGCACCCCTCCAATCTTTCCCCCAGGGGTCGTTCCTCCTGTGCCTCCCCACATACCCCTGCAGGCAGGGGTACATTTCCCTTGCCTGCTGGGCCCTCTGATGGGTCTTGCTCCCCCATCTCTGGGATTGGACTGTGGGGGGGTACCTGGCCATCAGCCCACCGGTGCTTGTTTGCTGCCAGCGCAGCTGCCTTCTTTCGGGTCCATCCCATCGTGCTGTCGCAATTGCTGGGATGACTCAGCAGATTGTCCAGCTGCCGTTTTCTGTGTTGCTCCAGTCGCAAGTGAGGCTGGAGCTCGTTCTCCCCTCCCTAACTTATACACGCCCTTCAGGCGTGCACCATGTGACTTGGGTTCCTCTAATTAGAACCAGCGGGGTTGCTGCAGCAACCCCAGCTGGGGATTGCATCTGGCGTGGCCGCCGCTTTTTTCCCACTCCGGGGGTCCACGGGAGTCCGGAGGCAGGAAAGATTCCCTTGCAGTGCCCTGTCTCCCTCTAATCGGGTGTGACAAGGTGCCTTCCGCCGTCCACCATCCCCCATATGGGCGAGGGGAAGTCGGAGGCCATTCTGGATGCATTTTTCACACACACACTGCCCTGACACAGTTTCTGGATGCATTCTTCACACAAACACTACCCTGAGGCAGCCTAAAGTAGCCACAGCTGTAGATGTGACAGGCTGTCATGGAAACCAAATGACCACAGCTGCCTGGAGCAAAGCAGTTTACCAGGAGAACTTTTTACACACAAACGTTCTGGGAAAAGTTATATGCAGAAGTTCAAAGATCCTGATGTTTAAGACCTGGGTGAGTGATTTAGACACACAGAAAGTTCAGGATGTAACAGCAAATACCCAGGAGAAATGTGTGTGTAAAAACACCCACTGTTGTGCACCCTGATTGGCTAGGCAATTAAACAGTGGCAGTCTCCTCACATGGCACCACGTGCCGACTCAGCGCTGAGTAATTCCGGGTTCTGCGATTCTGAAGTTCTGAGTTCCAGGGATTTCTGAGATTTGGAGTTCTGAGTTCTGAATTCCAGGTCCTCAGACAAAGTTCCAAAGTTTGGCCAAGTACCCGGACTGGGTAGTTAGAACTTCGGAACTTGTTCTGAGTACTTGGATGGCCTATTCGGTGCAGCACTAGTTCTGCACCAGCTTCAGCTTCTGAACAGTCTTCAAGGTGCACACACACATACTTTTTCTTTGATGCAGATTTATAGCTTAATAGAACATTTTTTTTCTTTTGCAAATGAATTTTAACTAGAAATGACCAGACCGCCACCTGGAACTGCACAAAACCCCTTCTCAGCTGGAAAATGGTTCATGCTGGAATTTCTAATGCCCAATACTCCATCTTCCTTCACTTTTGGTTTGGTTTTAGATAAAATTCCAAACTGGAAGGATTTATTTTCCTGTTGCAGATTAGGTGTCATTGAGTTGTGTAAAAGATTACTGATTTCTTCAAATTGCCACCATTAAGAAGATATTAAATGCCACACTGGGTCAGGTCAATAATCTATCTAGTCCAATGTCCTGTCTTCAAGAGTAGACAAGATGGGACACTTCAGAGGTACTGAATATATGGAATTCCATTCTATGTCATTCATGCCTAGCTTCCAATGTCAGGGGTCTCATCCCCACCATTGATGGATCTGTTGTCCACCATTTGGGGCAAAATTCTCTCAAGAACAGCTCACAAGATTTCAGTTGTCCAATCCAACACACTCAGCTTTGGCTTTTGACCCCCCCAAACAGTGCCTAAATCCAGATCTAAGTCCAAACATCATCTTCTCTTCCCAAATCTTACCATGCATAACCACAGCTAAAATTATTTATTTCATTATTTTTTTATTCATTCTAATTTCTTCCCTGCCTCTCCCGCCAAAGGTGACTCAGGGCGACTTACAGTATTAAAATACAAACTATACATATAAAACATAAGCCATAAATACAAAAACATAAAATACCCCCCAACCTCACACCATCCCACCAACCCCTCTCCAATGCAACCCCCCTACCTCCTAACTCACCCTTCTCTCCCTCAACCCCTCTTGCCCTAGCCCCTACTGCCAAATGCCCTTGTGAATAAGACTGTTTTAAACTGCCTCCTAAAGGCGTGGAAGCCTGGACATAAATGATCTTCCCAGGTGAGGGAGTTCCACAGTTATGGAGTGGTGGCTGAGAATGCCCTCCTCGTCATAGAGATCAAGTTACAAACTGGTACCTCCAGGAGGAGTCCCCAACCAACCATATGGGTGATGAGACCTGGTATGCCAGGTGATCTTCCAGATAAGTGGATCCCAAACCGATTAGGGCTTTAAAGGTCAAAAATAGCACCTTGAATTTTCCCCAGAACACAATAGGCAACCAGTGAAGATCTTGGAACACTGGTGTTATGAGTTTCTAATGACCTGTCCCCATAAGTATCCTGGACACCGCATTCTGCACCAGCTGCAGCTTCTGAACAGTCTTCAAGGCAGCCCCATGTAGAGCACATTGCAGTAGTCTAGCCTTGCAATAATGAAAGCATGGATGATGGTTGCCAGAACTGAATCAGAAAGAAAAGACCGTAGCCTACTCAGCCGATGGAGTTGGTGAAAAGCACTCTTGGCCACCACCGCCATCTGATATTCTAGGTGCAGCGATGGATCCAGGAGCACTCCAAGACTGCGAAGCTGACTGACAAGGGGCCCCAGGCCCCATCACTAACAGGAGTCCCAATCCCCCCAGTCACAAGACCAGCCAACCATCATCACCTCA
The DNA here is from genome assembly GCA_003113815.1 of Sphenodon punctatus. Taxonomy (NCBI): domain Eukaryota; kingdom Metazoa; phylum Chordata; class Lepidosauria; order Sphenodontia; family Sphenodontidae; genus Sphenodon; species Sphenodon punctatus. Next base: position 70,678 of record QEPC01014636.1, read on the forward strand.
GTCTTGTCAGGATTCAACCTCAGTTGATTCACTCTCATCCAGTCCCTCACAGCAGTCAGGCAATGAGTAAGCACCAAGACTGCAGGGCATGGGTTGAATGAAAAGGAGAGGTAGAGCTGGGTGTCATCTCCATACCTCCAAATGATCCAAATGATTTCACCCATATACATCTTAGACAAGAGGGGGGACAAGATGGAACCCTGCGGGATTCCACAGGAGAGATCACAGGGTGATGACAAACAATCTCCTATCACTACCCACTGAGACATCCCCCAAAAGAAGGAGTGAAACCACTCAAGAGCAGATCCGCACACATCCACCAGGTCTCACAGTTGAGTCAACAACACCTCATGATCAACAGTGTCAAAAGCTGCTGATAGATCTAAAAGGATCAACAGAGTGGAATTCCTTCTCTTAATCTCCAAGCGTAGATTGACCAAAGCCACAAGTGCAGTCTCTGTGCCATGTAGGGATGTGCAAACAGAACCGAGTTTGGAAATTCAGTTCAGTTCGGTTAGAAAATCGAGTTTGGTTCGAAAGTTCGGTTCGGTCAACTGAACTATCTGAGTTTGGTCGAATTCCGAACTTCCGAACCGAGTTCATACATTCAAAACCAGTTTTTTTGGCCTTCCAAACTGGTTTGGATTCGACCAAACAGTTCAGTCGAATTCGAGTTCAGTTCGAAAGTTCAGTTCGGTCGACCGACCTATTCAAGTTCGGTCTGAACTCTGAACTTCCAAACTGCATTCGCACATCCCTAGTGCCATGCCCAGGATGAAAGCCAGACTAAAAGAGGTCCAGGAATTCAATAGCATCCAGATGGGCCTGTAGCTGATGTGTCACCACCTGCTCAATAACCTTCCCTAAAAAGGGAAGGTTAGAGACAGTCCAATAGCTGGCAGGGGAGTCAACTAAAACCAAATTAGCACTGAAACCAGTAGTAGGTTTATTATTTGTGGGTATTACTTGAATTATTTTGGGTAGCCCTTTGAGTACCTAATTAATATCTACAACAAAAGTGGATTTTAACTGCATATCAATTATTGTGTATTCCATTTCAGGTGTGTCAAGTTTTTGACTTAGTTATATTGGTTGTTTGTATTGGTATTTTGTTTACAGTATTTTTTTTGTAATTGTAGTGCTATCATTGCAAAAATGATGTAACTAAAATACTGATATGAAAACTGGAAAAAAACCCCACTCAAAATAGCTGAATTGGATAACCAACAAAGTGTGAACAGCCACGTCTAATGGGGGACATTTGATAGGTTTACCCATTTTTTGGATACTCATTTTATTAATTTAATTTATTTATTTTCCCAATTTTTACCCCACACTTCCCAAGTGGCTCAGGGTGGCTTACAAAGCAGCATATACAAACAAATAAAACAGCATAAAAAACCCCATCCCCCCACCAAACTTTCCCCTCATCATTCACTTTCCAAACCCACTCCAGATCACCTTCCCATCCCCTCCAAACCCAACTCACACCCACAACCTCCGAACCAACGCCTAGCCTTCCTCACCCACCAAATGCTTTTTAAAATAAAGAAGTCTTGCACCACCCACAGAAGATGTTTAGGCTTTGTCTCAAATGAACGTCCCAGGGATGGGAGTTCCACAAATCTGGGTCAGTGGAGGGAAGGGGAGACAGAATAGAACCCTGTGAAACCCCACAGGGGAGGTCATGAGGGGACGATGAGCAATCACTCATCACTCCCCACTGAGACCTCCCTGACAGACAGAACAGAACCACTCAAGGGCAGCCCCATACACCCCTGCCAAGTCCTGCAGCGGAGTCAACAACACCTCATCATCAGCTGTATCAAAGGTTGTTGAAAAATCTAAGAAAATCTACAGGGTAGAATTGCTCTTATCCATCTCCAGGTGCAGATCATCGACCAAGGTCACAAGCGTCTCCATGTCATACCCAGGACAAAACTCAGACTGAAACAAGTCCAGGGTTCCAATAGTGTTGAGATGAGCCTGGAACTGCTGGAGCAACCATCCATACAATAATCTTCCCTAAAAAGAGAAGTTTAGAGACAAGTTGATAGCTGACTGGGAAGTCAGTGTTCAAAGATGGTTTCTTATGCAAGGGCTGGTTTTAAGGGCATTCAGCACTGTGCCCTCCCATAGGGAGGTGTTGACAACCCCAGCCAGCAACGGGCCTCAATGTCTCCCTTTAACTCTAGTCAAAATGTTGGGGGGGTACTCCTCATAGCAACTATACCGTGGCTATTTCTGGAGTGGTGCATTACAGGTGCCTGAGAATTTTAAGGGGGCATGTTCCACTCAGACCTTGGCAGTCACTGTTCCTACATATCCAGCTCTAAGATTCTCTCTTCATAGTCTCTGCCCCGGGGTTTAAGTGGATTTCAATGTGACTGGGCTCGACTTTAACCTGTACAAAATGTTCTTGTACAGAAAAGAACAGAAAAGAAACTCTAGGAAAAATTATTTCCCCCCCCCCTCCGCTTGGCAGTTGTTTTCAAAACAGACACCCTTTCCTTTTCAGTCTACTACAGAATTCTATTTAAAAATAAAAAATCCATGCAGTTGTTTGGCTGAGCTGACATGTATTTCCCATGTCTCCCACAGATTAAGAAAACTTAGGAAATGGCTTTTTGGCACATGCAGAAATAATAGTGGGGAAAATATGATTCTTTTATTACACTCCTCCCTATGATCCTACTGGTAAATTTCATTTATCTGCTATGAAAGGAAACTTGCTCATCGCTCGACAGCAAAGCCAATGACCTTTCCTTAAGGCTTAATGTTCTTTTTAATGTAGCAGGAACACCCTCAGGGCACAGAACTCCACCCAGTGAAGTCAATGGCAAAACTCCCATTTACTTTAATGGTGGAGGATAGTCCTGTACATCTCTCAGGATGAGGCCTGGATAATTGGCCTCAGGGCATGACCTTTTTGGCACTGAACACAGGAGCAAGCATTTGATGCTCTGTAATTAGTTAATTAAAATGGCTGATTGCTCCCAGCTGGTGCAGGGTGGGAGGACCACTAGTGAGAGACAGGGGGTCCTGCTTCATCCCTTAGCACTTAACAAGCTATGGTTTTTCAAACTTCAAAGGAATAGACCCTTGCATGCACTGATACCTTACAATTCTCTGCATGGGGGGGGGGGGGGGCTATGTCAGAAAGGGGAGGAACAGTCCCTTTGCCCTGCCCCTTTCTGATGTGGCTCCTCCCCCTTCAGAACATCGTGATGTTGTGATGCTCTGATGGGGCATTACCATGTCAGAAAAGAATGGGAGAGTGCCTTTGCCCTGCCCCCGTCAAGTCAAAGGCTGAGAGAAAGTTGCAAACTTATATGGTGTGATGATTTTTTTTAAACCTTGCTATTGAAAATAAGGTACACAAGGAAGAAAGCTGAGAACTTCTGTGTTTTGTGGAACTGTTGGTAAACAAGAGTGACCTTGATAAATTGGATTTCTGGGCTGAAAACAATAAAATGAAGTTCAACAAAGACAAGTGTAAAATATTGCATGGAGGAAAAAAACAATGAAATGTCCAAGTATAAGATGGGAGATAAGGCTAGGCAGCAACACTGTCAAGGAGGAGTTAGAAGTTATAGTAGATCATAAACTGAAAATGAATCAACAGTGACATTGTTGCTAAAAAGCCCAATGTCAGGCTTTGACCAAATGGGCACAGGGCCATGCTCAAAGAGGGTGGGGCAAAGGGATTCTTTTGCCTCTTTCTAATGTGACCAAAGTAATTGAGACAGCCCTTTTGGACCATTATGACATCACAGCACTCTGAAGGAGGTGAGGTTGCCACTTTCCTAAATGGTCTGGTTTCCTGAAGTGCCAATTTTGGATTATCCAAGCACCTCTGGACAACCCACTGAAATCAGAGCTTCATCCAGAGCTGGGAGATGATAGGTTAAAGTCCAGAGGGACTGGGTCAAACCCAAGAGGTGTAACCCTAGTTGTATTAACAGAGGCATTGTACCCAAGAATTAAATGCACTGAAATGTCGTTGCTTTACATTTACCCAACAATAGTGGCTTCTGTATTCTCACCACCTACACATGCAGGACTCCTATAAATGTAGTCATTCTCATCCAGGTCAATAATGAAGAATAGCAGCTTGCATGGCACTTGGTTCAAGTTAAGCCACAGTTGCTGTTTATGGAACACTAAACGCTCTTGCCTGGATCCTACAGCACTGAAGCAAGGAGACTACTCACCAGCTGGCAGGTAAGTGCATGTCTAGGGATTTTAGGATCAACACTAGAATGCTGATGAGCACAATAGCTAACAGCCTCTCCTCCCAAATATTGTAACCTATAGAGTACAGATTTGGTGAAGGCAAAGGGTCCTGTCTAACCTGTGGAACTGCCATACTTTAACAAGAGATGCTGCTAAGATACAGACAGAAAGTTCTTTTCTGGAGATGTTTCCTAAAAACTGATAGACGTTTGTATGGATTATTTGTTAGACTTAATGCCTTTTTGTACTGCACCAAAAAAGAAGAAATCAGGCTTGTCAAATTGCAAAAAGGGTTAAGCAAGAAGGAAAAGAATTGGGAGGTGGGATGTGTACTGTGATCTGGTTTGCAGTAGGGCTATGTGGGTATTATGTGCTTCCTGAGTGCTTTTTTCAAGGACACGTGTGAGCATTGTCTGAATAAATTTGGTCTGCCCCGAGTAGAGAACATTCCTGTTGATCCAGGAATGTAAACGAGTCAGACAGCAGCCCCCTACCACCCACCCCTTACTGTTTTGCTAGACTGTCTCTCAGATAACCTGCACTGGGCTAGGTTTATGCTTCAGATGCTTTGCAATTTCACTTACAGCATTCCAGAGGCTGACGTAGGTGTCAGAGCTATGTTGCCTTTTCAGAGCCTTTCTACTCAGTAGTAACACTGAGAATAAGCAAAAGAGTTGGCCAAAGCCCAATGACATTTTTTGGTTGCTGTTTGCATCGAAATTTTAAAGCAGGTTTGCTTTACAAATCCCAAGATCTAGAAACCAATTTTTACAGACTGAAGCAACCAGTATTCAAACATTTATTCTTGTTAGATTGAAGATTATAATTCTTTTGTGTTAGTAACTCCTGAAAACATGAATCAAGATCAGTAACCTATTGTACTAGGCACTTGCAGTCTATTTTGCTCTTTGTATAAGGGAACAACATAAATTTAGTATGTTTCAAATAGCCATACTTATTAAACATAAATAAACCTGCAAGGCCTAACTGCAATCCTCTGACCAGATTCTGGCAGTTTCTAAACCAAAGGGTTTTCCAAACTATGGGTCAAGACTCCACGTGCTTGATGAGGTCGTGATCTCAATTGATATCTGTTGTACTTTATGTGTCTTTGCTGCAGTCTGGGGTAGAGGATTGTATTTGTATCAATATGGGGTCAAACAGACATAAATGTGGGGACTACTTTTTTAAACAGAGTACCGCAGCCTGTTTCCATATCAGGAGCCTGTCCTCATATGGCAGAGAGCCACAAGAGATGCAGACATGTATGCATGCATGTGTAGACCTCTCCTGTATTTTGATTGGCTGGCAGAGATTCGGAGGTGCAGCTGTGTTTCAACTGCAGAAACTTGGGTGCAATGAAATAGACACAGGACCATTAAAACAGTGTGAAGCTGAGGGCTCTGGTACGCTGGGCGCCTGCAGATGGCCCTGCTGGGGTAGGCAGCACTCTCACTGGAGGACCTATAATCGTCTGTGGATGCACTTCTCAAGGTCCCCCAAATTTCTTGGGTGGCCACGCATGGGAGGGTGTTCTCAGTGGCCGCACCACGCCTGTTGAACTCCCTTCTGGTGGAAGCCCAGCTTGCCCCGGACCTCCCTTCCTTTCGGAGAAGTTGCAAGACCTGGCTGTTCCGCCAGGAGTTTGGTGGGGGAGAGGGGTGATGAGTGGGGGGAGTGGTAGGAGGGGGGATAGAGGGTGGGTTGGGTTGTTTCTTTGTTTCCTCCATTGTATGATTTGTTTTAATTGTTTTAATTGTTTTTGATTGTTGTAAGCCACCCCAAACTACCTGTGGCAGGAGGGGCGGGGTAATAAGTTTTATAAATAAATAAATCAATAATAAGAGGGAAAGGACAGCCATTGATTGGGGTCACCCTACTACTGCCTTCCCACCTCAATGTTCTGCCCTATCCGTTGTGTCTGTTGACTCGGTGCCCAATGTGGTTCCCACCCTCCATGCCCGCCTGTCCAGCATGCAAGACCCCATTGCTGTTATGCCCTCCCACCTGCTTGCCACACCTACCTTCCTCAGTGGGTCTTTCTATGTTCTGTGACTGTTCAGGTTGCTCCGTCTCACCGTCCTGGCCACCTGTGAACACAGTGAGGAACAGGAGCCATGTTGGTGACTGGCATTACCTGACCATTCCATCCTATAAATGGGTCATCTAGCCCCTCCCCACCCCAGCATCCCTTCAGTGCTTTCACTTACCACTCCTCTCAGTCCCCTGTCCCCTCCGCCCACACATCTGGTTCTTCTGGGGCAGAGTGCTGATTCTTTGGCTCGAGGGAGCAGGTGATGAAGGTCCTGATGGTGGTATCTGATTCCTCTGAGTCTGAGGGTGACTGAGAGCTGGGAGTGTAGCTGGACATGGTGGCCTGTGTCCCTGAGGGCCCAGGCTCCTGATGTGGGAAGGAGAACGCCTCCGGAATGAGTGGGTGCTTCCTGATGGATTGGCAGCTGGGGAGGGGTATTCATCCAGTGACTGTAAGGTTGTTGAACCCCCAGTCCCAGCATTCTGGAGCACTACCAAGCCTCTGGCACCACTGCCTAGGCTTTTCCTCAGCCCTGTTTGTCCTCCTCCTATTGATTCTCTTATTTTTTCCGGCCCATGCCTGAACCAAACCCTTCCTAGGTGTTTCATATGTACTCCAACCCTGCCTCCCAACTTCATGACTAGATATCAAGATCAAGATTCTTGTATCAAGATTTTTATTGTGTAGTCGTAACCATTACAAAATAACACAAAAACACTACAATTCAATTCAAATCAACCTAACTTGGTTCCATCATGACAGAAAAAAGTACAAAAAGTGTTTCATAAAGAAATAAATCACAATTAAGAAGATAAATTTACAGTCATAATTTAACTGCTGGTAATTTGACAATGACAAGAAAAAAGATTTGTCTCAAACGTAAAGCAACAATACAAAAAGATGCTACCGCTCTAGATAACCCAGAGTCCGTAGGACTAAAACATCTGCAAAGGAAAGTTTGGATGTTGACCATACTTGGTCAAAGATGCAAAACCCAAATATTTACTTCTCAGTTCTGATAATACAGGGCAGCAAAATAAAATATGACAGACCATATCTGGTTCCCGAAGCTCACAAAAGACACAAAAACGATTTTCCTGGGGGATCCCTACATACCACCCCTCCAAGAAAGCCAATGGGAAAACGTTACATCTGAGATTGGTAAAAATTGTTCTCTCACCAAAAGCCAGCCAGACAAAAAGATAGCTAGTCCCGGCTCTAGCAGGATCTGGGGGGAAATAAACTGGGGCAACCCTCTGTTCGCTCAAAAGAGCATTCTGCCTCTGAAGCTCTTGGTCACCCAGTCTTCTACGAATAAGGGACAAAGCACAGTCTGGTCCTAAAGGCCTTAAGCTATCCTTAGAAAAACCCAATTTACACACTTCCAATTCAACTGCTTTTTCCCAAAAACCTAACAGGCCATGAGTTGTTACCAAACTAAGAAGAGACCTGTCCTGAGGAGGGAAAAGAGACACCTTTACCCAATATTTGAGTAACATCTGCAAGGCCACCTGCCTAATTGTAGGGCTCAGGGTTTCGGCTCTAAGTATCACCTGTGAGGTACCTAACGGGACTCCCATAATTGAACACAAAAACCTGTTTTGAATAACCTCCAACTTATTTAAGAAGGAAGTTCCCCATACAGAAAAAGCAAATAAGGCCTGGGGGATTACCTTGGCCTTAAACAAACGAAGGGCTAGGGAAGATAGTTTGCCCCCGCTGCCAAAATAATAATTTGTTATTGCAGCCACAGTTCGCCGAGCTTGGCACTTTACCGCCTCTAGCTGTAAATTCCAACAGTTTGAGGAGGATAGAATAACCCCCAAATACTTAAAAGCAGTTACCTGCTCAATCAAATTTCTACCAATCACCCAGCGATGAGATTTACTAGCCCTCCGTGAACCCACTACCATTACTTTTGTCTTATCAAAATTTATTGATAGAGTCCCTCTGCTGCAGTAAGACCCGAAACGTTGCATGGATCGTCTAAGGTCCACTAATGATAGAGAGATCAACACGGTGTCATCTGCATACAGGAGAGCTGGTATATTCCTGGTGCCGACCACGGGAGCATGAGTATCAATGCTCTTCATCAATTCAATCACATCGTTCAGATAGATATTAAATAATGCAGGGGCTAGTATACATCCCTGTCTTACTCCTGTGAGAACCTGAACCTTCCTAGAGGGCATTCGGGAGTAATTATACCTAATCTGCAGAGAACTGTCAAATTGTAATTGATCAGCAGAAACAGTAGCCTAAAAGGCATGCTGGTACCAGCAGGAAGTTGGATAGACCAACTCCAATTTCCACTTCCTCCATTCTCACTTTTCCCTTCACTTCATGCCTTATGCTCAGGGCCCCGATCCTTCCGCGGAATTTAAAAAAAAATTCTGCAGGAGTCAGGGCCCAATTCTGCACCTCAGCGCGATTTACCATGCCGGGGGGGGGGGGCTTGGCTTGCCTCCTCCTCCTCCCCCCTCCCCCTGCACTGGTCGAATCCTCAGGGCTTCCCCTCCCCAGCTGCCGGGGCTTGCTTGACTCCCCCCCTTTTAGAAAAGGAATTGCCTTACCAGTGACGGCAGCAGCAGCTGCTCCATCCAGCGCGCTCGTACTTCCTGGCCCCTCCCAATGGGGTCTCTCAGGGCGACACAGCCGGATGACGTCATCCAGCTACGTCGCCCTGAGAGGCCCCGTCAGGAGGGGCCAGGAAGTACGAGTGCGCTGGACGGAGCAGCTGCTGCTGCCGTCACTGGTAAGGTAATTCATTTTCTAAACTGGGAAGGGAAAGGGGGGGGAGGCAAGCAAGCCCTGGCAGCTGGGGAGGGGAAGCCC
>QEPC01014636.1:79883-90052 GCA_003113815.1 Sphenodon punctatus
ACAACAACAAGCTACACAACGACAGATGTCTGTCCAGCGGAGGGGCCCCCGGCGTCCCGGCCCAGTCAACGGCCCCAGTCAACGGCCGACACCCTTTGGGTGTCGCCCTTTGGGCTGGTGCCCACAGGGCCCCGCCCTGGCAGTTATTACCTGGGGAAGGAGGAGGGAGAAGCAGAGTGACAAGCAGGCTCCTCCAATCCACCCAGCACCAAACACAGCAGTGCAGCTTGTCCCACAGGGCCCCGCCCTGGCAGTTATTACCTGGGGAAGGAGGAGGGAGAAGCAGAGTGACAAGCAGGCTCCTCCAATCCACCCAGCCCCAGCACCAAACACAGCAGTGCAGCTTGTCCCACAGGGCCCCACCCTGGCAGTTATTATTGCCATGGACCTAGCCCTCCACAGGTCCTTGACCCACTGTCAGCAGAGGTTCATGTCCCGGTGCTAGCCAAACTCTGTCATCCAAGTGGCGAGCTGCTGGAAGACCCACTTATTCTGGTGTATTAAGCAGAAGTCATATTGGATCTGTGCACCACTCCAGTGACTGATGAAGGCCCTCATTTCCGCTTTGCTCCATGGCACCCTCTTCTGGGGGGTGACTCAGGGGCCATCTCCTGGCAGGGTGGGGTTCTGCGCTGCCTCTGATGGTGCTGTCCCTATGATGTCAGTGCTGGTGGATGCCTGTGAACAGGGTAGAGATGCACCATATATTATTTGTGCATATTGTGGAATGGCTGCCAAGCCTCCCCCCCCAGTGCATTGACTGACTGGTCCTGCTTGTCCCTCCTTCTGCTCCATGTTCCTCTTTCAGGTTTTCTCCTGGTGGTGTGGGATGGGCGTTGGGCACAAACTGCTGTGTAAACCAAGGACAGTGGGACACTCAGTGTGCAGTGTTGCCTTTGTTGTCAGTTCCCTTTAAGAGTTCTGGGTCTGCCTTGTGGGGAGGGTTGTTGGGGCCTGGCCACTCCATTGAGCCCTCTGCGCTTTTCATGCATGACTATGGGTGTTTTTACACACACATTTCTCCTGCATGTTTGCTGTTACATCCTGAACTCTCTGTGTGTCTAAATCACTCACCCAGATTTTAAACATCCGGATCTTTGAACTTCTGCGTAGAACTTCTCCCAGAACTTTTGTGTGTAAAAGGTTCTCCTGGTAAACTGCTTTGCTCCAGGCAGCTGTGGTCACTTGGTTTCCATGGCAGCCCCTCACATCTACAGCTGCGGCTACATTAGGCTGCCGCAGGGCAGTGTTTGTGTGAAGAATGCATCCAGGAACTGCCTCCCGGAAGTGTGTGTCTGTGTGAAAAATGAATCCGGAACTTAATTGTGGACTTGTAAACCCAGAAGATTGAAAAATCCAGAACTTTAACGTGTGTGTAAAAATGCCCTATGTGGTCCTGGCAGTCCTAACCCCATGGTGGTGCTAGGCTGAACAGATGTGAGGGTGCCTGTTAGCTCAGATTGGCCTGGGTGGGCAAGCATTGGCCTGGGATGCATCTCTGAGCAGTCGTCCCTCCCCCCCCAGGGTGTATGCGGGCCAACATCTGGCAACGACAGAACAAATGCGGAAGTGATTCCTGGGCAAACGTGGACTACTATCATGTCTATTTTCACCCATGATCAGTCATATGTCAAACTCTCTGAGGCAAACCTATGCCAATAGAACAAACTATTATATGTAAGCTGGTGGAACAAAGTAAATGTATTTGCTCAGAGGGGGAAGACACACAAATATTTTATCTTCAAAGTGAAAAATAGCCACCTCCTAGGTAGAAAGGAAAATCTATTAGCTTAAAGAAACTCTGGAATTAACAAGCAAGAAACACATTTTCCGCTAATGTGTCCGGCCAATCACTGGGCTATGCACTAACCAACCACCCAGTTGTGGCCTGTGCCTCCAATCCCCATGCCCTGTGCATCTAGCACACCCACACCATGCTTCACATGTCCCCTGTTGGTAAACGAATGTCCCAAGGTAATGGGGACCACTGCCACAGGCTAACCACTAAGCACACCCTCCTCCCCCGTGCTCTGCACATACACCCAGTAATGGACAGCACCACCTCTGTACTAGCTCTGCAATCTTTCACAATCACCTCTCACCCACCACACCCCAACCACCTCTCTCTACACACCACACCCGGGCACTGGAACCGACCCACATATTTACTGTGGTGGACCATGCTTAGTGCCCATCGATTGGTGAAGTACTGTGGGTGTGTTCCGTGCACCTGGTAGGGATTCCCACTCACCGGCCTGCCAGCATATCCCCTCACCGGCACGGACCGCCTGAACGCCTGGCAGCTAGGGCCACAGAGGGGCTACACTACTACCTCCCCCCCGTCCAGTGCCTGTGACACACCCCTGTGCAATCAGTGGACAGGATGCATCTGCACCAACCCTGTATCGGTCAAAGCGAGTGAAGGCCATGGCATTGTGCAGCTCTGCACAATCAATATATGCTGCATGGAGTGCCTCATTAGGTCCATGCTAGAGACAGCCGTGGCCTTGGTCATCTGTCATCTCTAGCGCTGGAATGTTTCCACCTGGTCAGGAATTCACAAGGCCTAGAAGCCTGCCCACTATCAGCTGTGTAAGGTCACACTCCAGCTAGAGATGCACAGCTCCTTGCGCATCGCTCATTCACAGCTGCTTTCTGTTGAATCCCTGTGCAATCCAGCAACCAGCCCTTGACAAGGTAATGGCAGGGTGTGGAACAGGCCCCGAGGCCGGTGGTGGTGCCAGGGAGGAGCGGTCGCAATGTGCCAACGTGCTTTTGGGAACACTGTGGAAGAGCTGAGATGTCCAGCTGCTGCTGGGCGACCCCCTGTCAGTGGCGGATGGATTCAATTTCCTGTCACGGTACATGTGGCTGATGGGCCATCCATTCGGGGGTCTGGCTTGCCGAACGCATGGCGGGAGCTTGGCTTCACCCTCCTGCAATAACCTATGCTGGGGGGGGGGTTGGGTGTTTGTGTTGGGGCCCCTGCTGCTTTGGGTCTCTGACTTTCTCCCCTGTGCCCCTTCCAACCTCCCCACCCCCACACTGGGGTCCCCTCCACCTCCTTGGCCATGCAGCCCTTCCCTGTCTGGTTGTGTTCACGGTTGTGTGTGGGCGGGTTCTGGTTTGTAGGGGGTCCGTGGTGTCCGGCTGTCTGGCCTTTGTCACAGGGCTGGCTGGGGGCCAGTACTTTGTGTCTCCTGTCATCCTTACTCCCTCCTACCCCACCCACATAGGGTCTGGCAATTCAGGGGTGGAACTGTGTGACGCGGCTTCTTTTGCCCTTGGTCAGTCATGTTGTCACGTCCCTGTGCTGGGCAGGGCTTCCCCACCGTTCTGTCTCACCTGTCCATGTAAATGTCATGGGTGTTTGCTCGGTGTTTCCCGGGGTGGGTGTTTGCCCAATGGGTGTGTGCCAGCCCCTCCCCTTCTGTCCCACAACCCCCCGCGGCACTGTCCATGTAAACGTCTCCCAGCTCAGCGGTACCAGGTGTTCTCTGGGTGTGCTCTCCCACCCATCTCCACCCACCAGACCAGCAGCAGCATCTGTGTAAAAAAGGCCTACACTGGTTGTATTACAAAGATGTTACAGTCAGACATACATTTTTTATGATAATTGCTTATACCCCCAGGACCCTTTATCCAATCCTTCTGAAAGTTGGCAGAGATAGTAAATATTGGAAGGGGTATAAACTTGTCAAGTTTCATCTACATTAAATGTGCGGCAAAGAAGATACAGCTATGAATGTATATGAAGATTTTTGCAAAATAAAAAAATAATTCAACTGCTTATAAAATTGGATTCATTTATTCAATATTTTTGGAATTTGGTACACATAATGCCTTCCATTGGAGATATATTCACCCCAAGCTTCAGCCAAATATAATGAAAAACAAGAATGTTACAACCACAAATGTGTTTTCCATTGAAACCAATGCAAAATGAAAATGAAAGCAAAAACGAAAACGACAATTTGATATTTATGAAAACAAACATGACAGATTTAAATAGCAAAAATGAAAAGCAAAAATGAAAATGACATGGGCCCCTGGTGCATACCTCTATGACTTATACATATTGTATTATTAAACACTGTATTTCTATCCTCTCCTTTTTCTTGTTGGGTGTACATTTAGGAGTTTTGTCCATGAGGAAGGGAATTCTTCACTGTGACTGTGACTTTATTTTTTTTGTTACTTTTGAGGAAGAGCAATTGCCCATCACCACCCACTAGAATGTCCTCAACAGGAATGAATGGAACCATTCAAGAGCAGTCACGCAAACCCTTGCCAGGTCCTGCAGTTGCATCAGTAACACTAAATGATCAACTGTATTTAAAAGGCTGTTGAAAGATGTAACAAGTACAATGGGGTACAATTTCCTCTGCCAATCTCCTGGTATAAAATTCATCAATCAAGGCCACAAGTGTGGTCTTAGTGCTGTACCCAGGAGGAACATGGGTTCAGGAATCCAATAGCGATGAGATGCTCCCCAAACTGCTGGGTAACCAACCTGTTCAATAAGCTTTCCTAAAATAGGGAGGTGAGACATGGGGTGATATGCCAAAAGGATTGTGATCAAGAATCAGGGTTCACTGAAACTGAAAGCCCACTGCACCTCCCAACCTAGCTGTGACTTAAATTTCCGCATTGGGAATCTTCACAGGTTACTATTCTTACAAGCAGGGATCTCTCTACCCACTCTTGTGTGTGTGTGTGTGTGTGTGTGTGTGTGTGTGTGTGTTAAATCAAACAAACAAAGCCAAATTCAAAAGTGCAATTCCTTACCCGTCTGTAATTTGGGGTGTTCCCAGATCATATAAAATTTATTAGGGTAGACTCACTTATGTATATAAACAGAGGGATACTTTTGAATCCTGCAACCAGTTTTAAAATAAAACAGCATTATAAAAAGAAAATATTATTTATTTATTTATTTATTTATGGCCATAGGCCAAAAAATAAAAAGAAATTAAGTTCAAGTCAAAATAAAAAGGGGAAATGATCCATATATATAGACAGTTGTTACAGAGTTCAAACAATTGGCAATCATGCAAGCTAAATACACTTGAAATGTCCCTGTAACATATTTTTCATCCTTAAGTCCATACTCAGTAAAGTTCCTTTGGCAGCTACATTATCTGGGTTCCTCCTTTCAGATGGGTGAGAGCAGAACAAAAATCATTTTGCCTTTTCCACTTTTAAAGTAAAAAAAACATTTAATCAGCTCCAATATTAATTGTGGGTATATTCAGATGTTACGTGGTCAATGTCAACCACAGTAAATTCCCTGTGGTGGCTTGGACCACGTAACGTCTGTTGAGGGGAACAGATGTTCCCCCCCGATGTTACCAAGGTGGGGAATCACATTCACCACGCGAGCGGCCGCAGCGGCAGGACTGGAGACTGTCACGTGGTGAAGGCGATTCTCCGCCGTGGTGACCACCACCGTCACATCTGGACGGTGGCCACAGCCCGGAATCCACGCAGGGATTCCGGCCCGTGGCCATAGTGGGCGAGCGCTGCAGCGGCATTGGCTGCGGCGGCTGCCCATCTCCCCAGAGGGCGGGCGGCGGGAATCGGGGAGGGGGCGGGGCCGTGCGGCAACATGTTGCACCGCGCAGCCCCGATTCCCCGCTGGGATCCCCCGGCACGTCTGTTAGGGCGTTATGGGGAGATGGTTCCCCGGAAGGCCTAGAAACGTCACTAGGGTGCTTCAAGCCGGCAGCCACAGCAGAGCTGAAGCTGCCGGAGTCCAGACTGCCGCCGCCGAGCTGAACTACCAGTAGGGTGATGATGATCCCTGGGTGGGGAGGAGGTAGGGTGATCCCTGGGGTGGGGTGTGTGTTAAACCACCCCCCACCCCAGGGATCAGTACTACCGGTACACTTACCTGCTGCTGGCTGGTGTGGGCTCTGGGGCGCCGATTTCAAACAAAGATTTTGGTTTTGGTATCGTTATTTGCATTGGTATACACACAATATATAGTTTTATTTATATATATATAAATTATACATAATGTATTATTAAATACTGTATATATATATATATATATATATATATATATATATATATATATATATATATATATATTATATGTTATCCTTGTACGATCCAGAGTACACTTGTCTGTAGTCCTGTTCAGTTGCTTTTAACATTGTTTTGTGTTAAAAGCCACTGAACAGGACTACAAGTGTACTCTGGATCTTACAAGGATACTGTCAATCACTAGTAATTAAATATGTCAAAAAGTGAATGACCAAACAGAGGTAAATTAAATCTTTTAGTTAAAAGTTTCAGCTTCCACCTTCTTCAGTAACCAGTTGGATTTAAAGTGTATGCTGCTGGGAGTCAAGGTAACAGAGTGTAGAGTGTTGAGGGAAGAAGAATTCCAAGGCAGGTGATGCTGAAGAGAGGGGAGAAGTACTAAAGATATTTATTTATTATTTATTTATTTATTTAATATATTTATATCCCACCCCTCCTGAAAACAGCTCAGGGAAGATCAGGAAGATCTTAGGTGTTGACTTCTAGGTTGAGGCCTTGGGGTGTAAAGTCTGTATACCCAAAAGTTCTCCCTTTCTCCTAGTGACCATTGTATTGGTGGATTCTCTATGGGGAATATTACCAAGTCCAAAAGGCTCTGGCTATCAGAGTTAAAATGTTTAGAAACAGGTTATTCTAGCTTCTTTGTGCTGATAGACAATTTGTGGTTTCTAAAACGTGTGCGAAGATCAGTAGTTGTCTTTCCGGCATATTGAATGTGGAATTCAGGGCATTTTCATTCAATAACATAGACGAGATAGCTGGATTTACAGGTGATTTTCTGTTTAATAAAGTAGGTCTTGCTGGTTACACTACCTATGTCAACCTTATTATATATATATAATCTAAACCTAACCTAGGTATAATACAAAATATTCCTATCCTATAATCCTAATATATATATAATAAAACAGCCTTGTATCTAAATATCTAATCTATATATATACAATTAATATCTATATCTATATAATATATGGACGGGGGAGACAGACAAGGGAAGGGAAAAGGAAAAAAGAGAGAGAGAGAGAGAGAGACTTGGAAAGCAACTGAACGGCACAACTCTCAAGGAAGCTCTGGATTCCAGGAGGATGCAGTCAATCAATAATTTAATAATATTTTTTTTGTAGATGTAGATTGATAAACAGAGGTAGATGGAAAGATAAAAAGGTGTATTGGGCTAAAGATAAAAAGGCCTGGCAAGTGAGAGGCCTGTTACATTTTTAAGGTAACTGTCATTCAGTTGTGAGAGAGGAGTATAATGTTGAAGGTGCTATGATAAGAGAGGAGGAGCTTACCTCTCTCTATGCAAACGATGGGATCGAAAATTGGTTCAATTGAAAGAGGCCTGAGGGTTAAGGTAGAAAGTTTATTGGAAGGGAAAAGAGATGGGACCAGAACCAAAGGGAGAGCTTAGACAAGGTCCAATGACGTGGCAGAATCCAGGAGAGGAGGACCAATGAGAGGAGAGGGAGGATGGTTGGAAGAGGAATGTAAGGAGGACAAGAAAGATAAAGGGCTGGAGAAGGGTTCTAGGTGGCAAAGAGGATTAGGACAGGGAAAGTGGAAGAGACTTTCACCTAACCAAATGCTAAGATCCTGGAGCAGAAGCCCAGAGTGGATGGTGAAAAGACCAGAGAGGATAAGAGATTCCTCTGAATGACTCAGCAGTGTTTTAGAGACATCTCATCTGGTCAGCGGCTGTGAAAGCTGTAATCACCACTCGGGAGTATGTGAGATAAAAGCTGAGGTGGAGATTAGGGGAAGAAGTCCCTAGGGAAGGGAGAGATTCTTTCTGGTGTACGAAAGGGAGATTTTCTAGTGTTAAGAAGGGAAATTGGATCTTAAGAAATAATCTCATTAACTGAGATGGGGACTGTAAGAAGAGTAGATTTCATGAACATTACTAGGTGTAGTTGGCAACAATGGGTGATTTCAGATGTTACGGGCGGGCGCTTTCACCACAGGCTGTTGGGTGGTTTGGACCACGGCGAGGGGTGAAAGGGCACACCAACAGACGTGCGCCCCATTGCCCCCAGCTGTGGTCTGAACCACCCCACGGCCCATGGTGAAAGTGCCCGGCCGTAATGTCTAAAGCAGCACAAACACACCCAGAGGGGGCGGGGTTGTGCGGTGCAGCATGCTGCCGCACGGCCCCACCCCCTGCGTTCCCCGACATCCCTCCCCCTCTCCCACCAGGTGGCGGCAGCGGCCAATCCGGACACTGCAGCAACCACGGGCGGGGTGTGTGTGTGACTGCCATTCACCATGGTGAACGGTAAGGAACCAGACGTTGCTTTCCGTTCACCACAGCCATGGTGGCCTTTCACCACACTTCTCGACCTCCTCGCATCCAGAGGTCCAGAAGTGTGGTGAATGCAAACACGGGCTGCGTTTGACTGTGGTGCACATCTGGCGGCTAGCCAACAGTCATGCACCACAGTCAAACATGGCCCGTGTTTGACTGTGGTTCAGCCGGGGTCAATTTCAGACACATAACATCTGAAATCACCCATTTTTTCCATTTTATTTTTATTTTATCAATAAATATATACTGTTTCAACTTGAGCCATATGTCCCATAGCTGTCCTTATTCCTATGCCTGATGACCTAGCTACCAGAAGTATAAGAACATAACAGGGGCTTTGGGGCAAGTTCTTCTACGTTATAAATCTTTCTCTTTTTTAAATTTGTACTTAAAGGAACAAGTTGGTGGCAGTGGATTTTTCTCTCTTAGGAGAGGTAACAGAGTTGGGGAAGTCAGGGAAAAAGGTGAGGTTATAGCCTAGTGACTTACCTGACCATAACAATTAGGAATAAGGATTGGAAAGGTAAGGTGGTAGGGATATATATGGGAGGATTTTTAGTGCAAGTACCAACAGATTCTGCAAATGCACCCTGACAGAGCAATAGCTAACACAGGACCAGTCATGCAGCCCAGCCCTGCAGTATAAAGGGTTGCAGTACCCTCCCCCAGACTTCCCCTGATTGCTTCTGGGAGGCAGGAGGCATTGAGCAATCACAGGATGAGGATGCCATTCAACTGCCTGAGACCTACTTGTGCTGCTCATTGGCCAGTGATTACATCCAACAGGTCCTTCTCCTCTCATCACAGGCCCATTTCAAGAGTTCAGCACTGTTTCTGGCTCTGAGATGTCTGCTTCTTCCTCCCCTCACCACATTTTCCTCCAAAAAACACCTGCCAGGCAATAAAAAAAATAAATGACTTTTGTTATCGTTATTGATTTCATTATTATTTTTTGTCATTTTCGTTATTGCAATAACGATATTGAAAATGACAAATTTTGTTTTTGTTATTGATATAGCAAAAATGACATGCACACCTCTATTCACAGCCTTGGAGTGCTCCTGGATCCCTTACTCTGCCTGGATGCCTCCACCCTGGAGTGTTTTCAACAACTCCATTTGATGACAAGGTTGTGGTTCTCACTTTCTGATTTAGATTTGGCCACTGTCATCCATGCCTTCCTAACCTTGAGACTAGACTAGTTCAATGAGCTCTACATGGGGCTGCCCTTGATGACTGTTCAGAAGCTGAAGCTGGTGCAGAATGCAGCGGCTCGGCTTCTTTTGGGGAGGGGGGCCATGAATACATTACACTTGTGTTTCAGAGTAGAGGTGGGACCCCAGGGCAATTACCGGCTACCGGATTTACCGGATTCTGGTTTCCAAAAAAACAGATTCCCAAATTAAATCCGGTATACCGGTACCGGATTTATTCCATTGATTTCAATGGGGCACTGTCCCCATTGAAATCAATGGAATAAAAAAATTCCTCCCTCCTCCCCCTCCCCGACTGCACAGGTGATTGCAGACTGCACAGGCTGCACACCCACCCTGTCCAGCCTGGATTTAAACAAAAAAATTCCCCTGAGTGTCTCTACTGTGGCTCCGGGCCACCGCCGGCAACCCAGAGCGAGCCCACCAGAACCAGCGGCCGTCCCAGCAGCAGCCGGTAAGTATTAAGTAGTGTACTGTATGATCCCTGGGGTGGGGGGGTTAATACCCCCCCCCCACCCCAGGGATCACCCTACTTCCAAGTTCCCACCCAGGGATCCTACCTTCATGGAGCTCCGGCGGTCCGGTGGCTTCAGCGCCGACTGTGG
>QEPC01014636.1:90218-102435 GCA_003113815.1 Sphenodon punctatus
CCCCACCCCAGGGATCATACAGTACACTACTTAATACTTACCGGCTGCTGCTGGGATGGCCGCTGGTGCTGGTGGGCTCACTCTGGGTTGCCGGCGGCGGCCCGGAGCCGCAGTAGGGACACTCAGGGGAATTTTTTTGTTTAAATTCAGGCTGGGCAGGGTGGGTGGGGGGTGTCCCCCTTTCCACCCGCACAGCCTGGGAGGGGGAGGGAAACACGGTGTTTTTTGGTGGTTTTTTTTTTACATTTAGGCCATTCATTTGAATGGCCGCAATGTAAAAAAAATCCGATACTGGGAATCCGGGAAACGGGCCGGATTACCGGGTTGAATCTGATCATGCTGGTACGCCCAGTATCGGCATTATCGGATACCGGAAGATCCCGTTGTCCCAGCCCTATTTCAGAGTTTACACTGGTTCTGATAGCTTTCAGACAGAATTCAAGGTAGGGATGGCCTTACTACAGGGTGACCACTCCAGGCCACGCTCTTTCCAGGGCCCTGCAGTGGCCCTTGTTTTCACCAGGGCAGCAAGTTGGGGCCCCACTGCCTCCAAGAGGAGCCCAAATATGACCATCTTTAGGGCCCCACAGAGGGTGTCCCAAACTGAAGAGGGGCCACCAGGGGTCCCACATTTTATCTTTGCCCTGGGCACCGCAAATTCTAGGGACAGTCCTGATTCAACATGCTGGTTTTGACCTTTTAAAGTTCTAGACAGCCTGGGTCCCACATATCTGAAAGACTGCTTCACTCCCTATTGTCCATCCCAATCCCTGCGGTCAGACAAGATCATTCTCTTGCAGGAATCATCTATCTAGCAGGTCAATGCCACAAGGGTGCACAGAGAGGCATTTTCAGTTGCTGCCCCGTATTGTGGCAATCCCTTCCCATGGAAGTTTGTCAGAGCCCAAACTTGGGCATTTTCTGGAGGCTATGTAAAACTTTTCTTTTTGGCCAAGCATTTGGAAGGTGGGAATTGGGTTGTGGTGGTGGTTTGGGGGGATTTTAATGCAGTTCTGTATTTATATGGTTTTAATGTTGTAACCCTGACCTTAGGAGAAGGTTTGGGCCTAGTTTAAATAAATAAAATGAATATATTATTCTCCCATCACAGGCTAGCAGGAATTTAAAGCTTCTCTTCTAGAAATATATTTTATGTTTTTCTAAACTGGCTGGGGTTGTCAATGCCTCCCTTTGGGAAGGGAGGGGAAGGGTGTCAGATGCCCTGAAATCTGTGATTGTCTGGCCTCTGCTTAAGAAACCATCTTTGGATGCTGACTCCCCAGACAGCTATCAGCATGTCTCTAACCTTCCCTTTTTAGGAAAGATTATTGAATGGGTGGTTGCCCGACAGCTCCAAGCCCATCTTAATGTCATCAGATTTCTGAACCTTTTTTAGTCAGGCTTTCATCCTGGGTATGGCACAGAGACTGTGTTTGTTGCCTTGGTCAGTGACTTGCGCCTGGAAATTGAGAAGGGAAATTCTACCCTGTTGATCTTGTTAGATCTTTTGGTGGCCTTTGATACTGTTGACCATGAGGTGTTGCTGACATGACTGTGGGATCTAGCGGGCATACATGGGTCCACTCTTGAGTGGTTCTGATCCTTTCTGTCAGGGAGGCCACAGAGTGGTGATGTGCGATTGCTTGTTGTGCTCTCTGGACCTCTGGACCGCCCATGCTTGTACCTCCCCCTCTTGTCAAGGGGTTGTGGCATTCCTGCCTATCCAATCCCATATCCCACTCACCTTCCCTCTTTCCTTAATCATCCCCCATTCCATACTTCATAATGGGTGAGATATTAGTGCCCTTGTCATGGACGGATCATTACCTCCTGCAGACCTGTCTTCAGCGCATATCTGCCCCTGGAGAGTTGTGGAACCAGTTTGCATGGTTTGCCCCCAGAGAGTGATGGAACCAGAACGGTTCCGGAATGCTCTGGGGGAAGATACCCCCCTGATCTTGATGACTGTCCCATCTATGACCTTGTTGCTTTTTGGAACATTCTGCTGACTGAGGCCATCGATAGGATGTCTGCCAGGCATCCGCTTCCTAAGCATCAGCACCACAGACATCCTTGGTTTTCTGAGAACCTGTGGTTGCTGAAGCAAGAAGGATGGTGGTTGGGGAGATGGTGGCAGCACTCTCATGGTGAAGTCGACAGGTTGCATCATAGAGCCAGTTTATGAGCCTATACCATAGCTGTGTGGGCAGCAAAGAAGGAGTTCTTTGCTGGTCTCATAGCATCTGTGAAGTCTCATCTGATGGAGATTTTCTGGTTGGTGAGGGGTCTGGTTGATCCTGCTTCCCTCCACTTGGAACTGGAATTTTCCAGTGCCCACTGTGACATGTTTATGGATTACTTTGCAGATAAAATTGCTCATATTTATCATGACTTTGATGCCACACTTATTACATTAGGAGAACCTGGAGTTATGGAAGCCCCATCTTGTCCAATTTTATGGGATCAATTTCAATGAGTGTCACCTGCCAATGCGAGGAATGTTCTTGGGGCTGTTAGAGCCACCTCTTGTGAATTGCACCTGTGCCCATCTTGGCTGGTTAAGGCCATCTGGGAGACATTGGGGCCATTGCTGACTGGGGTGGTCAGTGCCTCCCTTCAGGAGGGCAGAGTGCCAAGCCACCTTAAAGAGGTGGTGGTATGGTCTGGGCTCAAAAAAACCATTGCTTGACATTGACTCCTTTGCCAGTTATTGGACTGTCTCTAACCTCCCCTTTTTAGGGAAGGTCATTGAATGGGTTGTCGCTCAGCAGCTACAGGATCATCTGGACTGTATTGGTTTTCTAGATCCCTCACAGTCCAGCTTACACCCAGGTTATGGCACTGGACTGCATGTTTGGCTTTGGTTGATGACGTTTGCCATGAATTGGATCAGGGTCATTCGACCCTGCTGATTCTGTTAGATCTGTCAGCTGCATATGATACTGTTTACTATAAGATGTTGGTGACTCACTTGTGGGACTGAGACGGAGTGGGTGGGATTGTTCTCACATGGTTCCGCTCTTTTCTGGCCAGAAGAACTCAGTGAGTGGTGCTTGGGGATTATTTTTCATTGCCCCAGGACCTCTCATGTGGAGTTCCACAGGGTCCCATCTTGTCCCCTCGCTTGTTCAACTTGTATATGCAGCCGTTTGGTGAGGTTGTAAGGAGGTTTGGGGTGCAGTGTCATCAATATGCTGATGACACCCAACTTTACCTCTCTTTTTCATCCGACCCAGACCTGGCAGTCTTGGTGCTTACTCGATGTTTGGCAGCTGTGAGGGACTGGATGAGGGCCAACTGACTGAAGCTGGATCCTGACAAGATGGAGGTGATATTAGTGGGGAAGGTGGCAGGGTTGTAATCCCCCATCATAGATGGGGTTCATCCTCTGCTGGCTCCCCAGGTTTGTAATCTGTGAGTGCTCCTCGATTCCCAGCTCCACCTGGATGTCCAGGTGGGGGCTGTGGTGAGGAGTGTATTTTGCCAATTACATCCGGTGCAGTGGCTTTGGCTGTACGTCTGACTCCGACCTGGCCACTATCATTCATGCTTTCATCACCTCTCGATTGGACTATTGTAATGCACTCTATGTGGAGCTACCCATGGTGATAGTTCAGAGACTAAAGCTAGTGCAGAATGCAGCAGCCTGTCTCCTTACAGGGTTGGGGTGCCAGGAGCATATTACACCGGTGCTCCGTTCTCTTCACTAGCTGCCTATAGTCTTCCGGGCCCGATTCAAGGTGTTGGTACTTATCTATAAAGCCCTAAACAGCTTGGGCCCTACCTATCTGTGGGACCACCTCACTCGCCAGACTCTGGATCAATCCCTGCGGTTGACCGGGGGCACCTTTCTCAAGGTCCCCCAGGTATCCCAGGGGTCAATGATGGAGAGGGTGTTCTTGGTGGCTGCCTCGAGGCTGTGGAACTGCCTCCCGGAAGAGGCCCAGTTGTCCCCGAACCTCTTCTTTTTTCAATGAAAATGTAAGACCTGGCTGTTCCACCAGGTGTTTGGCGGGTGAGATGGGTGAGGGGTGGGGGGAGTGAGTTAGGATGGGTGTTTGGGGTGGGTTTTGACAACCTCCATGTTTTATAGAGTTTTTATATAGTTTTATTGTTATCTTTTATTTTTATATATTGTAAGCTGCCCCTAGCTACTGTGACAGGATGGTCGGGGTATTAAATGTATTAAATAAATAAATAAATAAAAATTACAAATATAATAATCAAAAACCTAGCCCACTGCCAGTCACATGTGGATGTTAAACAGACAGTCGCCTTTAGTGCCAGCCTTCAGTGGCCACCACATGCAACTTCTTATAGTAGCAGAGTGGGAGTAGGGGCAGCAGCCCATGTATTACAGTTCTAGGCCCCTTGCTCTTGTAGCACTAGCACCAGGCAAGTAATGTGTAAGAGTCCCCTTGGAATCACACCTTAGAAATTGCACAGCCTGCCCATTCTTGCATGGAAGTGAATGTTGATCTTGCATTGATGGCAATGGAAGCAGGATGGATCTTTTTTGCTCATATTTCTCGTCTCTTTATGTCATTGGTTCTAGATCTCCCATGTACAGATCTCTCCTCAAACTCACATATAACAGATCTGTGCCTGTGTTTCAGTGTTAAAATGTAATTAGCTCTTAACATGAAACTCACTTTGTGCACCCCCAGATTTATGGCAGCAAAATCCAGTTATTCTGAGCAAGCCTTTTTGAAGAATTACTTGGATCATCCATTTTCCATTATCTGTCGCAGATGAAAATGCACCTTTAGTGAGCCTTAATTTAATGATTTCAACATTTTGGCTTAGCTACAGAGAGCAGGATGGATTCTCAGTGGATGTAAAATCAGCATAAATTGATATTGTAGATCAATGTAAAATGATTTATGCCAGAGAAGAAGCTCATCTGTCTTCTCTCCATTCTATCCATCCAGGAAAGAATGCTAAAATCATATTGTAGTGGCTGTCCTATATCACATCAAAAATTAAATTAGATCCTCTGTTCTGAATGTAGTTATTGCCTGGGTACCTGTGCTAACAGAGCTCCATGCCAGAGTTTATTTGGGGAATGGGTTTTCTAGGAAAGAGATTAAAAACATGTAATAGATGGCAAGGCATTGCTGCTGCTGATAATAACCAGATGACATGTGTCATACACAGTAGCTGGGAGTAGGAAACATTAATTATCAGGGGTTGACTGTATTCTGGTCCTGGCAGGAATACTGTATGCCTAGGGAAACAGTTCGTAGAACTGGCACTGGTGATTCACTTCCAGTCTCTCCCTGAGCCCTCTGGCTTAGTCACTTTGGTTCATTGGGCCACGGAGGTTCAGGCATGTCAGTTTCTGTGGCTGTCAGGCACCTATCAGAGTCCAGGCAGATTAGGGACAGGATTGGGACCAAGGGTGAGTCACAACATGGTCAGGGACAGGAAAATCAGGTCTGAACAGCCAGGGTCCAAGCAGAGTTGCCAAACACCAAGCCAAAGGGTCAGAACCAGAGTTTAGTTGAACCAGGTAACGAAACCAAAGGGTAATCCAGAAAGCAGGGTCCCAAGAACAAGCCAGGGATCTAAGATGAGGGGAGTTGATCCAATACAGACTGGGAGGGCTGAAGAGGGGAACAGGGATGGAACAGAGAGAACCAGGTAGGCTGAGGACAAAGCAGGGAAGCAGACTGGTGGGAATCAGGAGAGAGGCAGTGAAGCTGAAGCAAGCCGCAGCGAACACATGCCCAAGTGTTGTTCTGTCTGGCCTGGTCTTCCTGTCAGGTAGTTTATATGTGAGCATCAGGGTTTGGTGGATGGAGAATTTCATCACAGCACCAGAACTGAAAGCCCCGTAGGCCCAAACTGTACAGCAGAGGCAGTGCAGTGGGGCTGGCCACTGCATCCAGGGTCTCAAGGGTGCCCATTTCTAATCTTCAGCCCCAACAGTGCTCAATGGCACATAAGAGAATCAGTGATGTGGCCAGCAGTATGTCTGTCTGCCTTGGAATTTTTCTATTCTCCAACCCAACGGGTCAGGTGGGTGGGCTGGATGGGACTTGAAACCGCAGGAATGTAGTCAATTGCTGTAATCAAGCAGTCACCACATACCTCCGGTAATGCAAAATAACTCAAGAAATCTAGAGTTCTCATACAATAGAAAGAACTGTCCTAGTAGGACCCCTAAAAGAAGACTTCAAAGCATGTTGGGTTCCCTCATTTATAAACAGTCGTTCTGCTCCCTCAAGGTCATCTGGTTACAAAGATTCCATTGCATGGATTGGCCTTGGTGAAATGAGTGGAGCAGGGCAAATTTCAATGTGAAAGAAAACGTACATGTGCTAGCACTAATTGGCACCCTGCAGTGCTTAAAGCCATTTTTACATAGGGTTTCTTAATAGTGTATTTCTAAATTTCTGGGGAAAGAAACTCAGGTAGGGGAGTTAGATGTTCCTCCCCGCTGCTGGAAGTGAGCTGGATGCCACTGAAAACAGTGGAGGGTGTCAGAACTCTGCATATTCAAGCTTGCACTAGTTAATGGTGCCCACTGTTTTCAATAGCACCCGGCTCACTTGCAATTGCGGGGAGGAATGTCTAAACCCCCTCATACAAGTTTCTTTTCTCAGGAATTTAGAAATGCACTATTAAGCAGCCTCGTGTAAAAACAGCCTCAGTCTCAAGAGAGAAAGCTCACACAGTCAAAAAATACAAAGACCGAAGCGAAGGAGGGCCTGTTTCACCACTGTTTATGGAAAACTTTCTTCCAGCTGCAAAAATCCTGAAGGAGATGGTAATGAAACCAGCTGCACCCAACTGATTTCACTTCCAAGTACAGGACATGGGAAAGGTATAATGAGGGCATGTTAGAGGTCTGCTTCATCAATCCTTGACTGCAGTGCTTAAAACAGTTTAGAGAGAGAGGCGTGGTTGTTGCATTGGTCCTAAACGGTCTGTCTCCGATCGTCTTCTCCACAGGGCCCACTTGCGGTCCTATGTGGAGGCTGTGAGGACGGCGAGGAAGGAATTCCTCGCCGTCCTCATAGCATCTGCGAAGTCACGTCCAGCGGAGCTATTTCGGGTGGTGCGGGGGCTGGTGAGTCCGGCCTCCCTCCGCCTGGATGGGGACTTGTCCCGGGCCCGCTGTGAGGAGTTTGTCAACTACTTCGCAGACAAGATCGCTCGGATTCAGGCCGATTTCGACGCTGGGTTGATAGCAGTAGGGGAAGAGAGCGGGGGGGCGGAGGGTCCGTCTGGTCCATCTTTATGGGGCGAGTTTCAGGAAGTGACGTCAGCCGATGTGGTGGAGGTCCTGGGGTCTGTGAGGGCCACGTGTTGTCAACTAGATCCATGCCCGTCCTGGTTGGTAAAAGCTTCCGGGGAGACATTGGGGACGGTGCTGGCGAGGGTGGTGAATGCGTCCCTTCGGCAGGGGAGGTTGTCGCCTTGCTTAAAAGAGGCTGTGGTGCGCCCCCTGCTGAAAAAACCATCGTTGGACGTAGACGCGCTCGCCAGCTACCGACCTGTCTCTAACCTTCCCTTTTTAGGGAAGGTTATTGAGCGGGCAGTGGCGCTCCAGCTCCAGGGTCATCTAGATAATATCGGGCTCCTTGACCCGTTTCAATCTGGGTTCCGCCCCGGCTATGGCACCGAGACGGCGTTGGTGGCCTTGGTGGACGACCTCCGCCGGGAGATGGATGCGGGATGTTCGACATTTCTCATCCTGCTCGATCTCTCGGCCGCTTTTGACACCGTGGACCATGGGCTGCTGTTGAGACGACTGCGTGACCGGGGGGGTCTGGACGGGACTGTTCTTGAATGGTTCCGTTCATTCCTCTCGGGGAGGAGCCAACGGGTGGTGTTGGGGGAAGAAACATCGAGCCCCCGCGCCTTACCGTGTGGCGTTCCGCAGGGATCGATCTTGTCTCCATTATTATTTAACATCTATATGCAGCCCTTGGGGGAGGTCGTGAGAGGGTTCGGGGTGCGATGTCACCAGTATGCTGATGATACTCAGCTGTACCTCTCGTTTTCTACCGACCCAGACCCTGCTGTCTCGGTGCTATCCCAATGTTTGGAGGCCGTGGCGGATTGGATGCGGCGGAGCAGACTGAAGCTCAACCCAGATAAGACGGAGGTGATGGTGGTGGGGAGGGCGAAGGGGGTGGTGGCCCCCCTGATTGGGGGGGTTTGCCCCCCTGTAGCTCAGCAGGTCCGGAGTCTGGGGGTCATATTGGACGCAGACCTGCGGCTGGAGCGGCAGGTGGAGGCAGTCGCTAAGGCTGCCTTCCGCCAGCTTTATCTGGTACGTAGGCTGCGTCCGTATGTCTCTGGCCCGGACCTGGCCTCCCTCATCCATGCCTTCGTCACCTCGCGGCTCGACTACTGTAACGCGCTCTACGTGGGGCTTCCCTTGTTCTTGGCCCGGAGGCTGCAGCTGGTGCAGAATGCGGCGGCCCGTCTTCTTACGGGGACGGGTCGCCGGGAGCACATTACACCGGTGCTCCGAGCGCTGCACTGGCTGCCGATAGTGTGCCGGGCCAAGTTCAAGGTCCTAGTAATGATCTATAAAGCCCTATACGGCCTTGGCCCCTC
Organism: Sphenodon punctatus; assembly: GCA_003113815.1. Classification (NCBI taxonomy): domain Eukaryota; kingdom Metazoa; phylum Chordata; class Lepidosauria; order Sphenodontia; family Sphenodontidae; genus Sphenodon; species Sphenodon punctatus. Next base: position 98,793 of record QEPC01014636.1, read on the forward strand.
TTACCTTAGGGACCGCCTCGCCCTTCGCGCCCCGGAACGACTCCTGCGGTCTGCCGGGGGTGCCCTCCTGGAGGTCCCCCGTGTTAAGCGGGGGGCCACGATGGAGCGGGCATTCTCGGTGGTAGGGCCGCGGCTGTGGAACTCCCTTCCGGAGGAAGCTCGCCTGGCCCCAAGCCTTTTGACATTTCGGCGGAACTGTAAGACCTGGCTGTTTGCCCAGGCCTTTGGGAGGGAGGGGGGGGTGATTTTTAATCCCCCACCTGTATATTTATTTTTATACCACCCTGTCTTATAAAAATCTACTAAATAAAAAATAAATAAATAAATAAACATAGGACATGGAGACAAAGTAGTTCAAGTGATATCTTTTATTGGACCAACTATAGCTGGTGAGATAATGCAAGCTTTCAGCCATACAGGGCCCTTCCTCAGGCATATAACAAGTCAGAACTACAAACAGAGTAAAGGCAGGAAACAGCCATGGTAAGGTAAGGCAAGGCAATGTCGATAGTTTAGTTTACTCCTCAATCTGCATATACTGTTACCCACTGTCTCTTGGTCTCTTACATCAATGTTTTTTGTACAGTATTGTTTTAAATGCTTGACATCTTTTTTCCACCTGCAACTCACTCCCAAGTTATGAGTGCACTCCCAACCAAGTCACTGCCTTCTCACATATATACCTTTTCTGCATTTGCTCAGTTTATAGTTTTGACTTGTAACAAGCCTGAGGAAGGGCCCTGCCTGTGTGGCCCAAAAGCTTGCATCACCAACTACTGTTGGTCCAATAAAAGATATTGCCTAAACAACTTTGTCTCCATTTCTTGTTTTGTAAAGGTTGGTTTTAGCTTGGTGAGGTGTTCATCACTGGTCTTTTCTTCAGAGCAGATTCTGTGGTGTCTTGAGTGCTTTGCTGTAGAAAACAGATCTTTTACAGTATCTTGGGTGATTACTGGAAAGGCAGAGGTAAATATGATGGTCTGTAGGCTTCCTATATATTGCTTTATTGGTACGCTGACCATAGTGTCCAGGAAGTTGATGCAGATGTAGGAATAGTCCCAGTTTAATTTGATAGAAGGGTAGTGGTGGTTGAAGTTTGAGTGGAATTGTAAGAGTGAGTCCACATTGTCTATCCAGATAATAAATATAACCTATATGTACCCGAGGTATCAAAAAGGTTTAGTGATACATTTTTCCAGGTATACTTCTTCAGAGTTGCCAATGAAAAGGTTACATATTGAAGGGCTATTTTCATGCCCATATCTGCCCCATGGTTTGTACATAGTGTTTGTCATTGGCCCTTTTCACATGAGATGCCCCCCCCTTCGCTCACATGGGCAACTGGGTGGGTGTGGGTGTGTCCATGAGACTGCCAGTGGGGATGGGTGGGTGTGCGTGTGTGCTCCCACGATCCACCCATCTCCACCCATCGGGCAAAAAGCAGGTGCCTCTGTGCATGGAGATGGTGGAGGTGGGTGGGCATCCATGTAATGGGCCACCCACACACCAAACACCCACTACCATCTCCACCCATCCCCCTTGCACTGTGGTGCCTCCCAGGTCCGTGTAAAAAAGGCCCATTGAACATGAAGTTATGTGTAAGGATGAAATAGATGTGCTTAGCAATACACTCAGGATGGATATCTGAGTGGATATCCATTGTTCTGTAGGCATTTGAGACAGGCTGCAGTGCCATCAGTATGAGGAATGTTGGAGTTGGTGTATAGCAAGGGTGGGGAACCTTGGGCCCAGGGGCCAAATGTGACCCCCCACTAGTTTTAATGTGGCTCCTTTTCATTTCCTGGATCTAGCTCCTGAATCTAGTTCCTACATCCAAGTGCTGAAAAACTGAGTTTGGATTAATGGAATAGGGATGAAGACATGCACACAAGTACAGGGGATGGATGCATGGAAAAATCCCATGATCTGGACTCTCCTCTTACTGAGCACAATCATTTAAGCACTCCCTACCCCAACTTATGTGTGGCTTTTGGCATTTGTACAAATTTTCTAGAGGTGTGCACCAGGGGCCCATGTCATTTTTGATTTTGTTTTTTGTTATTTAAATCTGTCATTTTCGTTTTCATAAATATAAAATTGTTGTTTTTGTTTTTGTTTTCCATTTGTTTAAATGGAAAACACATATTTGGATGTAACCTTTTTGTTAATTACTATATTTGGCTGAAACATTGGGTGAATATACCACCAATGGAAGGCATTAAGTGTACCAAATTCCAAAACTATTGGATAACGGAATCAAATTTTAGAAGCAGTTGAATTATTTTATTTTGCAAAAATTGCATATACATTCTTAGCTGTCACTTCATTGACTCACATTTAATGTAGATGAAACTTGGAAAGTTTATATCCCTTCCCATATTTACTATCTCTGACAACTTTCAGAAATATTGGATAAAGGGTCCTGGTGGTATAAGCAATTACTATATACATGTATGTCTGACTGTAACATCATTTTAGTCCAACCAGTGTACATGAAATTTGGCAGGGATCTATATCACACTTTCCTGATCCTCTCTGCCAAATATCAGAATTTGTGATAAAGGGTCCCAATTTTATATGCCTGCATAGCATATGCAGAGAAGGAGACTATGCCAGGGATTCTCTTACGTGTCACTGTGGTATAAGATCGGTTGTGATGCCAATTGGCCAGCAGAAAGGTCAACCAAATATCCTCATTCTGTTCTGTGACCATCCCAACATCTCTCTCCCCACTTGTTACTTGGAAGTCAGAAGCATCTGTTTAGGAAAGAGTCAATAGAGATTCTCGTATGTCCCAGGCGCGGCTCCTCCTGCAGGGCGTTATGGGCGTTGCCCCCCAAAGCCCTGCAGGGGGACCACTGCTGCTTTAGTTTAAAAAAAACCCAAAAAAACCCACCGCGCTGCCGTTTATGACAGCTACAGCAGCCTCTGAGCTACTGCAGAGGCTGCTGTAGCTGTCATTGAACCTGCTCTCCCTTCGGGGACCCACCCACTCCACTGGGAGAGGGAGTGGGTCCCCGAAGGGACAAAAAGGTTCAGCAGCTCAGCCGCCCAAAGTGTTTTCCTATTGCAAAACGCAATTGGGGCGGCTGAGCTCCTCTGTCCACAGCACGTATGGGACGTGCTGTGGAGGGAGGGGCTGAGCCTTCCATTGCGCTCAGTGGGCGCAATGGAAGATCTCGCCAGGGCGGTCGGGCTGACAGCCCTGGCGAGATACTTTGGTGGGGACTGGGTAGGGAGCAGCGCGTGTGCGCGCGCTCCTCCCCGCTCAAAGCCCACTTGCCTTCCTTAGTTCCCCGTGCTGCCGCTTCCCTGCGCTGCTGGGGTGGAGCAGCAAGGCTGCAGCATGCTCTTCAAGCCTTGAGCATGCTGCTGCCTTGCCGCTCCCCGCCCCCAGCAGCGCAGCGGGAAGCAGCAGCGTGGGGAACTGAGGGCTGGTTGTTGTTTTTTTAAATTGCCCGCACATCCTCCTGGCTCACTGGGGACACGTGGGAAATTTAAAAGAAAAAAAACCCTCCCCTCTCCACCTAGCCATTGGATCCGGAGCAGCAGGTGAGCGCCGGCCCCAGAGACAGCGGACTCAGCCTGGTGAGTGAAGAGATTGCCCCCCACCCTCCCCCCACAGCCCCCTACAAACCCACCC
>QEPC01014636.1:107682-134994 GCA_003113815.1 Sphenodon punctatus
TATCTATATATACAATATTACACAGGGGGAAACACAAAGAACACAGGGAGGGGTACAAAACTGAAATGAAAATCAATCTAATAATATTCCTACTCTAAATAAATCCAAAACTTAAAACAGGGGAAGGGAATCAGAGATGGAATAAGAGGGAGAGGGAAAGGATTGAATGGAGGGGGGAGGAAGGAAGGAAGATTGAACATAGGGAACACAGGGAGGGATAAAAACAAAAAATAACACGTAAATCTATCTAATATAATCTAAATAAATGATAATATGGAGGTAAATGGGTTGGATGGGTGAAACAGGAGGAGGATGGCAATCGATTAGGAATAGGAAGGAACAAAAACTGCTGGGAGAGAGCGAGCCTTCTGAAACACCTGTTGTTGAGGAACAGTGACTAGCTCAGAAGGTGTGGGAAGCAATCAGTTTTGTTTCTTGCTGCGCCCGCCTCACCGCAAGCCTCATTGGCTCCGTGCAGCCTAGCCCGTGGCCAATCGCAGAATGCAAAGCCAGTGGTCTGAGGCGAAAAGGAATGGTGATTGGGCAGGCTGGCTGCTACTCCAAGCCTCTCCGCCCCTGGTGCCTGGAAGTCTGCTCCTCAATTGACTCCCCCTCCCTGTCATGTTTGACCTTCCAGTGACACTTTTTTTGCCACCCGAACTCACCCGAACACCATCCGAACTGACTAAACTGTTCGGTCAATTTGACGTTCGGATCCAGTTCAGTTCTGTCAGTTCGTGTTCGGATTCGGGTTTGGGTTCAGTTGTCCGAACAGACTGAGTCCGGTCCAAACTCTGAACTTCCGAGCCGCATTCACCCATCCCTAATGGACACGATCCTGAACACTTACTCATGAGTAATCTCCATAGGAATCAATGGAACCTGCTCATGGGTAAGTATGCATAGGTTTGCAACCAATATTTAACGATGGTGAGTAAGTTAAAATTAGGGCTGCACCGAATAGGGCATCCGACTATTTGGCCTGAGTTCTGAAGTTCTGAGTACTCGGTCCAGGTACTCGGCTGAACTTCAAAACTTTGTCCAAGGACATGGAATTTGGAACTCAGAACTCCAATCATCAGAAATCCCCAGAACTCAGAACTCTTTCCTTTAACAATTTTAAAGTGCACCTACTTTAAAATCATTATGCCAAGCAGTGCCCAGAAAAGCAGGCTACCAAGAGTAAGACAATCACTCAAGAAGACAAACCCAAAAAGTGCAACTGCATGGAGAAATCCAAAAAAGGCCAGCTATACCCACAACATGACCCACCATCAGCAGTGCACCCACTTTAAAATCATTATGCCAATCAGTGCCCAGAAAAGCAGGGTAGCAAGAGTGAGACAATCATTCAAGAAGACAATCCCAAATAGTGCAACTGCATGAGAAATCCAAAAAAGACAAGCAGTACCCACAGCATGGCCCATCATCAGTAGTACACCTACTTTAAAATCATTATGCCAACAAAGCAATACCCAGAAAAGCAGGCTAGCAAGAGTGGGACAATCAATCAAGAAGACAAACTACATGCAGAAATTCAAAACAAAAATCAGCAGTAGTTTACCTGCAGCATGGTCCACCATCAGCAATGCACCCACTTTAAAATCATTATGCATTGCCAGCCAAGCAGTGCCCAGAAAGCAAGCTAGCAAGAGTGGGTCAATCACTCAAAAAGACAAACCCACAAAGTGCAACTGGGGGCAGAAACAAAAAAAAAGCCTGCCCAGCAGACATAATAACAATACCCACAAGAAAGAACCCCACCCCCACACAAAATGCCTCCATTGTGCCTGCCCAGTGACCACCTATGCAAGAGAAGCCCCCTCCCCTGGCACACACCATATTTATTTTAACCAGTAAGAAAGTATATCTCCCTTGTGCCCTAGTGGTCAGTCACATCTTGGTGAAGTTGAACCCACAGACAAAGTGCCCACAAAAACCACAGCAAAAGTGATCCCTGTCTGGCCTCTAGGGTGCTGCCAACTTGCCAACAGGCAGTGCAAGTAGCAGCAGCACCCAAACCTTAAGTATATTTGGCATTGGTGGCGACCCCCGGCATAGACCCTAGAATATGGACAGCCCAGGCAAAGGGAAATGGAGCTAGACAGATCTGTTTGGCCACCATAGTGCCAACAGTGCAAGCAGTAGTCAGCAGTGCCATCCGCTTATCTTTTAAAAAGACATGGCATTGGTGTGGCACTGGTAACTTGGACAGCCCAGACCAGGGGAAGTGAATCAAAGCAGTTCCCTCTGGTCTGCATGGTGCCAAGCAGCAAGCAGCAGCAGTGTGGCACCCAGTTATATATTTTTTTTTAAATAATGGCATGGTGGAAACAACTAGCCCCCGTCCCTCAGCATTGCCCCAATGGACAGGACAGGACAGAACAGGACAGGCAGACACCCCTCCCCGTCCCCTCAAGTCAATTACTTACAGATCAGTAGAGTAGAACACACAGCCAAATTCAGTAGAGAATGGGAAATGGCTGTACAGCCACCATTATGTTGCTTCTGTCAGCCAATCAAAACTTGCCATCAGGCTTGTCCATCACTCAACTGTTACCTCCCATACCCGCCTTCTACCAAATATGGCATTAAGTTTAATTTCCTAGCTCAGAGAAGTTAGAGGGTCTACTGTCTGGATCACTTCAGTCACTCAATTGAGGCTTCTGAATATTTCTGAAGTTTTTTGAGAACCGGCTTTGGTACTTGGAACTTTGGATTTTGGAAATTCACAAGTGAGTACTGGAATCTCCGGTGGATTCCAAAGTTTTTTGAGGCCCAAGTTTCAGCTCTAAATGACCTAGAGCATATTGAGCCTATTGGGAAAATCATACACTGAGAGACTGGAACTGGATCTTATTTATCCCCTCTCTGACAGGAAAAGGGTGGTAGAGCATAAACATAACTTATGACCAGGTTAAGGCCCTTTTCTGTTGCCAGATTAGTGTGAAAGCATAGGGGTGTGCACCAGAGTCCCATGTCATTTTTTGTTTTTTGCTATCATTTTCGTTATTACAATGTGTCTTTTGTTAATAACGAAATGTCATTTTTTCTTATTGTTGTCGTTATCGGTACCAATTTGAAACAAATATTTTGTTGTTAATTAAAACTTTTAGTTAAATATTTCAGCCTCAATAACCAGTTGGATTTAAAGCGTATGCTGCTGGGAGTCAAGGTAACAGTGGAGATTGTTTAGGAAAGAATAATTTGAAGGCAGGTGATACTGAAAGGGATGCTGAAACCACAAATTGGTTATCAGCACAAAGAAGCTAGAACAACCCGTTTCTCAACATTTTAACTCTGATAGCCACAGCCTTTTGGACTTGGTAATATTCACCATAGAGAATCCACAAACTTTTGGATATACAGACTTTGTATCCTTACACCCCAAGGTCTCAACCTAGAAGTCAACCCCTAAGATCGTCCTCATTTTTAGTACTTCTTCCCTTCTTTTCAGCATCACCTGCCTTGGGATTTTTCTTCCCTTAACACTCTACACTCTGTTACCTTGACTCCCAACAGCATACACTTTAAATTCAACTGGTTACTGAATAAGGCGGAAGCTGAAATGTTTAACTGAAAATGTTAATTTACCTCTGTTTGGTCATTCACTTTCTGACATATTTAATTACTAGTGATTGACAATATCCTTGTAGGATCCAGAGTACATTTGTCTGTAGTCTTGTTAGGTTGCTTTTAACATTGTCTCAAAATATTCCTATTATATAATTCTAATATATATAATACAACAACCTAGTATCTAAATATCTAATCTCTCTCTCTATACAACTAATATCTATATCAATATAATATATGGACAGGGGGAGACAGACAGCGGAAGTAAAAAGGTAAAATGGAAAGGTAAGGAATAAGGATTGGAAAAGTAAGGTGGTAGGGAGGATATGGGAGGATTTTTAGTGCAAGCACCAGCAGTATCAGGTCGCACGCCATCTGGCCCCCGCATTCGGACATGTCCCGCGTTGCTCGGCAATGGACGGGTGGGCTTAAGGATCCAGGAGGCCGCAGGGATCGCTGTAGGGGGTGGGGCTATCCCGCACTCGCCTGAGGCATGGAGCTCTGCTCAGGCATAGCGAATGCCTGGCGGGACATCAGGCTCAGTGACGGGTGGGGGCCCCGCCCTGAGCACGCTCTCAGCTAATGAGCAGGGGACTATAAAATATACCGGCGGGGCCATGAGCCACCGCCGGTAATCATTTGTGAGAGGCTGGCCCCTTCTGAGTGGAGAGCTTAATCTTGTCTTGGTTTTGCAGAGTGAGTGGATTGTGTGCCTGGTTCCTGTGTACTTCCCTCTCCTTCCCCTAGAGTGACTCGTTGGTGAGTGTGTGAGTGACTATAGTTGTCTTGTCCTTCCTAACTATATTTCCCTGAGAGAGCGTGTGATTGAGAGGTAGTGGATTGTGTACCCTGTCACCTTCACCCGCCTCCTTGTCCTTACCCATTCCTACCCTGCACCCCCATTGAGTGTGTGTCCTACCCCCACAGTTTCCCCTTTCCCAAACCCTCCTTCCCTTCCTCCCTTCTCACCCCAGGACCCCTCCCCCTCCTCACTTTTCTATACGGTTTCCTGGGCCCTGTGACTTTGCTGGTGTATCTGGGTATTCCTCGTGGTTTGTCCTTTCTTCTGGGGCAAGTGGCTTCCTATCTCCCTATGATGAGTCGGGTTGCCTTCTAAGCCAGGAGGAAAGCCCACACAAGACCCTGAGGGACCTTTTTACCTCGATAGAAACCTGAACCGCAGGCAAGAGAGCCGCCCCTTCTCTTGCTTCCTGGTTCCCTTCTATTGGTTCCTCCTCCTTCTCCTCCCCTCTTCCATTTTACCCCTTTATTCCCACCCCCTTCCGTGGCACCAGCAGATTCTGCAAATGCACCCTGACAGAGCAATAGCTAACACAGAACCAGAGTCAAGCAGCCCAATCCTGCAGTATAAAGGGTTGCAGTACCCTCCCCCAGAGCTCCCTTGATTGGTTCTGGGAGGCAGGAGGCATTGAGCAATCATAGGGTGCCATTCAACTTTCTGGGTTCTGCTTGCTCTGCTCATTGGCCAGCAATTACATCCATCAGGTCCTTCTCCCATCTCAGGCCCAGTTCAAGAGTTCAACACTGTTTCTGGCTCCGAGATGTCTGCTCCTTTCCCCCTCACCACATTTTCCTCCAAAAAACACCTGCCAGGCAATAACGAAATCAATAACAAATTTTGTTATTGTTATTGTTTTCATTATTTTTTGTTGTTTTCATTATTGCAATAACGATAACGAAAATGGCATTTCTTTCCATTATTTTTTGTCGTTTTCGTTATTGCAATAATGATACCGAAAATAACAAATTTTGTTTTTGTTACTGATATAACGAAAACGACATGCATACCCCTAAATGAGAATCAGATCATGATTCTTCAGTGCATGCTCTGTATTACTCACTTGAACATTCTGCAAAAGTGAGCTCTGTAGATTCGTCAGGAGTCAGGACTTGGTCCCAATAACGTCTGCTCTCCAGAGAAAGAGGGCAAGAACAATCTGGTTGGTGTCAAATGATTTGAAGTGTGTGTGTGTGTCTGTGCATGTGTGTGCGCGTGCATGTGCATGATCATGGATAAAGTTATATTTTTCCCATTCAAAAAGAGCAAATGCTCTAGGATGTCTTTTATTCTAAATGAAGGAAAACGAGGACAATACCTATAAAAATCATAGATATGAGAAAAATATAAGGATACTGGAAGGTGTGTGTGTGTGTGTGTGTGTGTGTGCAGGATACAGATATCATGGGCTTATAGCTAAATATTCCACAAGCACAATCCTTTTGGGTTTTGTGTACAATGGGAAAAGCTGTGAATTGACTCCCATGTCTTATTATCAATCAGCAGTCAAATGTGTCTTAGCAACATATATTTGAACAAGTCTGTTAGATCCAGAGAAGATCCTGAATCTTTTATTTGAGCACTCTGAACCTTGAGGGCATTCAAAATCCAAACACAGACCCATATTTTGCACATAGATCTACAGTGGAGTATGTTCATCGGTGAGGGGTGGGCTTTTAAGACATAAATGGATACTGGGATGTGAAAATCCCCTTGAAAGTCAGTCAGATTGATGTGCCTAATAGCCATTTGTGCTTTTGAAAAGCTGCCTCTGAGTGTTTCAAATCAAATCCTCTAGAAATAAGAAGCTATTGTCCCTGCAGCATGAAAGGGGGAAACAGAAAGTGTTTGGGTGAAAAAGCCACAGCTCAAAGTGTTTGGGTCAAAAGGCTGAAACCCTTTATTAATCAAATTTGGGGTGGGGGAATGGGGGAGAGAGAAAAAAAACCCTAACAAAAAAATCTTTAAAGTTGTCAGGTCCATTAACTTATACATTCCTGGGCAGACACCACTGCTCAGTGAATTAAACTAACCAGGACCCAATTTTAACTGGGGTCCAGAGGGTGGGGAAGCCAGTGCCCCAGCTAGGTATCAGTGCTATCCTGCTTAGCTGATTCTGAGAGCCAGACCCCACCCCACACCGGGCTAGAGGTGAAGTTGTGGGTCACTTATCCCATGATTAGCTGTCCTCCTACCCCCACCTCTTAGGGGGTGGGTCAGTTTGATTTCATTTCCAACTTTCCACCACCTTCCAAGTTAAGCCAAAATTTGGGCTTCCACCACCAGAGCAGCCAGGTTTGCTCAGTATGTTCCCCCCCACAACTATTCAGACTGATCTAGACCAAGATCCGTAATTTTCCCCGGAGTGTCCCCAGATAGAGATCAATACCCTTGGGTGAAAGGTGTACACTGTCATCTCGCTATAATAATTCAGGCCTCACCCAAAAAATGGCATCCTGACTCTCACCAAGTTATTCAGAAATGTCAGAACACGAGCAGACTGTGAGGAGCTGCAGCAAGATCTTACAAGACTGGATGCCTGGGCATCTAAATGGCAGATGAGATTTAATGTGGACAAGTGCAAAGTGATGCACTTAGGGAAAAATAATCCAAATTATGAGTACACAATGCTGGGTACTAAGCTAGAAGTTACCACTCAGGAAAAGAATCTGGGAGTGATTGTGGACAATACACTGAAATCCTCAGTCCAGTGTGCCGCAGCAGTCAAAAAAGCAAATAGAATGTTAGGAATTATTCGCAAGGGAATAGAGAATAAAACTGAGGATGTCATAATGCCTCTATATAAATCAATGGTGCGACTGCACCTTGAATATTGTGTGCAGTTCTGGTCGCCCCATCTCAAAAAAGACATAGCGGAACTAGAAAAGGTACAGAGAAGGGCAACAAAAATGATCCAGGGTATGGAACAGCACCCGTATGAGGAGAGGCTTGATAGGTTGGGGCTCTTCAGCTTGGAAAAGAGACGGCTGAGAGGAGATATGATAGAGGTCTATAAAATCATGAGTGGTGTGGAACTTGTAAACAGGGAACGGTTATTTACCCTCTCAACTAGTACTAAAACTAGGGGACACTCCATGAAACTCACAGGTGGCAGAGTAAAAACAGACAAAAGAAAGTATTTTTTCACTCAGCGTACAATTAGGTTGTGGAATTTACTGCCAGGGGAGGTGGTCAAGGCCAGCAGTATAGCTGAGTTTAAAAGAGGTTTGGACAAGTTTCTGGAAGATAGTTCCATTAGCAGCTATTAGCCAGATAGGATTGGGGAACAAAACCCTTTTCTGTCGGGAGCCTGGGGATGACCCACAAGGAATGGATAGCATGGTGACCTGTTGGGTGCTTCTCCCAGGCTCCCGTGACTGGCCACTGTCGGAGGCAGGATGCTGGACTCGATGGACTGTTGGTCTGACCCAGTATGGCACTTCTTATGTTTTTATGTTCTGATAAGAAACTATCGGTTTAATTCACCTCTGACTGAGGCTATGTTAAGACAAAGCAGCTGCTGAGGATTCCCTTACCAAAGGAATGCCTCCTGCAACAGTATAGCTAGTGTCCTGGAACAGACAGGGGGTGGATGGAAGTGCAACAATGATTTAATTTTATTCATTCATTCATTCATTTAATTTCTACCCCGCCCTTCCCACAAAGGCTCAGGGCGGCTCACAAAATCTCAGGGCGGCTCACAAAATATATAAATATAAAAACATAGAAACATAAAATTTTAAAACCCCTAAAATCCCACCCACCAACCCTCTCTCCAACCCCCATGCCCACTGTCACCCACCTCTAGCCCAGCCCACCAAATGCCTGACCAAACAAAAAGGTCTTACAACTGTTCCAAAAGTTCAACAGAATCAGGCTTAGGCAGATCTCCAAGTGGAGATAGTTCCATAGTTATGGAGTGGCCACCGAGAACTCCTCTCTGCAGGTCCACACTGTACGAACCTCATGAGAAGTTGGTACTCACCAGAGGGTGCCCCCAGTCTATTACTCCTCCTCCTCATTTCCATAGCACTACTAGACATACACAGCGCTTTACAAACACAGATTTGGAGACTGGTTTCTGTCCAGTGGGCTTACAATCTTAGGCTGTTTTTAGACGAGCATGCGGTGTGCTAGCGCGTGGTTTCCAAAATCTTGTGAGACGGGGTTAGAAAAAACGCTGGCGCGAGTCACGTGCACGGGAGAGGGATGCGCATTCTTTTCCAGCCACGATTTGACCGAGTCGGTGATTGAGGTGGTCAAATCGCGGCCAGAAAAGAATGTGCGTCCCCCTCTCATGTGCGTGACTCGCACCAGCGTCTCGTCTAATCCTGTCTCGTGGGATTTTGGAAACCACACGCGAGCACACCGCGTGCACGTCTAAAAACGGCCTAAGATGGACACGGGTGAGGGGAACACAGGGAGAGACAGACACACACACACTCCCATTTTACAGATGAGGAACTGAAGTTGAGAGGTTGTAACTTGCCCAAAGCCTCCAGTGAGTTCATGGCTAGGTCAGGATTTGAATCCTGGCTTCCCAGGACCAAATCCAGCACCTTATTCACTACACCACACTGGCCAGCCAAACTCAGAGGTTGCAACAAAAGATAAGGGAAGAGGCGCTCTTTCAGATACCTGGGGCCCAGGCTGCTTTGGGCTTTAAAGGTCAGAACCTGCACACTGAATCATGCCAGGAAAGCTATTGGAGCCAGTTCAGACTATGGAGCACCGGAGTACCTTGCAACATGTCCCAGCAATTTTGTCTGGCAAAACTCTGTGATCTTTTATGCACCACAGAAAGCTGAAGCACTACTAAATCTACTTTGATTCCTACATGGAGGCAACTCAGGGTTGGGGACAGGGCCCAGGGGCACCAGAAAGGTTGCATTTGTGGAGAGATACTTTACCTACCTGAGACCCTGCTGGACCCTGACGCCATGGGACTCTGCCTCTGACACTACACTGTTCTTTATGATCCACCATAACTCGCAGATCCTTGTTTCCAGTGCTACTTCCTAGCTAGTAGAAGACCACCTGTGCTGCTTCAATGAAGCCCCAGCTAAGCCTTGTCACAGAATAGTTTCAGAATTGCTCAGCCATGGTTTCTATACTGACACTGAAGACCATGGGAGTTTTAACATTGACTTCAATGGGAGCAGGGTGAGGACAAATCTATGGCCACTTTCAGACATGGCCCCCCCCCCCCCACCCCCGGTGCATATTTGGGCTGCAGGGGGGAATGCACAGCCCAAATATGCATGGGGATTGGCTGGTCTGAAAGTCCCCACCCCGCATGGCTTTGCCAGCAGAGACGTGCAGGGATGCAGAACAGAAAATTGAGCTCTGCATCTCTGCACGTCTCTGCCAGCAAAGCCACGTGGAGTGGGGGGGCTTTCAGACCAGCTGATCCCCAGGCATCTTCGGGCTGCACATTCCCCCCCTGCAGCCCAAATATGCATCGGGGGTGTGTGGGGAGGAGTGGGGGAGGATGATGTCTGAAAGTGGCCCAAGTGCTTTGGAAAATTCCACTAAGTGGGCTGAAATGTTGCACTCAACTGTTGCTGTATATCTATGTGGGCAATGCACATGAGTTCCTCTTAGTCCATATCAGGGCTTCCCCACCTCATTTAGCAAGGATAAACAAAGCTGCTTAACGGAGTCAGACCAATGGTTCATCTTAGCCCAGTATTGTCACGGCAGCAGGAGCTTCAAATTCAGGTCCAAATCCAGCTTTGCCAGGGTCTCTGGCAGAGGTCATCCTGGCATACTACCTGAGACCCCCTCCAAGCCCCCAGCAGAGGTCTCCCCCAGCTGTGCTACCAGAGATTCTGAAGTGGAGATGCCAGGAATTGAACCTGGGACCTTATACATACAAAGCACGTGCTCGTACCACTTGAGCTATGCTCCCCTAAGAAATCATCAAGATTTCTTAGGTCTTTTAGTATTTCTAAGACTAGTACCTTTCTTTCTTTCTTTCTTTCTTTCCATATTCTGAGTTCTTTGGGGTTGCATGCATCTTGCTAAAGTAACCAACTTGTTGAGCAAATTCAAAACCATATTGTTTTCAGAGAGAGCTATAAAATTATCGGTGCTTTGTTACTTTAATCGGCCTAAGGTACATGATGTCCCAACTACCAGGAAAATATTACTCCTTGCAAAGTCAAAACTATCACAGGGATGGGGTGAGGGGAATACTTTTAATCCTCAATCCAGGATTAAAACTATTAGCATTCCACACTTAAAACTGTTAGCATTCCCATAGAAATTAAAAGGTTTTTAATGTTCAATCATGGCTTGGATCTTTGACCAATGTATTCAGGAGTAATGAGTTACACAGGATAAAAAGCAATTTTCATATAACTGCTTTAATATGGGCCTTGCCCTCATCACTACCATGTTAAATATTTGAGGTCTGATGCTCCTCTTGTTCCAACTGGTACAAATGTGGTGTAACTCCATCAAAACCAATGAAGTAAAATTGTTGGAAAAGTCATAGGAATAGAAGTAGGAGTGTGCCCCTGTGATTGGGTTTACCACCAGGCTGATGAAAGCTTTCTAGAATAGCATTGGTTCTAATGACTATAAAATTGAATAGGAAAATATGTACTTTTATTGGCACTCCTTGGCTAATAAAAATCCTTCTGAGGCAAATTGCTGCAGGGACATTTTATTTTATCCTCCTCCTGAAAGCAATTTGAGTTCCTTATAGTTTCCACATGCAGTTGGGGAATTACTGGGTCATTACTAATCTTAGTATTTCAGTGAACTGTTAAGTTGTAGCTGATAGCAAGGTCATTCCCCACCTGGGGGATGGCCTGACAGCTTGAGCTTCCTCCATTATCTTATCTCCACCTGGTAATGAAGTCAAAGCCTGTCTCTACACCTTGTAGCATTAACCATGGTAGCTAAAACACATCAGGTTCTGTAGCTCACAGTACACATGGGATTGTTAAATTAGCATTGCAGTCCATCCAAGTGTATGAATCCATGGTGCAACTACATCTGGAGTATTGTCTGCAGTTCTGGTTGCCCCATTTCAAAATGGATATAGTAGAATTGGAAAAGGTGCACAGAAGGACATCCAAAATGATCAAAGGTGTGGAACAGTTATGAGGAGAGGTTTGATAGGTTAGGGCTCTTTGTTTTTTAAATTATTAAAACAAACAAAGCCCCATTCATTTTAGTAATTAAAATACAAAAACAACTGACAATGGTAACGAAAACAGACAAAAACAAACAACAGAGCATCTGTTTTCATTATAAAAATAATTTTAAAAAATCACTGTGCATGCGCAAATGGCCACCAGGGCCATTCTGTGCATGTGCACCCTTTTCCAAAATGGCAATGTTGCTGCCAATGCCATTTTGGGAAAGGGTGCACATATGTAGACCAGCTCCAGCAGTCATTTGTGCATGCACAGTGATATTTATTTATTTATTTATTTAAAAAAATATATTTTAAAATTAAAAAATAACTGCACATGCATAAAATGGCCACCAGGGCTATTCTGCCATTTTCCAAAATGACTCCGATACTGCCAGTGTCATGTTGGAAAAGGGATGCACAGGCGCCAAATGGTCCAGTGGCCGTTTGTTGCATGTGCAGTTATTACGATTACGATTACGATTACGATTACGATTACGATTACGATTACGATTAATCATAATCATAATCATAATCATAATCATAATCATAATCATAATCATAATCATAATCATAATTCATATAATAAAATTAAACCAAAAAACCTGGGGGGTGGGGAACTGAAGACTAAGGGTTTTGTTTATGAAAAACCCTGAAAATTATTATTTTTTGTAAATCAAAACAAAAACAAATGATGTGCCTGCTGCCCATCCCTAGTTTACATAATCCCAAGTGGCATGGAACAAATAAATAGGGAACAGTAACTCACCCTCTCAAATAATAATAGAACTAGGGGACACTCCATGAAACTAGCAAGCAGTTTTAAAACAAATAAAAGAAAGTATATTTTTGCTCGACACAAGTTGTGGAATTTGTTCCCAGAAGATGTGGTCAAGGCCAGTAGTATAACTGGGTTTAAAACAGGATTGGACAAGTTTCTGGAGGATAGGTCTATTAGCAGCTATTAGCCAGAGGTAGGTTGGAGGAATATACCTTCTTACTGTCAGGAGCTGGGAGTAAGCAGCAGGAAATGGATCACCCCATTTTGACCTGTTGGGTACTTCTTCCAAGCGACTGAGATTAGCCACTGTTGGAGACAAGGGCTGGGCTTGATGAACCATTAGTATGGCACTTCTTATGTTCTTATGGTAAGAGGTACCCACAAGAGAGTGCTTCCAGCCGACAGCAGGGGTCGCAAAGGAAAGGCGGTCTCTCAGATATGTGGGGTCCAGGTAATTTAGAGCTTTAAAGATCAGAACCAGCACCTTGAATTGTGCTCAGAAAGTTTTTGGAAACCAGTGCAGATTATAGAGCAAAGATGTAATGTGCTCATGGTGATCCACAAGGACTGCCACATCCTGTACCAGCTACAGTCTCTGGACAGTCAACAGGGGCAGCCCCTCACAGAGTACATTGCAATAGGTTAGCCATGAGGCAACAAAAGCATGGTTGATGGTGACCATAGCCAAATCAGAATCAGAAAGAAAAGGATGCAGCCTTCTTACCAGATGGAGTTGGTAAAAAGCACTCCTAGTCACTGCTGCAACCTGATGTTCCAGGTGCAGCAAAGGGTCCAGGAGCACTCCAAGTCTGTGAGCCTGGATAACCAGAGGGGGCCGAACCCCTTCAATAACAGGGATCCCAATCCTCTCCAAGTCACAAGATCGGCTAATCATCATCACTTCAGTCTTGTCCGGATTCAGTTTCAATCAGCTCACCTCAACCAGTCCCCAATGGCAGCCAGCTATTGGATAAGCATAAGCACCATGATTGCAGGACCTGGGTAGGATGAAAAAAGAGAGGCAGAGCTGAGTGTCATCTGCATACTGATGGCACCTCACTCCAAACCTCCAAAGGATCTCACCCAGCAGCTTCAGATACATATTGAACAAGAGAGGAGACAAGATGGAACCCTGTGGTAGTTGCATGTCTTGCTCCTGCAGCCACATGATTTCAGACTCAAAAGGCAAGTTGTCAGATAACACTTCAGGAGAGTCGCTGGATTTGATGCATACCAAACCCAGATGTTGGATTTGCAACTTATCTCCAGAGGCACACACTCCACTGAGAAGAGGGGCAGAACTTATTCAGTGTGGGGGTTTTATTCATTGTATATTCTATAGTAACAGGCCAAATTTTAAATGACACCGCCCCCAATTGGCCCAGCCCACCGCCCCACCAGCCTAAAAGTTCACCAGCTGCCACTGCATCACATGGTGTGTGTGTGTGTGTGTGTGTGTGGCCAGGATCAGTGGGTGGGAAGCTGTGTTGGATGGACTCCACTCCCTATCTTTTCTATGGGGCCAGCTGGCAGGCCATCGGCACAGCAGTGAAGTGGGTGGGGAAGAAGTGTGTTCTGTGCCTACACAAAAAAGTGGGAACGGAGCACTTGTACTTTCCCAGCAGCTAGCTCGGTAGCTTTAATTCAGAAAGTGTTCTGGTGGTACAAGCTCAATTGAAGTGAACAGGGTGGAACACTTAGAAGTAGGTCACTGTTGTTTAAGACTGGGATTATAGAGCCTTGATCAGGCCCCAAATTTTGGCCCAAGCCTTGCAATGAGTTTAATCATGGTCTGAGCCTGATGCAGCCAGACTCTTGTGAGGCAATACCTGATGTGTGCAGGTGGCTTTGCCCCTGCAGAATGCCATGGTGCCATGGTTCTCTAAGGGGGTGGGGCTATTAGAAAAGGGGCAATGGAACACCATAGTGTTTCCCCTTTCCAACATGGCCATGCCCCTACAGAGCACCATAACACCACAGTTCTCCATAAGGAGTGGGACTATGTCAGAAAAGAGGTGGGACTAAGGCATTCTCCACTTCTTTTCCAATATGGCCCTGCCCAGAGAGCATTGTCATGTCATGGTGCTCTGTGGGTGGGTGTTCTCCCACTGCTGGGAATCCTGATCCAAACTGAGCCTGAAAGACAGGGCCAGGAGTGCACCGGCCCCTCCTAAAGTCTGATCGGATAAGGTTGGGTCACAGGGCTCTAGGATAACTGTCTTGTTCATAGAACTGTTCCAGGAAATGGAAGATGAGTGCTGAGCTTAAGGAAGTCTCAGCTTAAGAAACTCTGAGAATGGATGCCGCCATGGTTCCAGTGGGTGGAGGTGGGTGGGTGAGCACACCCACCGCACACCCACCGGTGCCATGCCGGGAGATGAACACACGGACACTTCCACAGGGGGTTGTGTGAAATCAGGGGAGGGTCTGGCACCCACCCATTGGGCACCCACCCACCCAGGGCTACACCAAGCACACACATAATGTTCACAGACAGCCCATACACCAAGCGTAGGGAAAACCACGCCCAGCTGAGTGACATTACAACATGGTCGAGCAAGGGCAAATGAAGCCACAGCAAACGGCATCACTCCTACACTGCCAGACTCAGAGCAGTCGGGGGAGGAGGGAGATGAAAGTTCAAGAGATACAAAGAAGCAGCCCCAGTCAAGCCCCAAGACACCGGCCAGACAGCCGGGTGCCACAGATCCACTCAAACCCTGGACCCCGCCCACAATCTTCAGACCACACCAGCACACAGGGGAACCAAGCAGGGAGAGGGAACAGGGGTGGGGACCCAATTCAGGGGGGGGGGCAGGAGAGAGCAAAGTGCAAAAAGGCAAGTCCCATAAAGGGTGGGGGCCACACACCAGGCCCTGCTGTTGGACCACTGCCCATGACACCCCCCAAACCCCAAAACAGCATGCACAAAAAAGGGCCGCAGAGGTGACAGTGGCAGCCGCCAAAGCACAAGCAGAAGGCAGGGTCGGGGGCACAGAGAGAAGACGCACTTTCCAATAGCAACAACCCAGCTGCAACGCTGCTGCAAGGCACCAAGCATGGGGCAGGGATGCACAAGGGTTCAGGCAGAGCCCCACACAATGTCAGGGAATGGGGAGGGCAGAGACACCAAGGTCCCCAATGAAAAGCAGACTCCTCCAGCATGCCTGCCCAAACAACAGGGAACAGAGGACAGGACACCAGAGTCCATAGGGTGGAAATGGAACACCACACAAATGATGTAGGGGGCAAGACCAAGAGAACAGGGAACAAAGGACCAACCCACGGAGAACACACAGATACAAAGCACACCCACGGGGATGGGGGAACACACATACACAGACCCATGCCCTACCAGACAACCACCCCACACCAACCACATACAGCCCACACAGAGGGGAACATGAGAGGGAACACGAGAACACAGACACTGGGGGGCGGAGGAGCGGGGGACAATGCTGAATAATGTTTAATAGAAAACACCAAGAGCAACAGGCTCAAGGAAACGAACAAATAAATATAAAGAGTGGCTACAGGCTGTTGGGGAGGGGGGGGATTGGCACCCTCAGTAGGGCTGGTGACCCCGAAACCGGCTCCACCAGTCCGACTGGGCACGATCTAACTGGTGAACCCACTACAGGATATGCAGAAACAGCTGAACCACCTCTTCCTGCTCCTTGGTCCTCCCGTTAATCATTGCCTGCACTAAAGGAGAGAGGTAGAGGGAGCGCACCATAAGGGTTGGCCACAGGCCGCAACAACCAGGGATTCCATACAAAAGGGGGGGGTTGAAGGGGAGCACACACACAGTGATGACTCACCAATCTCGTGGTACACCCGCGCACCAGCATGAAGCTCAGAGGCCGCCCGCTGGAACTGCCCGGTCATCTCCCCCAGCCACACCACAGTCAGGAACACAAGCACAGCTGCTAGAAGGGAAAAGGAAGTGAGAGATGGGGATGGGGATTGGGCCACAACAGGAGGTGCAGGAATGTCACCACCCTACATCACACAACACCCCAACAGGTCCAACCAGGGTCCCTCCATGCCAGTGACAGAAGAGGAAAGTGCCCTGGAGGTGGCCCCCCAGGGAGCTCAAAGGGAGATGGATCACACCCAGCAGGCCACCCAGACTCATGGTCAGGAGCTGTCTGATTGCGGCGCCCATCCATGGCAGTAAGAGTAGGAATGGGGTAACAATAGGGGGTGTTAGCCACAATGCACCATGGGGGAAGAACCGGAACGAGTCCAGGGCAGTATAAAGGGACAGTAGCACACACAGAGATGCAAGGACCATGCCCTGGGGATAATACAAAACTGCCCAAGACGGGGGGAGTAGGGGGTGGGGGTCGGAGGCAACCAGGGACGGAGCCCCATGACAGGAGGCAAGGGGACCACGACAGTGGGCACCCACAGTCATGCACAAGCATACAGCCCCAATGCATGGCTGGCTAAGTGCATGACTGCAGTGGGAACCATAGCAGCCCAGAAACATGCCATGGGGCACATAGACCGAAGAGAACACCGCTACAAAAGAGGAACACCAGAGTACTGAACACTAAGCCCTGGAGGGAGCACCCAGTAGAGAGCCAGCACCCCAAAACACATAATCACCAACCAGGAGGATCTGGGACGCACCCCAATTGTCCAGGCAAGGGTGCACAAGCAACCTCATGGCACATGCACAGGTCCCATCCCACCTCCAAGGGCCCAACATCCATGGCCCCCAAATTCCCAGGCCAGCTTGCAGGAGGTGATAAGCAGGGCCCTGATGCAGGGTAACAACCAGAGGGAAAGCAGTAAGAACTGCAAGTGCCCACATGGTGCAAAGGCAGCGCGAAGTGCTGGAGATGGGAGAACCCCCGCCCCCCGGAAAGGGTGGCCAATACAGCAGCATGCCTAAGATGCTGATGGCAAGGTGCCCCTGTTGGAGCAACCATACCACCATACCACAACTCAGGGCACCCCCAAAGCCACGAGCCCCACAAACCTCACACAGAACACCAGCACCTGCACCGTGGGCAGCCAGTGCAAAGGGCCCACAGGAGAAGGTTCTGCAGGAGAACAAAGGCAGCTATTGCTAAACACACAGGACAAACATTTATTGGCACAGGGACCTACAAGGTGAACCACAGGACAGAGGGAGCTGATGCCAGGGACACAGGGGCTAGCACAGCAGCGTGCAGGTACAGAGTTCCAAAACTAATATAAGGGGTCTAAGGGGATCGCCAGCAGACCTCCCAGGAAAGCATTTGAAATGAGACCCATAGACCCCCTCATCAGAAGACAAATGGATAGGCTGAGGGTTCACACAGTGGGGCAGAAGACAGCATGATGAAGGCCATGGGGAATCAGGAGCACCGGTCCATCACAGGGACAGGGGATTCACGCTGGAGACTGCAGCAACAGCAGAATCACGGTGTGGGTGCCGGGCGCTCGGGGAAAGTGGGCCCCTAGACAAGGCCCTCCCAGGAGAAGAGGCCCCAGTGGTATGTGCGGTATGCATGTGGGCATCCACCATGAAGTGGGGCAGAAGGGGGTGGCCCATGGCAGCAGCTGCCTTGACATCCGAATGGCTCAGCACAGCTCTCAGGGAAGCCATCTCCAGCTCTGTGGGCATCCCCGTTCTGAAAGGCACCACCAACCTCAGGGGGCAACAATCCCAGCTCATCATCATGGCGGTTCTAACAATCCAAACAAGAGCGTGTGAAGCTTCAAGCACTCAGAAGGACACTGGTTTAGCAGGTGCAGTTAGCAACATAAGGACCACCAGCCTGGAGGGCCAAACCAAAGTCGCAATGACAGGCCCCCTCATGAGCAGCAGATAGCTCCCGAGGTTCCTATGAGAGCACAACAGCAGGTAGGGGTCCACCATCACATTGACACTGGGGCGCAAGGCCAAGCTCCCTGCAACACCTCTGGCACTCAAGACCCCCAAAAGGGTGGCCCATCATCAACATGTACCTGGACAGGAGACTGAAGTCATCACCCACGGAAAGGGGGTCTCTCACCAACAGCTGCACATCACTTTTCTGCCACAGGGTACACAGTAGCATTGTGGCACACACCGGCCACTCCTCGCCAGCCCAATGGTCGAAGGTATGGCCAGATCCACAGCTAGACTTGACCAGTACAGAGGAAGTGAGCAGGAACACACCAGCAGTGGATGGTGAACTGCTGAGAATGGGCTCGGAGGGAGCCAGATCTCTCAACACTCAGATGGGTGTTCTTGGCAAGCTGATAGTGGCCTGGCATGGCGGGTCTAGGAACCTCACACACAGACAGGGTGGACACATTCCCAGCACACATATCCCGATCTTCCATACTCCCCACAGCAAGATCGACTACATCAACAGGAAGTGTGTGTTCTCTGTAAACCTGCAGACAGTCATGAGCCACCGTTGTCTATTCACAGATGTGTACACGGGCCAGTCGAGGAGGAGCCATGATTCTTGGATCCTGTGCTCCTCCCCCTTCTGTGCCAGGATGTTTGATAGGGAGATAGCCCCAAACCTGTTCAGGGATATTGAGGGGGTTTCTATGGCTCTGGTTATTATTGGGGAACCTGCCTACCCTCTGACCCCCATGGCTGATGAGGGCCTATCCCATGGCCCACACCCCCAACCAGGTGCTCTTCAATGAGTGCCTGGCCTCTGGGAGGTGCATGGTGGAGAGGGCCTTCAGACTGCCGCACACCACCCCACCCCCGGGTGATCTTTCTATGAGCTGAGCACACCTCTCTACTCAAGGGCTTCAAAGAGACCAACCGACAAATGTAACTAAGTATTATATATCACAACATGGCTTCCCAAGGCTTCCCCCCAAGCAGCGATCTCTTGGTGAGAGTGGGCAGTACACCTGCTGATGCCCACTTATGCCTCTGCCAGACTGCCACAGCCTCTCCCTCTCTCTCTGGCACACCCACACAGACACAAGCCCTGCCTCTCCTGGGGGGCTGTCTGCAAGTTGAGACCCTGCTGGCACATCTTGGGGCTAATACACTACATGTGCTGCTGCTGTTAGGTAGGGATCTGACAAGCTGTATATATAATGAGATTCTGCTACCTGCCAGAAGCAGCACAGAGGGATAAAAGATTGGACAGTCAAACAAAGCTGGTAACAAATATAACTTTTAAAAAAAAATTTGAAAAAACATTACAACTTTTGAAAACAAACATTAATATACAAAACATTCTCCCACACCAAGTGGATGGATGGTGCTGCTGCTGCAGTGCTGCCTACTTGCCTCTTTCCCTTTCCCCCACATACACCACCACCACCTGTGGTGCTGTAGTGTCTGCAAGTTGAGACTCTGGCTGCTGCTGCTGCAAGAGCCCCCCCCCCGAACCATAAATAAGAGATGTGAAAATCCTGCCCTTCTTGGGGTGCTAGGGATGGCAATTAGAGACCCTGGCTGGCACGTGTCTGGGTGGGTGCTTCGACTAGTGCCTGACTTCCGGAAGCCCCCCCCCAGCAGACCCATAAATACGACACGTGCAAATCCTGCCCATCCGCTGCCACCTGATGCTGCCCACTGTTTGTGCCTGACTGCTCACCCCCCACCCACCCGCATACCAGTGAGCTTGCTCTAAAGGATAGTATTCTTCTTGTCCTCAAAGTTATAAGGAACAATAAACAAAAATAAATTTTACAAACCTAGCAGCAGTGGCATCTCCTGTGCCCTCTTCCTCCTCTGGTGAGGAGCCAACCTCCACCACCTCAGATGGTCCAGGCTGGGCCTCTTCCTCCTCCATCTCTACCTCCACCTTCACCTTCCACATCTTCATTTTTCTTTTTTTATTCTTACTCTCCATCTCATCTCAACCAAACCAAACCACACAGTCACAAGACACACACACACACACACACACACACACAATCTCACAACACTTTTCAACACTTTTCACACAACCCAGACAGACACCACAAGAACACATGCAATCGAAATACCAATTCTGGTTTCCAGTTTTGGGCACGATCATGGGACCAAACGATATCAATACCAATAACAATAACAAAAATAAAATCTTTGAAACTGGTATTGATATCGACAATAATGAAAACGACATTGCACAGTCTTTACCAGCCTATCTGAGTGCCCTACCAAGGTCCCAGCCTGCCTTCCCTACTGCCTCTCATGTCACACTGCCTATCTACCTGCCCAGGTTGCAAAGCTCAAAGTCTGCCTCAGTCTGCCCACCTTCTGCACATGCCACACTGCCTGTCTGCCCGCCCTGTGGGCAAAGCTCAAACCCTGCCCCAGCCTGCCTGCCTCTCATGACAAGGTGGCTGTCTGCTTGCCCTGGCAACTGTGGGTGATGTCCCCCACTGGCCTGGTAATCCCACTGCTGATGTCTGCCCTGGCCATTCCAAATGTGCCCAAGCAATCCTGCTGCTACTGTCTGCTGGAAGCTCTTCCTTGGCAAATCCTACCTGGCTCCATGGGTGCTGCACATAGGCAAATCCTGCTGCTGCCATCTTTACTGTGCCATGGGTTCTTTGCCCTGGAAATCCAATGTATGCTGCTGCTTCCAATGCTGCCTCTGCTGTGCCATGAGTTCTGCTACCGAGCAATCCAATGTCTGCTGCTGCTGCCAATGCCGCCTCTGTTGTGCCATGGGTTCTGAGACTGGGCAATCCAATGTCTGATACTGGGTGTCAATGTGATTCACCACCCGGCAAGGCTTGACCAATTAGCAGTAGAGCTTCTTGAGTTCTGTGGAGTATGAACCAAGCCTGCAACGCCCGGCCGAGTGGGGGTGCTGCCAGCCACAAAGCCCTGGCCGGGTCTCTGCTGCTGCTACCCCAGGCCAGCCAGCCTGCAAGATCCACTTGACTACTTCCTCACCTGCCTCAGGGATACCTCCTCTAAGTCCAAATAGCTGTCTGTGTCCAACAGGAGCAGAGCCGACTGTCCCTGGGCCATGCTGTAAGCAAATAAGGACCCTCCTCGTGGGAACTGTCAGTCCAATTTATCCAGAACCTGCCACTCCCATCCCAGGACCCACGCTCAGGGTTCTGAGGCCATCATTCCACTCATGGGGAGCTGTCATTCCCCCGCATCAAGAAACAGCCAGCCACTCCAGCTCCAGGACTCACCATCAGGGTTCTGGGGCATACGTTCCATGCAGGGAGGGCTGTCCATCCACTTCATCTAGAAGCTACCACTCTAGTCCCAGGACCCACCCTCAGGGTTCTGGGGCCATCATTCCGCTCATGGAGAGCTGTCATTCCCCCGCATCAAGTAACAGCCACTCCAGCTCCAGGACCACCATCAGGGTTCTGGGACCTACATTCCAGGCAGGGAGGGCTGTCATTCCACTGCATCCGGAAGCCAGCCACTCCAACCCCAGGGTTCTGGGACTGTCATTCCCCTCAGTGGGAGCTCTCATTCCACTGCATCAAGAAACAGCCAGCCACTCCAGCCCCAGGACCCACCATCAAAGTTCTGGGGCCTACATTACAGGCAGGAAGGGCTGTAATTCCACTGCATCCAGAAGTCAGCCACTCTAGTCCCAGGTCCCACTCTCAGGGTTCTGGGGCTGTTATTCCGCTCACGGCGAGCTGTCATTCCACTGCATCACAGCCAGCCACTCCAGCCCCAGGTCCCACCCTCAGGGTTCTGGGGCCTATGTTCCAGGCAGGGAAGAGGCCTGGCCAGGGCTTGGTGGCTGGCATGGCACCCATACGGTGTCGGGCATTGCAAGCTGGCATCCTACTCGCCAGTTCTCAACCAACTCTTTTGAAAATTGGTCAAGTAGTGATTCATGTGGCCAGCCAGCCAGCCAGCCAGCCAGTCAGCCAGCCAGCACCTGCCATGATGGCGAATAGAAATGGAGAACCGAGCCAGCATAGAGCGAGCAGAACCGGGGTGCCAAGCGCCAAGCCTTCCCAGTCTCTGCTGCTGCTGCTACTGCTACTGCTGCTGCTGGGTCTCTGACAGCCTACCATGCCACCACAGGCACCCCTGGGGGTCCCTGGAGCACCCTAAGCCTCACAGCATGTCCAAACTTCACCGAGCATTCGGAGGGACCGAACTCTGTCAAACCGAAAGACCAAACACAGACTCGGTTTTCAAACTGAACAACCAAACCCGAACTCGGTTTTTGAACCGAATGTCTGAACATCCGAACCCCATTCTGTTCGCACATACCTAGTCAACACTGGCATTTGGAGGGTTATAAGGGGACCCATTCTTTCTCCTGTCTCCCCTGCACGTGGATGCCTCCTGTCCCCTACACGGTCTCACCTCCGCATTTCTCCTTCGTGGCTGGGTTCCCCCCCCCCCGGCCACTGTGTTCTCTCCACCCATGGTCTCAGGGTGTTCCCACCCCCCTCCTTACTGTCCCATTAACTGTCCCTTTGTTGCCCTTCAGAGGGGATGGGGCAACCTGCACTACTGTGCCCCTGTCCCCTTCATGTCACGCCGCTATCTCCTGCCACCGTGTCCTTGTCTGTGTGAACCTACCATCCTGGCCACTGGCTCTGGGATGGCCTCTGGTTCCACCACCTCCTCCTCCTGCACCTCCAGAACCCCTTGAGCTGTGGGGGCATTAGCGATCGATCACTTTGGCCATGCTTCCCTGCTGGGGCCCTGACTGGCCTGGTCTATGCCCCTTCCATGGGGTTGTCCTGGGGGGCATCCCTGGTGTCCGGCTCCTCCCCATGCACCCCCTGTCCCTGTGGGGTTTGACCCTGTTGGTTATGGGGGCGCAGGTGGAGGGTGATGTTTCCCATTTATGTTTCCAGGGATGCCTCCTCCATCCCTAGGATGGGGTTGTGCCCTCTCGCTTCCTGGCTGGCCTCACCAGGGCCAGTGGACTCCCCCTGCTCCAGGGGTTCAGGCAGGAGGGTTGTTGTTTTTGGCATCTTTCTGCCCCTGGCGAAGGCCAAGCCATGGATGTGTGATGCCACTATGTCACCGTCCATGCAGAGGAAACAATCCAGCAGCTCAGCAAACTCCTGTGTGCGCATGGCATGGCCAGACTTGAGATTGTTGTCCTTGATATGTTTATATCTGAACCTCAAGTCCTTTGCCTGCTGCATGCATTGGACCCCATCCCTGTTGTATCCCATGTGCTGCATCTCCTGGGCGATGGCTTCATAGACCTGTTTAGTCTTGAAGTTGCGCACCAGGTTGTACTGGACTTTTTTGGTCCCCCACAGATGTTTAAAGTCCAGGGTATTGTCCCTGGTCCAGGGGTTCCCCTTTTGGGGTCCACCTGTGAGGGGTCATCTAGCCTTACTGCCTGGGGTCCGCCCGGTGGCTCTGGTGGCAGTGAAGCAGGTGCTTTCCTGTTGGGGGAATACCTCAGGGTGAGCTGTTGTCCTACTATACCCCTGTTGTTGCTGTGGGGTGTTCCTTGCCCTCCCACCTGGGGGTTCCTGCTGTTTTACCTGACTGCCATGGAGTCCAACCTCGCCTGTCTTCCTGGTGGTGCCGTGCTCTAGGGTGTGGGTGCTCTCCTGGGGTGTGGGGCTGGATGGAGCTGTCAGCAGTCTGGCTGGTGGTATCCCAGCATGTGCTCTGGGCTTGTCTGTGCCCTCCCCCCTCCGCTGTGTGGGTGGGTTCCCCCTGTCTTACCTCACTGTCAGAGGAGCTCTCCACCCTGGGCTGCTTTGCTGGGGGTGAGGGTGGGGGTGCAGCAGATGCTGTTTTGCTCCCTCTGTCCTGTATTGAGTGAGAGAGCTGTCAGAAGGCATCCTCCCCCTCCTCCCTGGTGCTGGAGGCCTGGGGCCCCCTCCCTTGGGCAGCCCAGGGTCCCGTGGCTTACCCTGCTCCTTCCCGCACGTGTCGTGGTGCTGGTTCCCTTAGTCTCGTCTTGGGCCTTTCTTCCTGACATATTGGGAGCTGGCACACCCATGTCCTCACTCGCTTTTTCTTTAAGGACTCCTGACAGGGCATTTGGCATCTCTCCCGGTGGGTATGTCTCCTTGTGGGCTCCTGCGGGGCCTCTCTAGCCATGTCTCGCTGGTTTCAATGGACCCTTTGCATGGGTGGGTGTGCTTTGCTGCTCACACGGATGGCTGGATGTTGAACATCCATCTCCACCCACCTCCACCCAGTTCCACCCACGGAACATGTTAGTTCCTTCCCAGATGCTCCGTGAGTGTAGATCGGTGTAGGTGGGTGGATTGTGGGAGCGCTCACCCACCTTGCACTGTTCATACAGACGGTCTCCCACCCATTTAATGGGTGGAGATGGGTGGGTGGTGTCCGTGTAGAAACAGCCTATGACTATAAAGTTGCTGGTGTCCCTTTTTAAAAGATGTAAGAGTGAAAACAAAACGTCTGCTTTGTCTTAATGTAAATTTGCTAAGTTCATTTGCTTACTAAAGTTTAGCTGTTACTTGAGTTAGTTTGATCTGAAAATGCATGAACCAATCTAACTAACTGAAGTAAACATTGGGCTTTGTTATACAACTGATCTGAGCAAATTAAGGACATAAAATCCTCCACCCATCAAAGTCAATGGCAATGGTGGAGGAGTGATCCCTAAGTTGAATTGCATGTGATTATTTATTTACAGTGGTGTGAATGTGAATTCTAATGTCACATATCTTTGACTGATAGCCACCCTTAAAGAGTGGCTGCTGACAGCTGTGGTGCTGTTAACAGATGATTCCCCACTTTAAACACCACGACTTTTATTGAAAGAAATGTGGCATATGTAGTCAGTCCCAGGACAATTTGATACACTACTTTTCCCTTATTAAACTGGGATAAGAAGCACAATTTCATTTGTGCAAATCTTTTAGGAAATACTTTCCCACCTAAACAGTTTGCCAAGGTTTCTTTACATAACTTAGTGGCTGATTCGGTTGAATAAGGCACTCTGAAAAAGTTTTGCATTGTAATGCCAGGCAACAGTCATACCTAGGATAGCATTAAAGCCACCCTTGACATTTAAGCAATACAACTGTAATGAAACAATTTATGCTATTTTTCACAGTCTATATGCCCTTACCATCTCTTTGTGCCCCTACTACAGAGAGTGGTTTGTTTTCATTTTAACTTGATTACTTCCAGTCCATCCTGAGTTAATAAATGTCACCCTTAATTAGTAGCTGATTGGCGAGACTGGTCTTTTTAAAGCAAACTTTGTGGTTTTATTCAAAGAAATATTGTATTTGTTAAATGACATGAATACTCTGATTTGGAAATCAGGTCATCCCTATTTCTGTTGGGAAAGATCCTTCAGAGGTTTGGAGTGAAGTGCCATCAATATTCTGATGACACCCAGCTCTATCTCTCTTTTTCATTCAATCCAGGTCCTGCAGTCTCGGTGCTCACAATGCCTAGCTCTGTTGGGGACTGGATGAGGGTGACACTATTAAAGCTCAATCCAGGCAAGACTGAAGTGATGATGATTGGTTGATCTTGTGTCTTGGAGGGGATGGGAACCCCTGTTATTGAAGAGGTTCACAGCGTTGGGCTGCTTCTGGACCCCTTGCTGTGCCTGGAACATCAGGTTGCGGTGGTGACCAAGAGTGTTTTTCACCAACTTCATCTGGTGAGGAGGCTGTGTCCCTTTCTCTCTGACTCAGATCTGGCCATCATTATCCATGCCTTAATAACCTCGAAACTAGACCAGACTACTGCAATGCACTCTACTTGGGACTAGCCTTGGTCACTGTTTGGAGGCTGCAGCTGGTACAGAACATAAGAACATAAGAAGTGCCATACTGGGTCAGACCAATGATCCATCTAGCCCAGCAACCTGTCTCCGACAGTGGTCAATCACGGTGGCTTGGGAGAAGCACCCAACAGGTCACAATGGGGTATCCATTCCCTGTTGTTTCCCCCCAGCTCCCATCACGTTCCCTGTTCCTGACTGGCTAATAGCTGCTAATGGACCTATCTTCCAGAAACTTGTCCAAACCTCTTTAAACTCAGCTATAGTACTGGCCCTTATCACAGCCTCTGGCAGTAGATTCCACAACCCAATTATATGCTGAGTGAAAAAATATTTTCTTGTATTTGTTTTAAACTTGCCACCCATGAGTTTCATGGAGTGTTCCCTAGTTCTAATACTAGTTGAGAGGATAAATAACTGCTCCTTGTTTGTTAGTTCCACAGCACTCATGATTTGATAGACCTCTCTCCTATCTCCTCTCAGTCGTCTCTTCTCCAAGCTGAAGAGCCCCAACCTACCAAGCCTCTCCGCATACGGGAGCGTTTTCATGCCCTTGATCATTTTCGTTGCCCTTCTCTGTACCTTTTCACAGAACACAGCAGCCCAGCTCTTTTCAGGAGTGTGTTGCTGTGAGAACATTACACCTGTGCTCTACAATCTGCAGTGGTTCTGTATAGCCTTCTGGGCACAATTCAAGGGGTTGGTTTTGACCTTTAAATCCCTAAACAGTTTGGGCTCCATATATCCGAGAGACCGCTTTATCTTCCTGCTCCACTTGAACCCGTGCAGTTTTGGGGTGTGCATGTCATTTTCATTATTACAATAATGATAATGAAAACTGTCATTTTTGTTATAGTTATTGCAATAACAAAAACAACAAATAATAATAATGTAAATAGAAATGAAAACAACATTTTACTTTTGAAATAAAGGGGAAAAACTGAAAAATGTATTTCTGGCTATAACTTTTTGTTTCTTACTAAATTTTAATGAAATTTGGGGACCATGTACTCCAAATGGAGGGTACTACGTGTACCAAATTTTGAAATGCTTAGATAAAGGGAACCAATTGTAGAAGCAATTGAATGTTGTGATTTTAAGAAAAACTCCATACACATTCACAGCTACGTCTTTATCTTCCATTCACTTTGCATGAAACCGGTGAGTATTATGTCCCTCCACAAGTTTATTTATTTATTTATTATTATTATTATTATTATTATTATTATTATTATTATTAATTATTATTATTTATATAGCACCAGGATGTACCTGGTGCTTTACAAAAAATAAGATAGACACGGTCCCTACCCGAGAGCTTACAATCTAAAGTCAGGGAGAGGGGAGACAGGGAAGGGGGAACAGAGAGAGA
>QEPC01014636.1:143669-169501 GCA_003113815.1 Sphenodon punctatus
GAGGAGTTCAGTCTTGGCCATGTTCAGTTTGAGTTGGCGTCGGGACATCCAGGCGGAGATATCAGAGAGGCAGTCGACGAGGCGCGAGCGGACAGAGGAGGAGAGAGAGGGGGTAGAGAGATAGAGTTGGGTGTCATCGATGTACCTGGCACTGTACAGTCAGTAGTTACAGACAGGTCCCTACCCCAAAGTTAGGGTGGTCAGACAGACATTTTAAAGGACACTAGTGAGAAATACAGATTGCAGGGCTGCATTGGCTCCAATGCAGTTCTGCAACCTTATTTCGCATGTGTCCTCTAAAATTTGCATATCTGGCCACCCTACCCAAAGGGCTTACAATCTGAAAGACAAAGAAGGGGGAGTCGAGGGAGAGGGGAACATCAAGAGAGACAAGGATACAATCATGATTGTAAGCTCTCGGGCAGGGACCGTGTTTATCTTATTCTCTGTAAAGCACCAGGTACATTGCTGGCACTATATAAAAGCGTATAAAATTAATCATGAGTTTGAGTAGAAGCAAGTGCACGTGCTTAACTTAGTTACAGGGAGGGAGGAAGAGGATGCAGTTTCACTCATGACAAGCCAAGGAAAGCCTGAGAGAAGAGGTAGGATTTCAGGAGGGATTTGACAGTTGGGAGGAGGGAGTAAAACAAATGGATGCAGGCAGGAAGTTCCAGGCCTGGGGGGGCAGCAAGAGAGAAGGGGTGAAGATGTTTAGAGGAGCAAGGGAGTCACAAGCAGGCGAGGGTGGGGATAGCCGAGGAATGAAGCTCCCCGGCTGGAATGTGGCAGGATACAAGAGTGGAAAGAGATATTGGGGGGGCGGGGGGGGTGTATGTGGCATAAAAGCCCAGAGTTTATACTGAGGGAACAGAAAGTCACCAAGGCATGGTGTGGCATGGCTCTTGATCGTTGCCCTGAAAGCTGGCAGACAAAGGACTTGGCTAGAGGCCCTAGGTTTGGGGAGCCTGGTAGAGGCTTGCCCTGAAAAAGGAGCCAGAGAGGGTCTCGCTAGTGTTTGGGGAGATGGTTATCCCTTGTAAGTTTATGTTGACACTGAATAAGACACTCTGGATAAAAAGGAATCGAGTGTTGGACTGTTTGGGCCCTGATCATGTGGGGACTTACACCTGTAACAGGGTCTACTTGCTACATTGGCCTTTCACAGCTTCCCATGGCAATGAATCCCCCAGGTTAATTGTTCCCCCAAACTCTGGGGTGTTACCCATAGAGAGAACAAGAGTGCCTTGCAGGGGGAAGGGGACATGAGAAGCAGTGAGGCGCAAAATGGGGTGGGGGTGGGGGGTGCAACAACCTGACTCACTCAGGGGAGGAAAAAACCAAGTCAAGTACATGCTGCAGGCAGAAGCAGGAAGAAGAGGCAAAGAGATGTGGAGCCAGGTGAGTGGCCAACAGCATTACAGCCAGCTCTTCTTCCCCCGCCTCATCATTGTCCCAGCAAGAGCTTCCTCTCCTGCCCTGACAGACAACATCCCTGGTCAGAAGGGTGTAAAGCTGTGGGTGCCAATGCCAGGTAGCAAGGGCTGCCCTACCCTGCCAATCTTTCCTGCTATCCCTTCTGCTACCACATCCACTGGAGGATTTGAATAGCTTCACGCTATTCTGTGTACCAAAATCTTTGCTCCCTCAATAATAGCCTTTGCCACCTGTTCATTTCCCTGAACTAGTAATTATCCCAACATTGCCCCTGGCCAATGTTGACATTTTTTCTCCATGATGGGGCTGAGCCTGAAAGGTACATTAATCTCTGATGATGAGGGATGAGACATGCCAAACAAAAGTTTGACACCTACGCATCCTGCCATTGTCATTCCATTCTAAGAACATCACCTGTTAATTAGATCCCTATAGGGATTTTGGAAGGAGAAGACAACCTTTGTGTTGAAATACCTAATATGTATATCTATTGCCTATTAAGAATATAAGAAATGTCATACTGGGTCAGACCAATGCTCCATTGAACCCAGTATCCTGTCTCTGATTTGGCTGCCCTCGGTCACTTTGGAGAAGTACCCACTGCACCAGGTCATAATGGAGTGACAAGCCTCTGTTCACTCCCGGCTACCAACAATCAGAGGCTGCATCCTCAGTTCTACTTGACTAATAGTCATTTATGTACCAATTCAAGAACTTGTCTAGTCCTTTTTTCACCCCAGACACACTACTGGCATTCATAACACCCTCTGGCAACAAGTTCCCCAAGTTAACTATGCTGAATGAAAAACTACTTCATTTTGTTTTAGTATTACGTTTGCTTCATTTTGATGGCATGAAGGCAGTGACAGAGCTCATGGTGGTTGGGGGATGCAATGAGCATGTGCAGACAGGTTTGTAGGCATATGAAAGACATTCTTGAAAACACACAAGAAACACAAAAGCACATGTACTCAGTCTCCAAACTCCTTTAGACATCTTTACAAACCTATCCAGGATCTAATACTGGAACAAAAGCTGAGTCAGCCATAATGGCTTAGCAGTTACTCCTGCCCTCTGGGACTCCATCTCCCTGTTGTCATCAATGGCATCAAGTCACTCAGCTGGTCAGCATTCGTTTCACACACGTGGCATTTTTTTCCTCTTACTTGTAGCTATTATTAGCATGCCTGGGCTATTTTTAGGCTTCAATTAAATGTCACCGGATAATTAGATAGGAAATAAACTTGGCTGTGAAGGCCAATAATTAAAAAAACAAATGTTGGGTCATGAATGGATGGAAAGAGTTTGTGCTTTTTCCTTGGCTTATGGCTCTTCTTCTTTGTGAAAAAACAGGTATTTTATTTACGGTGATTCTAGGGGAAATGTTTTGAAGGTATAAATTAGTTTTATGATGTTGGGTGTTTTCAGACGTTACGGGCGGCCAGTTCACCACAGTGAATTCCCGGTGGGGGTGAACAGAACAACCACCCCCTGGGGCGAATAAAAGCCCCAAACAGACATGACGGGACCGGGACCACGGCCGGGAATCAGGCCGCCAGATCACAGCCTGGGGCAGCGCAACAGACGTGACGCCGATTCCCAGCCATGGTCAAAACACCAAGAATCCCCCGGGCAGGGGCGGGACACAGACATGGCTGCCTGAGGGCAAACGAAGCAAAAAGACACAAAAAGGAACGCCCACACAAGGGAAACGGGAAGGGAGGGGGGAGAGGGAGAAGAGTCGGACAGGTACCACACACAGCAGGCACACAGGCAGTGGAGCGACAGCGGAACACACAGCACGAGCACATGCCTGGGCACACACACACACACACACACACATACAAGGGGAAGGGAGGGAAGGGGGACACAGGCAGCAGGACAACACACTAGGCAAAACGGGAACAAAGGGGGGGGACACGAAAGGGGGTGAAATCACAAAGGGGCAGGGCAGGACACAGGCAACAGCAACCACAACCCCCACAGCAGCACAGTCCGCCCGGGAGCCCCCACAGCAACACAGGCAGTCTCGGAAAGGGGGTGCAGGACCTCGGGACCAAGGCACAGCGGGGGCCCGCAATGCACAGTGAGCCGGGCGGGAATGGTCCAGGAGGCACACGGAGACCCCACACTCACTGGGGGGCTGATGGAGGGCAGCCAGGAGAGCTGGTGCAGCGCTGCAGGTCCAAGGACGCACATACACCTCCAGAGGAAGCACCAAGGGCCAGTCCGGGGGTGCCGGAACCCCCAGGTCACACAAGCACCCAAGGGGGGGGCGGCAGCAGGTGGCAGCGCTGGTGTGTGGGAACAGGTAGCTGGACACAGGCGGGTCAGTGAGGCCATGCAGAGCGCCGCACCTAGGCACCAGGGAGGGCAACCATGGAGGGAAACCCCAGGTGTGCAGGCAGACTGGGGGGTTGGGGCCCAGAAGGGACACAGGGCCACAGGCAGGGGCAGCAGCACCCCGCAAAGCAGGCTTCACCACAGCACGGCAGAGACATCAGGGAGGAAGCAGCCAGTGGGGTGCTTCCCCACAGCCAAATGGGCGGGAGCCCACACGGGGGCAGAACACGGGGGGGCCAGGAGGAACACCAGGACTCACAGGCAGCTTCTGGGGGCCACTGCAGGCCCAGGGGCCGGGCGCCCCACCTGGTGAACCAGGTGGGGCCAATGGCTCAAGCCCTGGTGGTACCCCAGCACGGACATGTGGTGGGCGATCAGGTAGTAGGCCTCGAAGGGATCATGCATGGAGAGACCCCGCTGGACGTCCAAACAGGACCACACCCCCAATATGGCCGACAGCTCCACTGCGGAAGCCTCCGACACACAGCAGGCAGCAGAAGGGGGCCAAGGAAGATGTCCCAGCTCCAGCAGCCAGTGGTACACCGCCGCACGGGTGAGCTGGTACCCAAGCACCCCATGAACACAGGCAAAGTAGGACACGGCCAAGGCAGGGCCACCCTCAGAAAGGCACACCATGTAGGCGCCCAACCTGCACACACTCAGCGCAGACACGGTCTCAGCCCCAGACCAGGGCACATGCGAACACTGCTTGTCCAGGATGCATCCACCAGGGAAGCAAACCAGCCCCAGGGTGTCTGCATGCAGACAGAAATCATGAGCGCTCACCTCATAGCCAAAGTAGGGAAGTCTGGAGCTCAAGCTCGCAAAGGCACCTGCACAGCTGGCCGGGCTGCCCAGGAGCAGCTGCACGGCCGGGGTATGCCACAGGTCGCACAGAGACATGGTCTCGCGGAAGGTCCAGATATGGGGGGCCCCATGGGGGCCAGGGAGCAGGAGCCCAGTGGATGGACAACCAGCCATGGTCCAGAAAGACAGGGAGAATAACACCACGGACAGGGGGGCACACATACCCTCCAGGGCCGGGAGGGTCTCCGAGGGGCCCCAAGGACAGGAAAAGTGGCCACGGACCACAACATTGTAGCACAACAGAGTGAGGCGTGGGGTGCGGACCCGGCACAGCTGCCCAACACAATAGCACTCACATAACAGCTAATCGGGATGCCAAGGCCATGGTGTTGCAAACAGGCATGGGGGGGTTGATGGGTGAAGGTATGCAGCTGCAGAAGGAGCGCACGGAACCGTGTGCCCATGCAGGCGTGAGCACCCATGTGCAGTCAGCACACATAACCACAGACCCATGGACCCCATTGGGGGGCCCAGCTGGTTGGAGGCCGCTCCCCCCCGGCATGGACACCCATCAGAGGGCCATAATAAACATCTCACAACCTCCGGGGCCCCCACCACCATGGAGCGGGACAGGGCAGCCACCTACTGGATGCACCTCGCACTCACAGCCAAGTGGTACTGCAACCACACCGAGCAGCTGCGCCTCCTTGGTGCGGAGGTACACCTGGCCGCCCGGCTGCAGGTTTCCCTGGCCTGGAGAGCTGAAAGGGCCCGCAGGGTGCATCATGGCTGGAGGAGAGCCCATGCCTGGCTCAGGGCCCAGAGGCTATCCGAGGCAGACGGGCAGGCCATGAGCTGGGCCCGGCCCCGGCCCGCGGCGCTCTGCGAGGTGGCCAAGCACCTCCTGTGGGTGAGGGAAACCAATGTGCTGGTCTGTTCTGCTCGCTATGCCCATTGAGAGGCGCCTATGGGTCGCAGAGTGCCCACAGGGTTGGTGGGTGAGGACGTTGGCCCAGTGGGACGAGGCAGCCTGGAGGGCCCACTTCAGGATGGACAAGCTCACCCTACTGCGGCTAGCAGAGCTCCTTATGCCCTGGCTAGAGCGAGAGCACACCTCCATGAGGACCCCCATCCCCATGGTCCAGCGGGTGGCCATAGGGGTCTGGGCCCTGACAATGCCTGACTCCTGCCAGTCCGTGTCCCAGCACTTCGGGGTAGGCCTCAGCACCATCGCCTGTATCCTCCAGAATGTGTGCGAGGCTGTGGAGGGCGTGCTCTTGGACAGGACGATCCAGCTGGTGGACTAGGAGGCCGTGATGGTGGGATTTGCGGCCGGAGGCTTCCCCAACTGCATGGGAGCCATGGACGGCACCCACGTCGAGATCCTCTGGCCCTCTGCAGGGGAGGCAGCAGAGTATGTGAACTGGCATGGGTACCACTCCCTGCAGCTGCAGGCGGTTGTGGATCACCGGGGCTGGTTCATAGACATTTTCACAGGCAACTCCAGCCGCAGTCACGACGCCCGGATCATGACCATCTCCCCCTTCTATGCCCGGATGTTCTGGGGGGATTTCGCTGACATGGGGATGACCTGGATTGAGGGGCTACCGATGCCCCCCTGTATCCTGGGAGACCCTGCCTACCCCCTCACACGCTGGTTGATGAAGGTGTACCCTGTTGCACAAACTCCTGTGGTGGTGCTATACAATACCCGCCTGTGCTCCAGCAGGACCGTGGTGGAGCGAGTCTTCGGGGCCCTCAAGCAGCGCTGGAGGAGTCTCGCTGGGTGCCTGGATTACACTGTGGAGACCTCCGCTCTGGTGATCGTAGCCTGCTGTGTGCTCCACAATGTCTGCGAGACCGAGGGGGCAGCCCTGGAATACCCCGAGCCCCACTGGGCCCGGGCCCCTGTACATGAACGCCGAGAACCCCAGGGAATACTGTTATGCCCAGTGCATCCGGGATGCCCTGGCGAGGCATATCACCTGGGGGGCCCTGGTGTGAGGGGCTC
Organism: Sphenodon punctatus; assembly: GCA_003113815.1. Lineage (NCBI taxonomy): Eukaryota > Metazoa > Chordata > Lepidosauria > Sphenodontia > Sphenodontidae > Sphenodon > Sphenodon punctatus. The sequence continues at coordinate 150,268 of QEPC01014636.1, forward strand.
CCCTCCCCAGACCATCCCTGGGGTTCCCGGGGGCGGTTCCTGTGGGGGTGTGCCCCCCCTGTTACCCACATATGGGCCATGGAGGCATACATGTGCAAAAACATTTATTTGACCAGGGTGTACATGTGACCCCTCCACCTCTCCCTCCACCACTGTAGTGCCCTGGCCCCTCTAGTGCCCCCCTCACACCACCCTCCCCCTCCCTCCCCGTCCCCCCCTTGTTTCCGGGGTCTGCCCCGTGAGCGCCTGGTGTGGGCCATGGATCCCTGAGAGCTCCCCTCCCCCTGCTGTCTGTGTTCCCAGCAGTGTCCTGGGCCTCCTCCAGGTCCAGAAGGGGGGCCTGTGGGTGGGGTGGGGGGGGACCTGGTGGCTGCACCCTCCTGAGGGTGGGGGGCATCGGGAGGTGGATGAAGGCGCGGGGTCAGTTGGGGGTGGGGGCACCGAGGGGCCTGGCATGGGGGCCTGGGCAGGCAGGGTGCCCGGGGGCACAGCTGCCATCACGTAAGCGCACATCGTGCCGGCATGCAGGAGCAGGGAAGTCCCAATATCGTGGGACCTATCCATCTTCGCAGAGTGCTCCTGCACGATGCCTACAATGGCCTGCTCCAGCCTCCTGAGCACCTCCACCTGCCTGCTGTGCTTCCAGCGCTCCCGCCTCCGCTCCAGGCACACCTCGGCCTGGAGCCTCATGTCCCTCACCTCTGCCTGCTCCAGGGACCGCTTGATGGCCGCCTCCATCCGGTCCACGACCACTATCATCCTCTCCCCCTGTTCCTCCATGGTCCAGATGATCTCCTCTGCCTGGTCATCCCTCCTCTTGCGGACCCATGCCCGGTGCTCCCTCATGCGTTGCGATGGGGCCACGGGGCCTGGGGATGCTGGCTGCCAGGGTTGCCCAGTGGGTACGGGAGGGTTAGTCCAATCCTGACCCAGGTCCCTGCACCCTGATCGCGATGGGGCAGGGGCCCCGCGGGGCCCCGGGCGGCTCATCAGGCCCCACCCCACCCCCAGACCCCAGCCCCTCCCACCCCCTCCGACTGTCCAGGGACCCCCTCTCTGCACTCCGGGTTGCCCTCCCTACCGGACCGCCTGCCTCACCTGGTTCCTGCACCTGCTGGTGGGCCTCCTCGACGGCTGCCTGCTTGGTCACCTGGGTCTGGTCCCGGGGTGTCCCGTGGCCTGTGGGTGAGGAGGGAGGGGTTGTGGGTGTAGGGGTGTGCGGTTGGGCAACCTGGGGCTGGGCCCCCTCCTGCCTTGGTATTGGGGGGCTGGGGCTGTCCCATTCATCCCCCCTTGGCCCCTGCCCCCATGGGCCCGGTGCCTCCCCCCTCTGGGTCACCCTCTTACCCTCGATGTCGGTCTCAGATCCTTCTGAGGTCAGCCCCTCGGTGTGGGAGTGCTCCCCCATGAACCACTGGCTGAGGGTAATGAGGGTGATGGCCTCGGACTCCACCTGCCTGGCCTGGGGGTGGGCACTCTCTGGGCTGCTGTCTGGGGGGAGCCTGCAGGTGCCAGGGGGCCCGGGGCGATCCTCCTGGGGGTCCTGGGCCATGGAGCTCATGCCTACCAGGGGGGCAGCGAGGGGAGGGGGTACCTCGGCCCGTTCCCTGCCCTGGACCACAGCGCTCCCAATGAGCCGTGGGGCGACTATGGACCCCTTCATATGCAGGATGTGGTCCAGGGCATCGTAGAATGGGGCAGTCCGGGCTCCGTGTCCGGACCGCCTATTGTTGTCCCAGATGGACTTGTACCCCCTCTTCAGCTCCTTGGCCTTTGAGTGGCGCTGTGCGCTGATGCCCCACCGCCTCCATGTCCCGCACTATGTCCTGGTAGACATGCTCATTGCACTGGTTGAGCGCGAGCTCCAGCTGGTACTCCAGGGTCCCCCATATCCTTATGAAGTCCCAGGTCTCCTGGAGCCCCCACAGGCCCCCTCTGTGGTACGCCTTCCTCCCTCTTCTCCAATGTGGTTTGTCCTCCTCCTCCTCCTCCACCTCTGCCTCCTCCTCTGCCCGGGCTGGTTCGGTGTCCTCCGGGGGTTTGTCCACCCAGGCACTCTTCCGTGTCTGCGAGAGGTGGGGGGTTTAGGGTTTGGTGCATGCCCTGGTCCCTCGCGGGGCACCCCCTTCCCTCTCCTCCCTGGCGGGAACCCAGGCTTGCCCCATCCCCCCCCCCCGGTGCCCCTGCTCCCCTGCCCTTGTTTCCCCTTACCCTTTCCTGGGTGCCTCCTTCGTCCCCGTTCCAGATGATGTCCCCGGGGCATCATGTCCCGGCTGCTGTGGGTGTTGTCCCTGCACCTCCTCCATGGTCAGCGTGACCCCCGCTCCTCCTCCTCCGCTCCCTCCACCACTGCCCCTGCCTCCTCCTCCTCCACCCTCGCGCTCTCGCCCACCGCTCTCTTCTGCCTCACTCCTCACTCCATCCCGCCACGCTTCCCTGCTGCAGATTTCCCTTTAAATCTCCCTCCGGTGGTTGTGTTGTTGCTGGTTGCCTGGCAGTGACGCTGTGTGCATTGTCCACGGCTGGGGATCATTTTCTTTGTTTCCGCCCGGGGATTGGCGTCCAGATGTTACTTTTTGTTGCTTCCCGGTGGGAATCTCTTTTACCACGCTTCCCGAGATTTTGCCCCGGGTAGCGTGGGAAGCATGGTTGAAATTGACCCCATGTGGGTATTGAGCGTGGTGAATATCTGGTGGCCAGCTAACAGATGTTCAGGGCTCTTTGGCCCCGCCGCGTGATTGAGCGTGGTTCACTGTGGTTGAGCGTGATCTCATAACGCCTGAAAACACCCTGTGTGTGCTTTCTGTCATGTCCACAGGAAGGCATTCCATTTGCAATTGAACGAGGCTCTGACTAGTGTCTGCAGTGAATACACATTCGGCATGATTTTGTATTTCTCCCTTGTATGAAGTGAGTTTCCAGTTCTCAGATTTTACATTACATGATTGCATGAAGTGAGTTTCCAGTTCTCAGATTTTACTTTACATACATGTTTAACCTTTGCTTTTGCATATTTGTTAGACCTGTATTCCAGTATCTCCTTGTGACACACTTCTCCACCATCATGCACTGAAAGAGCACAGGTTTGAGGGTATGTAAAAGTCATCACATGAACAACACACCAAAACTATTTTGTTTTTTACCTTCAATAAAAAGTTTTTAAAGTTCCAGAGCTGAACAAGTTGAAAATCAAATGTACAATGTCACTTCCTGAGAGTCAGAGGAAGTGGGGAAATCTTTAAAAGCTTGGTTTGTCAGAGCAGAATGTTTCAACCTGTCTTCTGACATATTCCAGGTGGATATTTTGTCTGCACAGGATTTTGATCACACTTTAAAGCTCCATTTATTATGGTGTGTGAAGGGTTAATAAATGATTATTGGCATATTGCAAATTTGTTACAAGCATGATTGGTATGTGACATTGTTCTACAGCAGCACATAGGTAAAATGTGGGTGATTTCAGACGTTACAGGTGGGCGGTTCACCACAGTGGATTCCCGGTGAGGGTGAACAAAGCAACCACCCCCCGGGGCCAATAAAAGCCCCGAACAGACGTGACAGGACTGGGACCACGGATGGAAATCGGGCCACCAGATCACAGACCGGTACAGCGCAACAGACCTTACGCCAATTCCCAGCCGTGGTGAGCACACCAAGTATCCCCCGGGAAGGGGCGGGACACAGACATGGCTGCCTGAGGGCAAACAAAGCCAAAAGGCACAAAAGGGAATGCCCACACAAGGGAAACGAGAAGGGAGGGGGGAGAGGGAGAGGGAGAACAGGCGCCCAGGTACCACACACAGCAGGCACACACACGCACACACACACACACACACACACCGGGGACTCGGGGGCATCCACAGCACNATCCCCCGGGAAGGGGCGGGACACAGACATGGCTGCAGGCATGGAGGATAGGAAAGAAAGGGAAGGGGGGGACACGGGCGACCGGACACCATGCAAGGCAGGCCGGGCACTGGGGTGGGGGTGGGCTGCGGGACCGGGATGAGGGGAGGAACGGGCACAGGGGCAGGGTGGGACACTGGCACCAGGTAAATCCCACCCCACAGCAGAACAGTCCCCACGGGCACCCCACAGCAAACACACAGTCCCGGAAAGGGGGGGCCCTGCAGCTCGGGCGAATGCCACAGTGGGTGTCCAGATGTCACAGCGAACAAGCTGGGAAGGGCCCAGGAGGCACATGCAGTCAAGGCATCCCACAGAATGGCAGCCAGGAGAGGCAGTCCAGCACAGCAGGTCCAAGTATGGGTGGCCCCATCAGTGAAGGAGCTCAGGAGGGGCAGTCCTTGGGCCCCGGACCACCGGGGCACACAAGCAACCCAGGAGGGGGAAGAGAAGCCCAGAGGGGTCCCAGTTATACAGGCGGAGAAGCAGCACAGAGGGACGCAGGTGTCGTGGCAGCAAGGCAGAGACAGCAGGGTGGTGGCAGGCAACAGGTTCAGGCCCACAGGCAGGTCCAAAGCCCACATGGCCCAGGACACAAGGAGGTCAGGGAGGGACCCAGGGGCTCACAGGCAGCCATTGGGGGCAGCCAGGGGCCCGGGCCCAGGGTACCCAGCCCGATGAACCAGGTGGGGCCAATGGATCATGCCCTGACGGTACCCCAGCACGGATATGTGGTGGGCGATCAGGTAGTAAGCCTCGAAGGGGTCATGCACAGACAGCCCCAACTGGACATCTGGATGGGACCATACCCGCCCAAGTGCCGACATCTCTGTTGCAGAAGGCTCCGTTACACAGCAGGCTGCAGGCGGGGGCCAATGAAGATGCCCCAGCCCCAGAAGCCAGTGATACACGGCCACACGTGTGCACTGGTACCCACGTGCTCCATGAACACTGCCAAAGTAGGACACGGCCAAGGTTGGGCCCCCCTCAGCAAGGCACTGTGAAAAGGCTACCAGGCTGCACACCCACAGCACACTCACGATCTCAGACCCGGACCAGGGCACATGTGAACACCTATTCACCAGGACGCTCCCATCAGGGAAGCGGACCAGCCCCAGGGTCTCGGCATGGAGCCAGCAATCTTGTGCGCTCACTTCGTAGCCGAGGTAGTGGAGTCCAGAGCTCAAGCTCGCGAAGGCAGACGAGCGGCTGTCCGGCCTGCCCAGGAGCAGCTGCATGGCAGGGCTACGCCACAGATCACAGAGGGACATGGTCTCGGTGTAGGTCCAGATACGAGGGGCCACATGGGGGACGGGAAGCAGGAGCCCCGTGGAAGGACAAGTAGCCATGGTCCAACCGCCCGGGGAGAATACACGGAGCTCTGGGGGCCTCACACACCTTCCGGGGCTGAGGGGCCTCCTGGGGGTCCCAAAGACAGGGAAAGAGGCCATGGCCTGCAACATTGTAGCACAATAGACCAAGGCATGGGGTGCAGACCCAGCACAGATGCACAACACAATAGCTCTCACATACCAGCTAATCAGCACTCCAAGGCCAAGGTGCCGCAAACACGAAGGGGGGGGTTGTTGTTGGCAGATGGCATCCAGGCCCACAAGGCACGCGCGGAGGACAGCGCCCATGCAGGGGGGATGCCCACAACTCCGGCCCACCCCCTCGGGTACCTCCGACCGGTCCCTGCACGCCCGCGGTTGCCCCACCCCCTGTCTCCCACATACAGGACCAGGAGCCACGTTTCCATGTACACCTTTATTATCACCCATGTGTACAGTGACACCCATTCGCTCATAACCGGTTGTGCCCTGCCACCACCTCTGCCCCCCCTACACTGCCCTACCCCTCCTATCCCTCCCCCCCAGCCCCCCCGGCCCCTGGGACGGGCACAGGGAGGTGAATGCGTGGCCCCTGAGGGCATGGGGGTGGCTGGGGGGGTAGTCCAGGGAGCAGGTTCGCGGAGGGGCCCACCATGGGTGCCTGGGCAGGCAGGGTGTCCGGGGGGCCCCCAGACATGACATAGGCACATATTGTGCCGGCGTGCAGGAGCAACGAGGTCCCAATGTCGTGTGATCTGTCCATCTTGAGCGCGTGCTCCCGCACCATGGCATTGATGTCCTGCCTCAGCCCCCCAAGCAGCTCCTCCTGCCTGCTGCGCTCCCTGCACTCCTGCTGCCGTTCCAGGCGCACCTCGGCCTCGAGCCTCCTGTCCCGCTCCTCTGCCAGCTCCAGGGACCGCTCGATGGCCGCCTCCATCCGGCCCACGGCCGCGATCATGCTCTCCCCCTGTTCCTCTGAGGTCTGGACTATCTCCTCCACCTGCTCCTCGAGTGCTGCCTCATGCACTCGGCTGGAGGCACAGGCCCTGGGGCAGCTGGCTGTGGGGGTTGCCCTGTGGGTAGAGGAGGTTGTGCTACAGTGAGCCATGGGCCCCTGGCCCTGAGCCAATACAGCCCAGGGGCTCCGCAGTCCCGCTCACATATGACCCGGTCCCTCCACCCCCACGGACCCCTTCCATTTCCCCCTTCTTGCCATGCCTGGTTAGCCCATCGGTGAACCCTGGAGGGCCCTCCATACAGGACCTGCTGCCTCACCTGCTCCCTCAGCCTGCTGGGCGGGTTCCTCGGTGGCTGACTCCTTTGTTGCCTGGGGGCTGTCCCGTGGTGGTGTGGGTACTTACCATCTGTGTCTGCCACGGAGTCGTCCGAGACCAGGCCCTCGGTGTGGGAGCGCTCCCCCAGGGATCCCCGGCTGTGTGTGGTTCGGGTTCCGGTTCCTGAGTCGCCCTGGCTGGCCTGGCCCATGTCGCTCTCCGGGCTGCTGTCCGGGGGAGGCTGTAGGTTACGGAGCACCCGGGCCGGTCTTCCTGTGGATCCGGGGCCCTGGAGCTGGTGTCTACCGGGGGGCAAGCGAGGGGAGAGGGTATCTCCACACGTTCCCTGCCCTGCTCCACAGCGCTTCCAACCAGTCGTGGGGCCACTATGGACCCCTTCATGTGGAGGAAGCAGCCCAGGGCATTGTAGTACGGGGTTGTCCGGGCTCCGTGGCCAGACCTCCTGTTGTTGTCCCGGATCACCTTGTACCCCCTCCTCAGCTCTTTCGTCTTTTACCGGCACTGTGCCACTGTCCAGGGTTGCCCCGCTGCCTCCATGTCCCACACTATGTCCCTTTAGACCTGCTCATTGTGCTGGTTGAGCGCGAGCTCCAGTTGGTACTCCAGGGTCCCCCATATCCGAATGAAGTCCCTGGTCTCCTTGTGTCCCCACTGGCCCCCTCGGTGGTATGCCTTCCTCCCTCCTCTCCGCACTGGGTCTTCTCCATCCTCCTCCTCCTCCTCCTCCTCCTCCTCCTCCTCCAACACTTCCTGCTGCACCTTCGGTCGGGCTGGCCCGGTGTGCTCCGGGGGATCGCCCGCCCGGGCCGTTTTCCGTGTCTGCGGGAGACAGGGGGCTGGGGGGGATTACGGTTCATTACAGGTTGGGTCAGCATCATGGGGCACCCCCCAGGGGTGGCTGCCCGTGCCCCTGGCCCCCCTTTGCCACCCCTTTGGCCCCTGTTCCCCTTGCCCTTGCTCCCCATTACCCGTTTGTGGGGTGCTTCTGCCACCGCCGGCGCAGCTGCTGTCCCCGGGGCGTCCTGTGCGGCTGCTGCTGGTGCTCTCTCCCTACCACCACCTCCATGTTCAGCGTGACCCCTGACTCCCCCACCCCCTCCTGTGCTGTCTCCCCCTCCACCACCACCACAGCCAGTGCCCCTGCCTCCCCCACCTCCACCTCCTCCTCGTCCTTGCCCCTCGCACTCTCCTCCGCCACCACTCTCTTCCTCCTCCTCCCTCCTCGCTCCATCCCGCCACGTTAGCCAGCCGCGTTTTTCCCTTTAAATCTCCCTGCGGTGAGTGTGTTGATGCTGGTTGTCTGGCAGCGCCGTTATGTGCATTGCCCACGCCTGGGGATCATTTCCTTTGGTCCCGGGCGGTGTTAGGCATCCAGACGTTACATTTGGTTGATCACAGGTGGGGATCTCATTGACCACGCATCCACGGGAATTGGAGCGGGGAGCCCGGGAAGCGTAGTTGAAATTGACCCCGCGCGGGTATTGAGCATGGTGAACAACTGGCGGCCACCAAACAGACGTTCAGGGTGCTTTAGCCCTGCTGCGGGGTTGAGAGTGGTTCACTGTGGTTGAGTGTGATCTCGTAACGTCTGAAAATACCCTGTGTTGTTGATGGTCATGAACAGTTATAAACACAACCGACGCCTTCAAGTTTTGGGGTTTATTTTAATAAACACAACCTGTTTAACTCTATAAGTGATGAACTGGGAAGTGGATGGTCTTCGTAATGCACTTATGCCATTACATACAAAGGAAACCTGACTATTTCCCCAAGTTACTTGTGTCTGCTAGTTTAACGCAGTATATACAACCCCATATACAAATCAGCAGAATTCACTTTGCTGTGAAAGTCTTTCCTTGGTATCTATCAAGATTCTGACAGCTTAAGAAAGTGAAATCTGCATTTTAAACTAATATTTGTAACTTAATAAGTACTTTTGGCATGTTTTGCCAAATATATTTAACTTATATGCCCATTTTGCTTTCCCGCCATTTTTTCTTTACCCTGTATTTTCACTCTGCCAGATAACAACTTCTTTGTTCCACAAGAAATTTAGTAGACTGCTGCACTGGAGGTTGGAGCTTTACAGACAGGCATCTCTGGAGAGACTTCCAGCTTTCTTCCATGTACTGCTTGTTAGTTGGGTACTGCCTGAGGGAGGAATAGGGCAAACGCAGTGAACACATGGCTCTGCTCTTGAGTGGCTGTATGGCCTTTGCATCTCCAGAGTAAATATTCTTCAGCTGCTCAACACACCAAAGGTTTGGGGTAATTAGGATTTGCATATTTAAATATATTTATCAGAGAGCTTTGCTATAAAGCAAGTACTTGTGAGTTCTCATCATTACAGCACCAGAGTGCTAGATTATGACTGTTTTAGACCTTTATGCTTCTGCTTCTCTAGAGGGTGTCATGAAAGGCACTCAGGGACAGCAGTTGGCTAGGCAGCCATTTTAATAATGTAACATAACTTTCAGCTAAGAGCTACAAAGACAACAAAACATCCAAGCAAGAGGATCAAAGGGTGCTTTTTGACAGACCCGGGGTAGTTACCTCTGGAGAGTGTGGCACCCCTGGGTCTGCTCTGGCAGGTTTAAATGGAGTCCACTGCCTGCAGTCAGCCTGCGTGCACCCCTTGCCATAGAGTTGAGGGCAGATTGACAGCTGCTCTAGACTGCCACCCGCAGCTCTATGGTCATTGCCAGGGCAACCTGTAGTTAGAAGCGGAGCTGCAGCATCTGTCCATCCTTAAGATAAAGGGCCGTGTAAAATGGGGGACCACAATGGAGAGGGCGTTCTCAGTGGCCGGGCCGTGTTTATGGAATTTCCTCCCAGAGAAGGTTCACCTGGTCCCGGGCCTCTTGGCCTTCCGACATGTTTGTAAGACTTGGCTTTTTGCCCAGGCCTTTGGAGGGGAGGGGGGGGGTTGGTTTTATTGATGTTTAAAAACTGTTGTGCATCTGGTTTACTGTTGTTGATTTTATTGTTATTACTGGGGTTTTATAATATTGTAAGCCACCCCGAGATGCTGTAGGCATGAGGGGGGTGGCTAATCAATTTAAAGAAATAAATAAAATAAATAATTATTAATTAATGAATTTTGTTTATTGGCAGGGCTTTCATCAAATGCCCAATAGACAACAAACAAACAAACATAAACAATAAAACAGATAAATAATAAAATAAATAAGATGGACTGCTGCTCTGCCCGCAGCTAGTGCTCCAGGTTTGGGTGGCCCACTCTACTCACGGTGCTGTGGGATATTCTGGAGCACTGTGAGTGGAGATGACCCAGAGGTGCCTGTACTGCCTCACCCCAGGGTGGCCAGCCTCTACACGGATGGGCCACCAGGGGGTGGGGCAGAGCAGGAGTGGAGCAGGTGTCCATCTAAAGGCACCCAAAGAGAAGTTGCCTGTGTGCCTTTACTGAAGAATCAAGACAATGCCATCTAGTGATGGAAATAGAAATTATAGTTAATTTTACTTATCCAAACTTCTCTCCCCCCTATCCAAAAAGCATCTTCTTACACTACACTACATGATTTAGTGCAAATGACTTGGTAACAGCTTGTCAGTAATTTCTAAATTGCTTTGGCTTATGAATAGGGCTAAAATGAGAATCATTCTGATTCTCACGAAATTCTCATGAGAATCGAGAAATGTTACCAAGATCTTGGTAATGTTCTGAGATCTTGTGAGACTCTCAAGAAAAAACGCTCTTCCCATGCACAAAATGGCCACTGCAGCCATTCTACACTTCTGCAGTCTTTTACCAAAATGGAACCATTTGGACATGCGCAGGCTGACTGCTCTTTTCTAAAATGGCACAGATGCTGCAAGCACCATTTTGGAAAAGGGCTGTGCATGTACAGAATGCCATGGTGGCCATTTTGCACATGCACATTTTTATTTAATTTCACTGTGAGGTTACCTCCTCAGTGAACTTGCCTCCTCACCTGCCCCCACAGAGAAGTGAAGAAAGCAGAGATTAGTCCAAGAGCAGCCCTGGACTCAGAGAGAAGCAGCCAGGTGAGTAAAAGGTCACTTGTGTGTGTGTGTGAGGGGGGGTGTTTAAGTGTAGGGGAGGGCAGAATTCTTGCTTTTCTCTGCAAGTATCAGGGCAATTCTCGACTTGTTCTTGTTTGCAAGAACGAGCTGAGAACCCTGATTCTAGCAGAGAAAAGTGAAAATCCAAGAAGTAAGTTTCAACCCTAATTATGAACTACATGGCCAAACAGGTTGTGAGTAGGTTGCCAGGATAATTTTCATTATTTCCCAGTGACTCAGGTACAGTCTGATTGGATGAGGTAGTTTTTTTCAGAATCTATCTCAACAGCTGGCACGCTTTCCTTTTCTGGTGTAGGTGGAAGGCTTCTTTGTTCAAAGTTGGGAAGGGACTGATTTCTGATTCCTGAATTTGTGATTCTATGGACAAATTCTCCACTGTCAGTCTAGACTTTTGTGCAAACTGGTGTTTGCAGTCCTTGCACAGTAGCTGAAGTTCCCCAGGTTTTTGCACTGTCTAGTTTAATATAAACATGGTCCCGGGCTTAAGGGGTGATAATTCTTTTACTGAATTGTGCCTGTTGTAGAACTCATAGCTTCCGCTGGCTTTCTTGTCTGACTCAGTTACCTTCCTCAGGTTAGTTTATTTTGAAGCTAGGTTTGGTGTTTTGATTTGTTGACCCATCAACAGTTGAGCTGGGCTGTAACTGGTGGACAGTACTGGCACTGACCTGTAATTTAAAAGAGCAATAAATGGGATTTCCTCCTGCCTGAAGATTTTCTTGGCTGTCTACACAGCTTGTTCTGCCTTGCCATTTACTTAAGGGTAATAAGAGTAGTACAGCCAGTGTGGTGTAATGCATAAGGTGCTGGACCTGAACCTCGGAGACAAGAGTTCAGATCTCACCTTAGCCAGTGAACTCACTGGGTAGCTTTGGGCAAGTCACGACCTCTCAGCCGCAGTTCCCCATCTCTAAAATGGGAATATGTGTGTTTGTCTGTCTTTCCCTGCGTGTTCCCCTCATCCTTCTGCATCTTAGATTATAGGCCCACTGCATAGGGACCTGTCTCTGAAAATTCACTACATACACCTCGTAGTGCTATAGATATGATAAATAGTAGTGCACGTAGTAATGGGGTGAAAATCATATGCTTTCTGAAACAGTTTGAACTTTGCTACAGAAAACTGTCATCAGTCATAAGCTCATCAGGTATACCAAAAAATGAACAAATGTAGTTTTTAATTTTGTAATAACACTGATGCAGGACCAGGTGGTATTAGGCAATGGAAATATCTCAATATATCTTGAGAAATAGTCTACCACAACAAAATAACGGTGACCCTGGCTGATAAAAGGTATTGTTATATTTCTGTGAATTGTTCAAATGGCAAAACTGCTTTGTTTGGATGCTTGGTGGATGTAGATGAAAGCCAGTGTCTGCAAATAAATTGAATTGAATTTAGACTCTTGGTTGTTGTGGCTTTGCAGTCAGTACCTGGAGTGCTGTATCTGCTTTTCATAAAATCACTGTTCTCACTTTTACTACTTTGTGATTTAGAATTTACTTCTTCTATCTTCAGTTCAACATGCTTTTGCTCCTTGATCTGAATTTTGTTCTGCTCTGACTGGCATGCCACCTCAATTGCTTTGTGAAGGGTTAAATTCTCTGTCAGCAGCATCCTCTCAGACAGGTCTTTATCTAGGATTCCGAATCACTGGTGTACCTATCAGGGAGGAGGGGCTGCACCAGGACCCATGGCCTTGCTAGGGCCCAGAGGCAGAAGTCAACCAGTCCAGCCAGGCCAGTTCCTCTCTCCTGCCATGGTTTGGTGGCAGCTTGGACTCATTGCTCAGAGTTGGAGCCTCTGACTCTGAGTGATGAGTCCAAGCCACTGCCAAGCTGAGGCAGGAAAGAAGAGCATGGAGAGCACCGCCCTTGCCTTGCCTGGCTCCGCTCAGCTACCTGGGAAGCTCTGTGCAGCTGGTCCTTTAGGAGCATGTTGTTGTTGCAGAGTAATAACTGATTTGCAATCAATAAGGACAAATGCAGCTGAAGGTTTAAAAACAGAACTTTACTTAAGCTTTCTCAGGCACAGATCCTTAGTTACATCTAACTAGTAAGAAGACAAAATGGAGACTGAGACAAAGAGAGAGAAGGGAAGAAGGAGTGGTTACACAAAGGAATTCAACTGCAAAACCCCATCTCCCTTCCATGTACACATAAACTTATCAGCACCATCTGGTGACTCTATAGTCAATCACTGTTCTTAATACAGCAGGCATTAACTTATGGATGTTGCATATACCAACACCCCTTCTCAACAGACAGAAGTTAACGTACTATGCCCATTTTACTTAGTAGCTTTCGGTGGCACTCTCTTACTAAAGGTTTTGTCAGGGCATCTGCTATCATGTCTTCTGTAGCTGCCTTTGTCCATTTGTTGTGTTCCCCTTCTGACGTTTGTAAGACGTCTTCCCATGTTGATGGCTCAGACAATCTGTCGGTACTTGCTTTGTAGGACAGGCGGGGGGTGGTGGTTTGCCTTTATTTTCCCTGGTAGATCTTTTGATTTCAACATCTGCAGGTGATTGGGTTTGTTCCTGCATCTCAGCTGAGCTTGTGCTGATTTCAACTGTTTGTTCAGGACGCTCTTCTCCTCCTGATTCAGGACATGCTTCTCCTGATTCTTGTAAGGACATTATACTGTTGCTTGGGTATTCTTCAAATGTCACACTGTTGCTGATAGTTACTTTGTCTGTGTGTGGGTTGAGGATTTTGTATCCTTTGGAGTGTTCATTGTATCCAACAAGAATCCCTTCCACAGCTCGGTTTTGTAGTTTGGTGCATTTCTTATCTGGAATGTACACGTATGCCTTGCATCCAAACACTTTGATGTGTCCCACACTAGGCTTCTCTCCATACCAGAGTTCATAAAGAGTTTTAATTACTGTACTTGAGTAGAGTCGGTTCTGTAGATATGTCACCATAACTACTGCCACGCCCCAATATTTTTCTGGCAATCCAGAGTCAGTCAACATGCACCTGATCATTTCAGTTAAGGTTCTGTTCTTTCTTTCAGCTACCCCATTTTGCTGGGGCGTGTATGGTACCGTCTTTTGGTGCTCTATCCTGTGGGCTCTCAGGAAGTCTTCAATTCTCTTTCCTCTGTTTGCCTCTGTTGTCGGTTCGAAGTATGAGCAGCTTGCATTGGAATCTGTTGCTTGTCATGGTTACGTAGTCTTTTAGTTTTTCAAGTACTTCATCCTTATGCTTCATGAGGTATGTGACTGTGTATCTTGAGTAGTCGTCTATGAAGGTCGCTATGTATCTGTTCCCTCCAGGTGTGGGTACTTCCATGGGGTCGTACACATTGCTGTGTATGAGGTCAAGTGGCTTGGAGGTTCTTGTCTGCTTTGCCTTGGGGAGTGTTGCTCTGGTTACTTTAGCTTTGATACAGCATTCACATCTCATGGTCAAGGGACATGCTGTTACTGTCAGGTCTTTTGTCAGCTGCTGTCTTTGCAGTTCCTTTATGCTTTCCAGGTGCCTGTGACCCAGGTGTTGATGCCACAGATTAATACAGTCCTTGTGTTGCTCATGTGCAGTGAGTTTTGCTTGTTCCTTGGTTGCACTTAAGCGATAGAGGTGCTCATCTGCATAGGCTCTGGCTAGGACCCTTGTCCCCTTCTGGATTGTGCATTCATTACCACGGAACTTGACAGTGAGCCCTTTCTCTGTTAGGCGTTTAACGGATAGGAGTCCTCCCTCTAAGCCAGGTACATACAGAACATCCTTTACCGGTATTGCTAGTGTGCCTCCATGTGGCTTGTTGCAACTTAGAATTCCTTCGCCAATACCTTCTGCAGTGATGCTGCTTCCATCAGCGAAGTATATCTTTTCTTTGTTGCTTGGGTCCAGTACCATGAAAAAGCTCTTGTCACTGGTCATGTGTCTCGTGGTTCCAGAGTCGACACACCAGTCCTGTGATGAGTTGGTCTGTGTTGCTCTAAAACATCCTCTCCACTGTTCTGTGGTTGTGTCACTGGTTGTAGTCTTGGCCCTTTGCATAGGCACTTGTGGAGATTGCTTTTGTTGTTCTGCCTTCCATATGGAGCAGTCTTTCTTTAGGTGTCCTTTCTTGCACTGAAAACATGCTCTTGCTTCCTTCTTGTGCAATCTGTTGTCTGCAATTCTCAGGGCAGTTTCCTTATCCTGTCCCTGATTGTCTCACGTGATTTCTTCCCTGCGCTGGAATTCATCCATGAGTCTCCCTTTTACAAATTCCAGTGTTAGCTCTGCCTCAGGCTTTGTCTCTAGGGCGTTTATGAGGGCGCTGTATGATTCAGGCAGGCTGCAGAGAAGTAAGGCTGCCACGTGGTTGTCTTTTATCTCTTCACCGATGTCTTGCAGTTGTGCTACCACTTCCAGCATTGAATTTATGTGATCCTGCATCCCCTTCCCTTTACCAAATTTCATCTGGTACAGTTTCATTAGGAGAAACAGCTTACTGTTCAAGCTGGTCCTTTCATGCAGCTTCTGCAGTGCTTTCCACATGCCCCTTGCTGTAGTTTCCCCCCTTATGTGGATTAACTGGTCATCTTCTACTAGAAGGCTTATGGTTGCCTTTGCCTGTCTGTTATTTCTGTCCCATACCTCAGGGTTTGCTGCAGGTCTGTCTGTGGTTATCACCTCCCACTGGTCATCTTTGGATAGGAGAATTTCTATTTTGAATTTCTACAACTGGTAGTTTGTGTTATTCAGCTTGCAGACTGAAAGCTTAAATTCAGAGCTGCTGGTCATGCTTGCTTCCCTCCCCTCAGATTGGGATTCTGGTTCTTCTGCTCACTTACTGTTAGTAGGCCTCCTCTGGGAGTTTCCTTTGGACCTTCTTTTCCTTTCAGCTCACTTCCAGTCTTTAGAGTTGTTCTGGGGGTGTTCTGAAGGTCTGGGCCCATATCCTGTTGCAGAGTAATAACTGATTTGCAATCAGTAAGGACAAATGCAGTTGAAGGTTTAAAAACAGAACTTTACTTAAGCTTTCTCAGGCACAGATCCTTAGTTACATCTAACTAGTAAGAAGACAAAATGGAGACTGAGACAAAGAGAGAGAAGGGACGAAGGAGTGGTTACACAAAGGAATTCCACTGCAAAACCCCATCTCCCTTCAATGCACACATAAACTTAGCAGCGCCATCTGGTGGCTCTATAGTCAGACACTGTTCTTAATACAGCAGGCATTAACTTGTGGATGTTGCATATACCAACAGTTGTCACACTGCCTGGACATGGCGGAGCAGGGGAAAAGAGTCACTCCCTGAGTCCCCCAAACAGCTGTACTTGCACACACAGCTTGCTTGGCCCCTCTCCATGTGCCCTGGGTGCATGGCTGCTTCCCACATCCCCCTCAAGCTGGCACCTCCTTGCCCATGAAGGCCCTCCCTCAAATTCCACCATGTCGCCATGCCATCTCCCCCGCCCCTCCCACCTAACCCCACCTGAACTCCCATCTCTCCTCACCCCCAACCAACCCTCCTTCACCCCAGCCCTGCTCATATGGAAGTCCAACCTCATCTCCCCCAGCCCCTCCCACCTAATCCCACTTACACCCCTATCTCCCTCCACCTAAATCTTCTTCACCAAACCCCTCCCAGGAGGCTAAACCCTCCTGCACCCCATATCCCCCCAGCAAAACCTCCGTCCCCCCAGCCCTACTCATCTTCAACCCCCACATCCATCTTCCCCCACCTAACCCTTCTACAACTCATTCCCTTCCACCTATGCTACAATCCCCACTCCATCTCTCTGAGCCTCTCTCACCCACTTGCACCCCAGTTCCTCCCACCTGCATCCTTCACTCCTGCTCCTCCATCCCCTTCCACTTGTAACACCACTCCAACTCCCCAGATCCTCCCTTCCACCCACTCACTTCCAACCCCACTCGCCCAGCCCCTCCCTCCAATCCACTTGCACCCCAGCCTCTTCCACTTGCACCCCCACTCCAACTCCCCCAGACTCTCCCAACATGCACCTGGACACCTAGTCCCTCCCACTGCACCAATAAATCCAACTCCCCATCCCCTCCCACCTGTATCCCCACTCCAATTCCCCCAGCCCCTCCCACCTCCACCCTTCACTCCAACTCACCCAGTCATTCCCACGCACTTGCACTCCTAGCCCCTCTCACCTGCACCCCTAACCCATTCCACTTGCACCCCCACTCCACCCCCCAGTCCCTCCCACCCACCTGTACCCCACACTCTAACTCTATATGCAACCGCTGGGCAAGATCATGAGAGGATTTGAAGTTTCATCAGTATGCTGATGACACCCAGCTGTATCTCTCATTTTCATCTGGCCCACACCCGGCAGTCTTGGTGTTTAACCAGTGCCTGGCTGCAGTGGGGGACTGGATGAGGACAAGTCATCTGAGACTGAATCCCGACAAGATGGAAGTGATGCTGGTGGGTAAGGGTGAGGGAGTGGAGGCCCCCATTATTGATGTGGTACATCCCTCCTTGGTTCCTCATGTTCAGAGCCTTGGGGTCCTCCTCGATTCACAGCTCCACTTGGAGATTCAGGTGGCACCTGTGGTGAGGAGTGCATTTGGTAAATTACGCTTGGTCTGATGTCTTATTTTTAGTTATTTAATTATTTATTTATTTTTTAAAATTTCTATCCTGCCCATCCTGCCACAGGCAGCTCTGGGTGGCTTACAATAATAACAATAATAACAACTTTAAAACAAACACAACAGGGAGGAATTAAAAAATGTCCCTAACCGCCCACCACCCTAACCCATTCCCCACATCCTCCCCATCAAAAGCCAGACAGAACAGCCACATCTTACAATGGCGTCGAAACAAGGGGAGATCTGGGGCCAAATGGGCCTCCACTGGCAGGGAGTTCCACAGCCGTGGAGCGGCCACCCTGAAGGCCCTCCCCATCGTGGCCCACAGAAGACTCGGAGACCTCGAGGAGAGCACCCCCTGATGACTGTAGGGGCTGATCCAGGACCTGGGGGGTGAGGCGGTTCCGCAAATAGGTCAGGCCAAGGCTGTTTAGGGCTTTATAAGCAAGCACCAACACCTTGAATCAGGCCTGGAAGACTATAGGCAGCAAGAGCAGAAACCAAAGAACCGGTGTAATATGTTCCTGGTGGCCCAGTCCCACCAGGAGACAGGCCACTGCATTCTGCACCAGTTGCAGTCTCTGAACCATCACCATGGGTAGCCCCATGTAGAGCTCGTCTCAGTAGTCAAGCCTAGAGGTGATGAAAGCATGGATGACAGGTCAGAGTTGGAGACACACCAGATGTAATTGGCGAAAGGCACTCCTTGCCACAAACTCCACCTGAGCATCCAAGTAGAACTGCGACTCAAGGATCACCCCCAGACTCCATATCTGGGGAACCAGTGGAGGGCAGAGCCCATCAATGAAAAATGATACCAGAGCACCACTGGCTGAGTTCTTCTGCCCAGGAAGGAGCAGAACCAGTCAAGAACCGTACCACCCACCCCCGCCTGGTCCTTCAGGCGCGTCACCAACATCTCATGATCAACGGTATCAAAAGCAGCTGACAGATCTAATAGAATCATCAGGGCCAAACAGCGCATATCTGATTCCTGGTGCAGATCGCTAACCAACACCAAAGCGCAGTCTCGGTGCCATAACATGGGCAAAATCCTGACTGCGAGGGATCAAGAAAACCAACACGATCCAGATGCTCCTGCAATTGCCGGGCCACCACCCGCTCAATAACCTTCCCTTAAAAGGGGAGCTTAGAGAGACTGACCAATAACTGGCATGGGAGTCAACATCAAGTGATGGTTTCTTGATCAGGGGCCGCACCACCGCCTCTTTAAGGCAGCTCGGCACCCTGCCCTCCTTAAGGGAGGCATTGACCACCCCCGCCAGCAATGGCCCCTTCATCTCCTGGCAGGCCTTAACCAGTCAAGATGGGCAAGGGTCCAGTTCACAACAGGTAGCCCTAACAGCCCCAAGAACATCCTCCGCATTGGTAGGGGTCACCGACTGAAATTGATCCCACAAACATAGAGAAGGTGGGGCTTCCATAACCTCTAATTGCCCCACTGCAGGAAGTGCAGCGTCAAAACCATGGTGAATTTGAGCAATTTTATCTGCAAAATAATCCACAAATAAGTCACAGCGGGCACTAGATGACTCCACTCCAAGGTGGAGGGAGGCTGGACTGACCAGCCCCTGCACCACCCAGAACAGCTCCGCTGGACAGGATTTAGTGGATGCTATGAGGGCAGCAAAGTACTTTGAAAACTCTCTCTATGCCGCAACCTGTCGGCTTCAGCATGGGAGTGGTGCCACCGTCACTTCAACTGCCTTCTCTCCTGCTTCAGCACCCATAGCCCCTCCAAAAACCAGGAGGTCTACAGTGTTTCTGCCTGTGAAGTGGATGCCTTGGAGCTGTCTGATCAATGGCAAGATGTTCCACAGCCCGACGAGGTCATCGGTGGGACAGTCGTCCAGATCAGAGGGTATATCCCCCAAAACCTCCTGGAACCATTCCAGTTCCATTAGTCTGCGGGGGCAGACCATTTGAATTGGTTCCACAACCATCAGGGGGCAGACATTCACCAGGAGAGAGGACTGCAGGAGGTAATAGTTCGTCCATGACAAGGACACAGCTGATATCTCCCCCACCAACGGACCCCCCCCCCC
>QEPC01014636.1:203392-233170 GCA_003113815.1 Sphenodon punctatus
TGTTCTGTGTTTCCCTGTGTTTTGGATACATTATTTATTTTAAGCTTGATGTGCATGTAGACTGTGTTTTCTTCCATCCGATGTTAACCCTAGGAGCTCCTGGGTTGTGCCAGGGTTTTGCCACTGTTTCCCTTTTAAGTTTGAAGTGCATTTTAGACTGGGTTTTCTTCCATCTGATGTTAACCCTGGGAACTCCTGGATTCTGGGTTATGCCCTGGCTCCGCCTACTGTTGCCCTGGCTCTGCCTACCGTTGCCCTGGCTCCGCCCGCCAGCTCACTGGCTAGCCAGCGGCAAAGCCACCAGTGGGCTGGATGGCCTTACTGCCTCTCCAAACTAAAAAGTCACCAGCTGCCCCTGTCTTCTCGAGAGAAAGTCCCAACTCATCCTAGTCCATTTTTCTGTGCACTGTTTGGTTGGCAATATAATGATGATTTATTGTAAAAGTCGGTGCCCTCACTGCTGATGGTGGGCTATGCATGCTGTGGGTACACTATTGTTCAGATTTTTTTTAAAAATTCTGCACTTTCACAGTTGCACTTTTGTGGGGTTGTCTGAATCTTGTGCAATTATTTATTTCCCACTCATGGTAGCCTGCTTTTCTGGGTAGTGCTTTGGCTGTAGGTTCAAGATGTTCACCAAGATGTGTCCAGGTAGGGCACTGACGGTATACTTTCCAGATTTTTTCTGGTATATGATACTGAAAACAAAAACAAATAATGAACAAATTGAACGTTAAAAAACCCCAGGAAAATAAAAACAAAAATTAACCATGTGCCTGCTTCACAAACCTTCCTGTAAATAGATAACCATGAAAACACTCACTCATGGAGGCTATCATGTTTATTAACACCCATTGGAAGCCTTCCAGAGGTTGGGGTCACTGAATTTGAGGCTCTGTGGGCCCATATTCTACTCCACTGCTTCTCACACTCATTTTGTTATTTCAAGTTTATTCATGGTCTCTGCAAGGACCCTCAATACAGAGGGTAGCAGCACAGCAAAAAGACCCAGATATCTGCATGATTATGGATATCCAAAAATATTAAAGAGGTAAATAAATTACCAGCTGTACATTCCCAGAACCTTGTACCAAACACTATTCAAGACTTCGGGTGTTGGAAGGTTTGCTGATTTATGAACCTGAAAATGGTCTCCCTGTGTGGGTAGTTCCAAGAGAACTAAGACATGAAATGATTACAGCTGTTTACAGGTGACTCACTGAAGGGCATCAGGGAAGTGAAAAAACATTAGGCATGCCTGGGGTGGTGGACAAATATGAAAACTGAAGTTGAGGATTTCTGTAGAATGTGCCTTAGGTGTGCACTATTTAAGGGACCCTGGGTTGAACTGCAAATTAATTCTGTGGGCCCCCTCCTGAGTGGTGGTGGTGATAAATTTGTTTTCCAAATGTGAAAGTTGTTACGCTTTAAAGTAATGCAGCAAAGGCCACAACTAAGGTTCTGGCGGCACCAGTTCTTAACAGATGGGGTCTTCCTCAATGAATAAGTTCCAATCAGGGGTACTTATTTACTGGCGAACTCTTCAAGAATTGTTTGACACTGTTAGGAATCCAACAGCATTTAAATATTCCTTACAGACTTCCTAGTACTGGGGGGATGGAACGGTCTAACCAAACTATCAAAGGAATGTTAAGGAAGTTATGCAATGACAGTGGTACTAACAGGGATGTGCTGTTGCCTAACATTCTATGGGCTTTAAGAGGAACTTCTCTCCTAGTGGAGCAGTTAGATGCAAGGAGGCCAAAGAAAAAGCTCCTCCTTTTTGGTCCAATTTTCCCAAGGGCTAAATGTCTGCACCTATGGTCGCACAATCTGCATGTGCTTGGCTCTTGCTCTGCAGTTTGTTTGTTTTATTTGTTCCAATTTTTACCCCGCCCTACCGAAATAGGTTCAGGGCAGCTTACAAAATATAAAAAAACATGAAACAGTTAAAAAAAAAAAATTCCCTAACCCCTCCCCCCAACCCTGTCCCTGTCTGTCAAATGCCTGGTCAAACGCATTACATCCCTTCCAGAAGAAGAGTAGGCTTGGTCTTAGGCAGATCTTCCTGGCCTAGACAGATATCACAAAGACATCTACACACAATACTTGAGATTTTCCAAATAGCCAACTGTAGAAATAGAATCATGGTTAGAAAAACGTAATGCGGAATCTGATGTTGATAGATAGATTAGATTAGATAAGATAAATTTTGTTGGATTTAGCTTCCGCCTTGATCCATTTTACAAAAACAATATACATAGAAACCAGTACATAACTATAAAGTAAATTAAAACATTTGAAAAAAATCAAACAAAGTAAAACCAATAAGCTTAATCAAATTTCCTTCAGTCCAAGAAAAGGAGGATCAGGATTTAAACAGAAGTGGTTCAAAAGGCCTTTCTAATCATCTCTGCTTTTTGTGCAAATAGGGCCGAGTTTATGAGGAGAGCCTCATTTTGAGTTTGCAGAAGCCACACAAGCTTCTCTAACAACAACACATATAAATATAAATATAAAAACAATTCAACTATAAAATAAATCAACCATATAACACCCCCCTACCACCTTCCCTACCCCCCCTACCCTTCTCCCTTGCCAAATGCCTGACGCAACAGCCAGGTTTTGCAGTTCCTATGGAAGGCCGGTAGGTCCAGGACCAACCATGCCCCCACAGGGAGGGAGTTCCAAATATTATATTATTATTATTATTTTATTAGCATTTGTATAGTGCCAGCTGTGTACCTGGCGCTTTACAGAACAATAAGATAGACACGGTCCCTGCCTACAGCGTACAATCTAATAGACACGGAGGGGGAGACAAGGAGAGGGGACATAGGGAGAGACAAGGAGTAAATAATATTCAAACAGATGCGAAGTCTCAGGTGCACATACTTGGCTTGGTTGCAGTTAGACAGGAGTCTGCAGGGAGGGCAGACAGTAAATATTGAAAGTAAAGTTCTAACAGGCATTGGGAAAGGTGGTGAGGAAGAGGTGGGTTTTGAGGAGGGATTTGAAGGTGTGGAGAGAGGGGGCAAGGTGGATGTAGACAGGGAGGGAGTTCCAGGCATGGGGGGCAGCAAGGGAGAAGGGATGAAGGCAGTTAGGGGAGCAGGGGAGACGAGGAAGAGTGAGGGAGGGGCCAGAAGAGGAGCGGAGAGTGCGTTCAGGAGTGTGTAAGGAGACTAGGACGGAGAGGTAAGGGGGAGCCAGGTTGTAAAGGGATTTGTAAGTGAACACCATGAGTCTGTGAAGGATGCGTTTGGGAAGGGGGAGCCAGTGAAGCGAGGAGAGGAGAGGCTGTACATGGTCAAAGTGTCGGGCTGAGTGGATGACCCTAGCAGCGGAGTTTTGGATGGAGATAAGGGGGGACAGGTGAGAGTGGGGGAGGCCAGTAAGGAGGAGGTTGCAGTAGTTAAGGCGAGAGATGACCATGGTGTGAACAAGGGTTTTGGCTGAGGCGACAGAGAGAAAGGGGAAAATCCGAGCAATGTTTTGGAGGGCGAAGCGACAGGACTTGGCAACAGAGTCGATGTAAGGATTAAAGGAAAGGTGAGTGTCGAAGATGAAGCCCAAGCTACGGGCTTGGGGAACAGGGTGGATGGTGACCCCATCAATAAAGATGGACAGGGAAGAGGGAGAAGAAGGGTAGGGAGGAAAGATAAGGAGTTCAGTCTTAGCCATGTTGAGCTTGAGCTGACGTCTGGACATCCAGGCAGAGATATCAGAGAGACAGTTGATGAGGTGAGCTTGGACAAAAGGGGGGGTGGAGGGGGTGGAGAGATAGAGTTGAGTGTTGTCAGCATAAAGGTGATATTGGAAGCCGTGGGAGGCAATGAGTTTGCCAAGGGACAGGGTGTAGATAGAGAAGAGGAGAGGACCCAGGACAGAGCCTTGGGGAACCCCAACTGAGAGGGGGAGGGAGGAGAAGTTGGAATAATATACCTAATTAACCCAATAACATACCTAAGTCATGAAGAACTCTCACTAACTTGAGATTTGAGGTCTTGTAGAAGGCACATTTTGGGAAGCCTCACAGGAGAGTATGCCAATAAAGTAAACCAATATACCATTATGCGGGTCTGAATTTTAGTCTGAACTGCCTGAAGGCCAATCTCCAATCTTGGGAAGACAGCAGGGATAGAGGGATGTTGTTAATAGGTGGGAATGAGAATTATGTATTATTTTAATAGCAGTCTCCTGACATTACATACTGAGATAGTTGGAGATACTGAAGTTGCTAGGGCTGCTGAAGTGGCACATATTCCTTAATATAACTGCATGGAGTTGTAGGTTAGAGGATTTTACTCACTTTTACTTGGTTTTATTCATGTAGTCTAATGGGGGTTAGGAAATTTTATCTGGTCTTATATTGTGAATTTTTGAGTATTTCTGTGTATTGTAACCTGCCCTGAGCCTTAATCAGAATGGCAGGATAAAAATGTGAATAAATAAATAAATAGTTTTTAAAGTAGCCCCTGGGAACGAAAAGGTTCTGCACCCCTGGATTTCACAAAGGATAACTGGGCTTTCTTTTAGCGGTCAGCTCTGATCACCTCCTCCATTTTCTCGATACCTGTTTTTTCTGAGGTGTCCATAAAAATGGAATCAACAATAGGAATTTTGCCAGGTACGCTGCTGAAATTTTTTGATCACATTTTATTTGTCAGAATTTTAAGAGTTTAGAGTCCAATTTAGCTTCTCTTGAAATCTATCTTTTTCAAACATGATAGGAGCTGCTGGATGCTCAACCATTTTGAAATTCTACCCTTATTTTGGTGCTTAATAGATAACTGAGAGTAATTTTATTTATTATTTATTTATTATTTATTTAACAGATTTTTATTCAGTTCTCCCCACCTCAGTGGCTCAGAGCGGCTAACAAAACCATAAAAACAACAATATAAAAACACTGAAACAATTTTAAACATTAATCATAAAAACACACACCCACCCCCAACCCTACCCCTAGTCCCTACCCACTCCACACTCCCCCTTGCCAAATGCCTGATGGAATGTTTTACAGTTCTTCTGGAAGGCCTGAAGATCCGGGGCCAATTGCACCCCCACTGGGAGGGAGTTCCACAGGCGCGGCGCAGTGACTGAGGACGCCCTCATCTGTGTGGCCCCCTGAGACACCCGGGGGACCTCCAACAGTGTGCCGCCAGCCAACTGCAGGGGCCGATCCAGAACCCGGGGAGTGAGGCAGTCCTGCAGGTAAACAGGGCCCAGACCGTGTAGGGCTTTATAGGTTAAGACCAACACTTTGAATCAGGTCCGGAAGACTATTGGCAGCCAGTGCAGAGACTGGAGCACTGGTGTAATATGCTCCCAGTGGCCCAGTCCCATCAGGAGATGGGCTGCCACATTCAGCACCAGCTGCAGCTTCCGAGCCATCATCAAAGGTAGCCCCACGTAGAGCATGTTGCAGTAGTCTAATCGAGAGGTAATAAAAGCATGAATGATCATGGCCAGGTCCAGAACCAAAACCAGTGGCCGAAGCCACCGCACCAGATGTAACTGTCAGAAGGCACTCCGTCCTCGCCACAGCCTCCACCTGGACATCCAGGCAGAGATGTGCATCGAGGAGCATGCCCAAGTTCCACACCTGGGATATCAGTGGAGGGCAGACCTCATCAATCGATGGAGCCATCACCTCCATCAACCTACCCACTAGCATCACCTTTATCTTGTCAGGATTCAGTCGCAGTCGGTTAGCCCAATCCCCCACAGCCATCAGACAGTGGGTAAGCACCAAGACAGCCGGGCCTGGGTCAGCTGAAAATGAGAGATACAATTGGGTGTCATCCACATACTGACGTGACTTATTTTAGATGTATTTTAGACATATCTGCATTTTAGATGTGATGGGCCCGGAGGCCCGCCACGCTCAATCATGGACTGGGATTCATTTCGGATCCTGGTAAGGGATCAATCCGACCATCCTTCAGAAGTGCCAGCCTGATTCCTAGCCGGGATCGGGGAGGAGCCACGATCTGGGCCGGCTGAAGGTAGCAGATGTTACTTTCGGCCGATCCCGGATCATGGCCACCGTGATCATGGTTGGGGCCTGATCCCATCATGATTCTGGACCTCCGGGCGGCTGGAGGTCCAGAATCGTGGTCAATTTGATTCCCACCAGTGGTTCACTGTGGTGAACATCTGGCGAGGAGCAAATAGATTTTTTGGGACAAACAGCCATCACAGGGGATTCACTGGGTGATTTCAGATGTGACAGGGTGCCTATTGGCCCTGTCACAAAATCACCTTTTGATTCGCAGCCGGAATCAAAATGGCCCATCAACAGATGAGCTGGCTGATTCTGGCGGGGAATCGGGGGAGGGGCTGCACGACGCAATGTGTGGCTGCACAGCCCCGCCCCCCCATGCTCCCCAGGCTGCCCACCCTCCAGGAGACGGGCAGGTGCAGCGGCCAATCTGGCCACTGCACCCGATTCCGTCCCGGGGTCTGGACCACAGTCCGGAATCGCCGGCGGTAACAGATGTTACCGGCTGCCGATTCCAGGCCATGGTTCAATTAACCACGCTTTCGGAGATGGTGCCTGGACCATCCTTGAAAGTGTGGTTAATTTGCTCACCATGGTGAACATCTGGCAGCGAGCAAACACACATTATGCAACCATCCGCCACCACAGGGGAATGTCCATGGTTGACCGTGATCACGTAACGTCTGAAATTACCCACTGTGGTTGATCGTGGTCTCGTAATGTCTAAATTTACCCTGAGTTCTTTTTGAGAATCCGATCCTAAATTTTTGGTGCTCTGAGCACTAGAAAAACCTGGCTCTGAGACTTTTTCAAAATCTTAGTTCTGAAGTGAGGTTTCCAAAAGTGCTTCATATCCACATTTGGGCCCATATTTTGAGAAGCCATCCAGTTGGAGAAAATGGTCAAATTTTCAAAAGTACGTTAGGGAATAAGCTTTTAATTAAATACATAAATAATAAAAGTATTATATTTTATTATTTAAATCTTTTACCCCGCTCTTTCTGCCAAAAACAGCTCAGGTTGACTTACAATATTAAAAATACAAAGTATAAAACATAATCAATATAAAACTACATAATCATAAATACCCAACAACCCTACACCATCCCCCCCAACCCTCTCTCCACCCCAGTTCCCAACCCCCTAACTTACCCCTATCCCCCATAACTCCCATCTCTCCTAGCTCCCACTGCCAAATGCCATTGTAAACAAAACTGTTTGCACAGCCTCCTAAAGGCACTCAAGGTGGTACTTAAATGAACCTCCCAGAGGAGGGAGTTCCACAACCGTGAAGCGGTGGCCAAGAACACCCTCCTCATTGTGAAGATCAAGTTAAAAACTGGTACCTCCAAATAGGTGTCCCCCAACGACCACAAAGGCCGCAATGGGACATGATAGGCCAAGCGATCATCCAGATAAGTGGTTCCCAAGTTGTTTAGGGCTTTAAAGGTCAAAATCAGCACCTTGCATTGTGCCTGGAAGACAACAGGCAACCAGTGCAGATCCCAGAGCACCGGTGTTATGTGTTCCAGCTCCTGGCAACCCATCCCCGTAAGGAGCCAGTCTGCTGCATTTTGCACCAACTACAGCTTTTGAACTGTCTTCAAGGGCAGCTCCACAAAGAGTGCATTACAGTAGTCTAATCTCAAGGTAATGAAAACATGGATGATAAAATATGATCCCAGTTGTGGATTTTTCAACCTGGCCTTTATCTCTTTTGAAAATCTGGCATGGTCTGTTTCCAGGTGTGATCAGAAAGGATCTTCATAGAGAGAAGGGCATGATGTTTTTGAGCACACAACTCCAAAATCTCATTTGCTTTCTTGGATTCCTACGACAGAGCAGACACACTGATGTATTCTTGCCTCAGATGTCTATTAAAGAGACCAAATAGCTTCACACATAGATATTAATAGCATCTCTTGACAATTGGAAAGAACCACTTGACAACTGGAAAGAACCTTAGATTATGTTAAAAACAATATTTTAATCCAGGACCTCAAATGTCTGACTTTGGCAATTTCCTGGCAGCGTGTGCAGCAGTCATTACATACACATTTACAGTAAATCTTTGCCTGCCTTAGTCCTAATCTAAAACTGATGGACAAGATTATTTTTAGCTTAACCTTTACTATTTTGCTAAAAGGAATGCAAATGTCATTACTTAAAAAGAGAGAGAGAGGAAGGAGAGAGAGAAATAACAGCTTGGTGGAAAATTAAAGCACAGCTATGACTACAACCCGCCGATTAGATGTACACAGGTAATTGATCTTTAGCTTCCAGGTCTCTAATGTCACTGTGACGTTTTCGCCTCTCGGGTAACAAGACCTTAATGAAGGGCAATGTTCCAAAGAGCTGTAGTGGAATCAGCCGTGCCAACATTTAATACAAGATCTTTTTTTCACATTCAGTTTATCTAGATTTATAATCTACTCCTAACCACCACCCCCAACACCTTTTTTTTCAAGCAACTTTTCCTAACCTAGTGCAAATGAGTTTTTTGGTTGGTACTGAAGGGTCACTGTGTTTTGTAACTCCCATTAGTAATGATGGGAAATGTGTATGCATATATATGATTTATAGTAGGCCAAACTCTGTGATCTTGTCTGGTTGCGATTCAGAGAGTCTTATTTTCAAAATTTGTTTATTTATTTAAATTTTATTTTCTAAAAAGCTCAGGTCAGCTCGCAACAGTAAAAATATTAACACATACAAAAATATATAAAATTCATATGATAAAAACTCCCACCCTCCCCTGTAACCCTACCCAAAAACGTATCTAAGTTCCTATTTAGGCACCAAAACAAGGGTCAGATTTTCAGAAGGGCTCAGCTTCTGGGTAAACAAGAGCTGAGCTGTTTTGAAAATCTGGCTTTGTGTCTCTGCAACGTACCTGGCATATCAGTTCCCTGATCTTGGTTGGAACGTCTAAGTGTTTTAATGATGATGATGATAAAAATCAATAATGTACATGAGGATTGAAACTAATATTAAAATTATTTGAATATTCTTCTAAATGAATATCCAAATCATGGTTGCTTATGCAATATTTGCATATTTTGGTACCTTCAGTAACTTTCTTATTTGTTTATCTTTTATTTGCTACTATGGTTTCAGCACGATTGTGCGATAGCACCATTTTGCTCATTAGGAAAATGGCCATTGTCTTTGCATACAATATAAGAAGATTTAAAAATAAGACCTTTAGAAAACTGTCAAAACAATTTTCATCATATAAGAACCAGGAGCAAAGATGCAAAAAAATAAAGATATCCCTTCCCCCATTCATTATTGTAGCACCACTTTCACCCATTGGATTCTTAAAACCCAGCAGCTAGTACAAATAGAGCTACCACTTTTTCCCCTTAATAATCTGAGGGTTCTTGTTCTCCAGTAAATATCTTAGTTGCTCTTGGAAGGAGGAACAGGACAGTCTGTAATAAGGAAGGTAAGAATTTCTTTCTAATGGGTTCATAAATTTACAACTAAAAATATAATGAATTGAATCTTTGACAGAAGAGCAACCCCATGGACAAACTGGCTTAAGACAGAGGCATTTGGCAAGTCTTGTTTCTAGAACCGATGTATACATGTATTATAATCTTAGCACTGTTGCATAACAATATGGTGCATAATAGTGCTAAATAATATGGAACCAAGGTAATAGTGTTTGTTTATTTAAAATGGTATGTCCCATCCTTTTCCTAGGACTCAGTACAAATTACAACAAATAAAAATATATAAATATATAAATTATACAGACATAAAACCATTTAAAAATCTTAGCCCAACCTCTCTATCCCTGTTCCTTCCTGTTGAATGCTTGGCAGAATAAAAAGGTCTTACATTGGGTATTTTCAGACGTTACGTGGTCAATGTCCACCACAGTCAATTCCCTGTGGTGACTTGGACCACGTAACGTCTGTTGGGAGGAACGGATGTTCCCAGATGTTCCCATGTTACCATGGTGTAGGATCACATTCACCACGCGAGCGGCCGAAGCAAAGGGGCTGGAGGCCGTCGCGTGTTGAAGGCGATTCCCCGCCGTGGTGACCCCCGCCGTCAAGTCTGGATGGCGGCCACGGCCCGGAATCCCCGCAGGGAGTCTGGCCCATGGCCATAGCAGGCGAGCGCTGCGGCGGCATTGGCTGCGGCGGCCACCTGTCTCCCCAGAGGGCGGGCGGCAGGGAGCGTGGAGGGGGCGGGGCCGTGCGGCCGCATGTTGCGCTGCACGGCCCTGCCCCCTCCCTGATTCCCCGCCGGAATCCCCCGGCACGTCTATTAGGGCGTGATGGGTCATCCCGGCAGGGGATCATTTCATTGATTTTGTGACTGGGCCAATCGGCCCCGTCACGTCTGAAAATACCCATTGTCTCTGAAAGAGGAAGGAAATTCCACATCTGAGGAGGAGCAGCTGGGAAAGCTTCTCTGTGTGCCTTTGCTGTATGAACTTGACACACAGATGGTCCATGCAAGATAGCACTCTTGACTAATCCCAACCAAGTGAACAAATCCAGAAATGAAGGAGGAAGCTAACAGAACTTTGTATCCACTTATTTAAGCAAATTCAAAGTGACTGAATTATTTTCTCAGATTTGGTATTAATTTTGGATATTTACGCCAGTCCTATTTTACACCTACTTTACACTCACTTTTTTTCAGGTGCACAGGACTAAGAATCAAGCCTTCTGATTTTTTTTATTATTTTTTTTGGCATAACAATCCAGAGCAAATTTATTGGGATCCAGCAGAATCTAGTCCAAACTCACAAACCCTTTTGGACATGCCATCCCGAGATATCTCCAGCTCCCATACCAGTTTAATTGGAACTGTCTTGTGATGACAGCAATTAATTTTATTTATTTATGTTTTCATTTCACCCCACCCCTCTCGCTAAAGCACCTTGGGGCGGCTCACAATGTCATAAAACAATAGTAATAAAATATATAAATACAATATAAAAATAAACAACAAACAATATAAAACAACATTAAAACTCTAGATATGCTAAAAAGTCTCTCATCCATGCATGAACTAGCCCAAACCCAACCTACCGTCTCCTCCTCCCCCGCCAAACACCTGGTGGAAGAGCCAAGTTTTACAATTATGTCAGAAGGCAAGAAGGTCTGTGTTGAGGCGAACCTCCAATGGGAGGGAATTCCAAAGTGATGGCAACCATGAGTAATTTCAGACGTTACGTGCTCCTGGGTCACCACAGTGGATTCCCAACCATGGCGAGCCAGCCAACCCCCTCCCATGGTCCAGGAAAGCCCTGAACAGACATGACCAGAACGGGACCACGGCAAGGAAATGACAGATGGACCACGGCCCAGAGCAGCGCAACAGACGTTACACCAATGCTGGACCATGGTCAGAACACTCAGAGGACACCAGGGCAGGGCTGTAGGCAGACACGGCTGACTGAAGGCAAAGGAAGCCATAAGCACCAAAAGGCAATGCCCACCCACACAAGAGAAATGGGGAGGAGGGAGAGGAGCGGCTGTGGCAGTACACGCTACAGGCACAGGGAAGCTAAGGACACAGCAGAACACAGACCACACACACACGCCCAGGTGCAAACACACCCAAACGGGACAGGAAGGAAGGGGGGAGCACACCAGGAAGGACAACACACACAGCATCATGGACACGGGGGGGGGAGGGGAGCCCCGGGCCAGGGAAGCAGAGGGGACCGGGCCGGGAACAGTACAGGATACGGGGAAAGGCACCCAGCACCCCACTGACAGCACAGGGAGCACAGGAAACCCAACAGCATCCTCATGAACGTTGCATTCCATGTCCTCCCTCAGTTCCCCCTTCCCTGTCTCCCTTCCCCCTGTCTTTAGATCGCAAGTCCTCGTGCAGGGAGCATGTCTATCTTAATCTCTGTAAAGCGCCAGGTACATTGCTGGTGCTATATAAAAGCCTATAATAAGAATAATAAGAATAAGTCACAGGGGCCCCCACTGGGACGGAGCAGGGTCACAGGGGGAGGGTAACCAAGCCGGGGAAGGCACCAGAGCGGTCCGAGGCAGGTCCAGACAGCAAGGATCCCCCTTGATGATGCAGAAGCACGGCTGGGGATGGAGGTGAGCTGGATCCTGAGGGCAGCACATGCAGCCCCCCCCAGAGGAGTCTGGGAGACTCTGTCCAGTGACCCCAAGTCCCGCACAGTCACGGATGCACCAGGGGGGTGGGGTTTGTGTGCAGGGCATGAACACAGGCATGCGTGTGGCCAGACAAGGGAGGAAGACAACACGGGGAGAGCCAGTAGCAGTGTCAGGCAGCAGGAACCAGGCAAAGGGGGGGCCAGGCATGGAGAGGGAAACCACAGGCAGTGAAGGACAGGGGGTACCCATGGAGGGGCACACCGACACAGTCGAGCGGAAAGGAGGCAAGTGACCCAGCCAGAACAGCCGTGAGGCAGGAATGGCATGGAGTGAGCAGTCAGTGCAGGGGAGGTGCTGGGAGTACACGGTGGGGCTGTCATCCATCACACCGAAGACACGGGGGGCCTCACAGCCAGCTGCAGTGGGTCACAAAGGGGGATGGGACCGGTTGGCCCACCAGATGCACATAGTGGGCCACTGAAGCATGCCCCCATGGTATCCCAGCCCCGCCATGTGGTGGGCAATGAGATAGTAGGCCTCAAACAGATCCAGCACAGGAATATTAGCATGGGTTCACACAGAAACCAGCGCTGCCAGCTCCAGTCTGGTGGGCCCCAAGAAGGTATAGTCAGCAGTAGGGGGCCATAGCAGGTGCCCAAGCTCCAACAGGTGGTAATACACCACCCCACATGACCGCTGGTAGCCACAGGTCCTGTGGATGCAGTAGAAGAAGGAAACGGTCAGGGCAGGGCCCCCCTCCTCCAGACAGGTTGTGAACCCGGCCAGGCTACACACCAAGACAGCGGACACGGTCTCCGCCATGGACCACACCACATGCGAGCACCTCATCTCCAGAATGCGCCCATCGGGAAAGGGATGGAGGCCAAGCACCTCCGCATGGAGCCGGCATGCGCTACTGCTCGCCTCATAGCTGAAGTAACGAAGCCCGGAGCTCAGACTCGCATAGGCACCAGAGAGGGTATCTGAGCAGCACAGGAGCAGTTGCATGGCTGAGGACTGCCACAGGTCACAGAGGGCCATCGTCTCCCGGAAGATCCAGCTATGGGGGGGCACCAGGTGAACCAGGACACGGGAGCCCAGGAGCAGCACTGCCAGCCATAGTCCTGAGGGCAGTGGGTCTGAGCAGAAAGGAAAGAGGGGCCCCACTATGCCATGTGAGCTGGGGAGGGAAGCTGGGAGCCCCAAGGACATGCGATAAGGCCGCAGGCTGCAACAAGGTATGGCTAGCAAGCGATGCATGGGGAGTGGACCCAGCACAGTTGCAGGAACCGAGTGCATAGGCTGTCCAGCAAGCACTGATAGCAGGGAGGTGATGACAACAGGCAACCAGCTGCGGACCGCACTGATGGGTGCCTGCAGGACCAGGACATGAGCCCTCAGAATGGGAGCGCAGGTGCACCCAGGGGAGGGGTGTCGTCTTCAGAGACACACCGGTCGGCCGGCAAGCTGCTCCCCTGCCCTCTTCCTGTTACCATGCAGCAGACAATCAGGCTGTTGTTGTAGCTACACCTCGTGTTTCTTGTCCATATCGTGCCCACTTGTGCCCTACCCCCTCCCGCTTTTCCCCTCTGCCTCGCCCTCCGCTCTTCTCTCCTTTCCATCCTTCTGTCTCACCACGTTCCCCTGCTGCTGTGTGCCATTTAAATCTCCCTCCCCCGTCTGTGTGTTGTGCATTGCCTGGCAGCAACGCTGCGTGCTCTCGCCACGGCTGGGGATCGTTCGTTCTGATTCCGCCTGGTGGCTGGTGTTTGGTCGTTACTTTCGGCAGTTTCCCAGTGGGAATCTCTTTCACCATGCTTCCGGGGATGGTTCCATCCTGATCTCTGGAAGTGTGGTTGGCTTTGGCCCCTCTGGGTAATTGATTGTGGTGAACATTTGGATGCTGCTGATCAGACGTTCGGGGCTCTTTGGCCATGCCGCCGGAGTGTCTGTGGTTGACTGTGATCTCGTAATGTCTGAAATTACCCCATGAGAGCCAGGGTGGGAGCCCTATTACTTTTCTTTCTGTGAATATTTTCTTTCTGTGAATCAGAAGGACCACAGATATATCCTGCCCAAATTGGAAGCAAAGGGATTGTGTGGATTTCAGTTGGGATGGAAGGCTTTTCAGGGTGACTTCATTTGAAGTAATCTGCTCACCACTCTTCTCTTGGACAATGTAGTTTGTTTTCTAAAGAATTGGCAACACCATCTCTCCAATGTGGGAAAGAAAGCGGAAGTTCACTAGGAATGTGAATCAGGAAGAGTTCTTCCTGCTTGAAAGCATTGCTGGGAATTTTATTATTATTATTATTATTATTATTATTATTATTATTATACCCTGCCCTATCTCAGAGGTGGCCCAGGGCAGCTTACAACAATTCAACTAAATACATATAAAAATATCCCACCCCTCTCCATACCAAGCCATTTGATCCCACCCACTCCCTCTCTGCTATCTCTCACCCAGAGGAGTCATCCCTCCTTTCTAGGGGTGGGAATTTTGGTTCCCCCAGTATCCGATACTGCTGGTATTTTGCTGTACTGGCAGTATTAGCTTAATCCGGTAATTGGGGGTACCGGTACCGGTTCCCCGTGCCGGATTTTTTACATTGCGGCCATTGAAATGAATGGCCACAATGTAAAAGAAAGAAAGAAACAAACAAAACCACTTTCCCTTCCCCGTCCAGGCTGCATGGGTGGAAGGGGGGACACCCCCCACCCACCCTGCCCAGCCTGGATTTAAAATGTTTTGTTTTTTTACCCAAACTCCCTGCTAGTGTGGGCTCCGGGCCCCCGCCATGCCAGCAGCAGCAGCGACCTGGACCCCGCACCAGCAGGTACTAGGGTGATCCCTGGGGTGGGGGGTGGTTTAACACCCCCCACACCAGGGATCACCCTACCCCCCCACCCAGGGATCGCCTACCTTTTGTGCTCTGGGAAGAAGTTCCCCGGAAGGCCTAGTAAAGCACTGAAGCCAGCCAACGCTGAAGTTGCTGGACCGCTGTGTTGCAGCCGCCGCTGCTGCCTGGAGCGCAAAAGGTAGGTGATCCCTGGGTGGGGGGAAGGGTGATCCCTGGGGTGGGGGGGTTAAACCACCCTCACCTCAAGGATTTCCCTAGTACCTGCTGGTGCGGGCTCCGGGTCGCTGCCACTGGCACGGTGGGGGCCGGAGCCCACACTAGCAGGGACTTCGGGTAAAAAAATTTTTAAAAAAAATCCAGACTGGGCAGGGTGGTTGGGGGGTGTCCCCCTTTCCACCCGTACAGCCTGGGAGGGGGAGGGGGGAGGTATTGTGTTTTTTTACCATTTATTTCATTGGGGACAGTTCCCCATTGAAATCAATGGAAAAATACCGGTACCTGTATACCGGTTCTAATCCGGTAAACTGGGTTTTTGGGAATCCAGTATCCGGTAAAACCGGTATCTGGTTTTTTGCCTGAAGTCCCACCCCCTACTTCTTTCATGGAGGGGCCATGCCTACCAAAGACCTTCCTGCCTTTGTCCCACCACACCCCTCAATCTCTCACCTAGGAAAGTCTCACCTAGTCTTCCAACAGACCATGATCCTCCCTCCCATCCCTCACAGACTTAAAAGATAAATGTTCCCCCCTTATCGACACCTACTCCCCGTACCTGTCGCTACCCCCTCTCACCTCAGGGTCATGACAATCCCATCCACTCACATATTACACCTTCGAGCTTTCGGCTTTTAACTTTTGCCCACTCTTTTTTCATTGTTTAAAACTAGCTGTGGTATATGATCAGGATAGCCAAGCCCTGTTTCCAGTGGTAACATATTCATTTGAACTGAGTTGGCCAAGAGGTTAGAGGGAAATATAATTAGAGCCGAATGCCAATCATTAAGTCCAGATCATTCTAGATCCACAGTAGAAATTTTCTAAATCTATCTAATACATAAAGCAAATCCATCTCTGAAAGATTCTTTTCCCTTCTTGGATATTAGGTTTTCCAAGTTTCTGTACTTAACTATGGGTCTGATTCTTATTCTTCTCTCAATGGTTTTACATTAGAATCAGTCCATATTGGAATTGCACCTATGCAGGTACGGGGAGAGGGGTGGGATATTTTAATATGTATTTAGCTGAATTGTTGTAAGCTGCCCTGAGCCACCTCTGAGATAGGGCAGGTTATAATAATAATAATAATAACGCCCATCAGGGCTTCACATTTCTGTTTGTATGGAAACCCTAGAACTTGAAACCAAAACATTTGAGGTTGGTCTCCTTAGTTATTTACTTATTGATTCTCCTTTCATACAAAAGACAATTTTTCCTTTAATTTTAAATCATTTTATTTTAAAGGCAAAATTAATGGAAAACCAGTTTCTCTGATGAAAATCAGAGCTTGTACTATGCAAATAGTGGAAATTCTTTTGTGAAAGTAATCTTTACCTGGCTTCTAAGACCTGTAGGAGAATAGAATTGGAGAGGACAGTGACAGTCTAGAACTCTCACTTTGTCATGCTTATGGAACTGGAACCTCAGCTCAAATCTTTCAACATCTGTTATAATACTGGAGCTCACACTTGACTTCAGTGGTGGCCAATTGTAAAGCATATGGAGAATTGGCCTTATATTTTATTAGACATACATTTTGTGTGCAAAGTGCTCTACAATCCTCACAACAGCCCCATGAGGTAAGCCATTATTATTCCCATCTTACATATGGGGGGGAAATAGGGTTTTATAATTATTTATTGATAGATTGGATTTATAATGAGTCTGAGAGTTAGTGACTTGTCCACAGCCACCAAAATAATGACTAAATTGGGATTTGAACTCTTGTCTCACAGATCTAAGACCGTATATCCACTAGGCTGCACTGGCTATTATGATGCTCTAGTACTAATTGGCCTGTCAAACAGGTCACTCTCTAATTAAATTGGTCAGTGTAGTGCTTCAAACCTTGCAGTTTCATTAAAAGAGGAGCAACCCCTACAACTGGAAAGCTAGCTTCCTTCCTCTCCTTTGTCTTGTAACTTTCCATTGTCTTGTAACAATGCTTGTCCTTTCCATTGTCATGTACAATTCTTGTACAAGACAATGTCCCAGAGATTCTCACATTGTCTTGTACAATGCTTGCCTTTCCATTGTCTTGTAACAATGCTTTTAAACAGCTTCTGATTTCCCTGCATTTCAGTGCCCCGCCCTGTGTGAACAAGAGGGGGCAGAGAACAAGAGTTCATTGAGAGACACAGGAAATCATAAAGATTTCACACAACACTCAGAATGTGGGTTTGTGCCACAACTCCATTTTAATAGTGTTGTGTGAATGAGCCCTGAGGTTTGTTGGTCTCCCATGAGCTAAGGAGATTTGCTTCAGTTGACGAGCTGATCCTCCATACTCTGTGTTACATACCTATGCTCTGTTTTATTCAAATCCAGCTGGAGCAGTTACCGCATCTCCCTTTGCTATTCATTGGCTTCTCTGTTAGTCATTTAT
Organism: Sphenodon punctatus; assembly: GCA_003113815.1. Lineage (NCBI taxonomy): Eukaryota > Metazoa > Chordata > Lepidosauria > Sphenodontia > Sphenodontidae > Sphenodon > Sphenodon punctatus. The sequence continues at coordinate 220,976 of QEPC01014636.1, forward strand.
GCCTGACAGATGCACAAGTAAATTTAACTTGATCTTGACTTAAACCTTTTCGTAATCCAAAAGGCCACGTCTCTCCTCCTCAGCCCTGCTCATAGTTTCACATTCTATTTCCTCACCATCTTCTGAAAGGAGCTTGCAGTCTGAAATACCTATGTTGTAACTTTTGGCTTGCACACATGCTTCCAATTTGAGCATTATTTTCCAATGCTCCTAGAACTTAACCACAACATTTCTTCATTTATTTTCCTTTTATACCCTGCTTAATCCATCCACTCTTATTTTATACATTGGATCATCAGCTGATCATATTTTAAGGTCTCCATTATAACACCTCTTTATGGTAAGTAAGTACTAAAACTGGGGAAGTACAAAATGATTTGGGAAAATATACAAGCCCCCCCCCTTTCCTCTTTACCAGACATTCTCACATTTCAGAGTCTGAATCACAAGTTGTGAAGGGTTCTGAAATGTTCACTTAATTTTTATTTCCCCATTTGAGAAACTGAATGGGCTGGAGTAAAGACTCCAGTTTTCTTTACCCAAATTTATCCTCGAGTGACTGTGTCACCTTCGGCAAGTCACCTTCCTTCTCTGTGTCCTAATTTCCACGTCCCTAATAGCATAATTGGGTTTAAAAGTGGTTTGGAAAAGTTCTTAGAGAAGAAGTTCATCAGTGGCTATTAGTCAAGTTGGTCTGGAGACACAGGGTAATTTTAGACGTGACGGGCCCGGAGGCCCACCATGCTCAATCGTGGACTGGGATCCATTTTGGATCCATTTTGGATCCATTTTGGATCCCAGTCAGAAATCAGTCCGGCCGTCCTTCAGACATGCCGGCCTGATTCCTAGTGGGGATTGGGGAAGGGGTGGGGCTGTGCAGCATGACGTGCGGCCGCACAGCCCCACCCCCATTCTCCCCCGGCCGACCGCCGGTCGGGGGCACGATTTGGACCAGCAGAAGGAACAGACATTATCTTTGGATGGTCTTGGATCGTGGCCACTGTGATCACAGTTGGGGCCCAATCCCACCACAATTCTGGACCTCCTGGAGGTCCAGAATCATGGTCAATTTGATTCCCACTAGTGGTTCACTGTGGTGAACATCTGGCAGGGAGCAAATAGACATTATGGGGCAAACGGCCATCACAGGGGATTCACTGTGGTTGACCGTGGTCTCGTAACATCTAAAATTACTCATAGGTGACAACTGTCAACAGTGGAGAGGCATAGAAGTGGTGGCTAGGGAGGGGTTCTCTAGGGCTTCTGAAAATCAGGGGCAGGGGGTGCCCCTGTGAGACCTGTAACTGGCTGGGCTGGGAGTGATTGTCAGCGCACCCCACCCCAATGAGACACAGAGACTGTGATGGCGTTAAAACTGGCCACACTCTTTATTGATGACATATTTTGCCTTAATAGATGGTGGGTGAATTGCCTCAGCAATTCTGGGTCCAGCATGCTACCTATGTAACTTATCTTATTAACTGTGGCACTGCCCGGATGCACCCTCCATTGACAGTGCCTTAACCTTAAACCCTGCCTCCCTCAACAGTGCTTGGGCTTGGCCGTACAGAAGGTGGGGGAGAAACAACCAACATTTTATCTGGGTAAGGAGAGAAACATTGACCCGGCGCAGAGACAGCGCATGCCCCTGGATGCCGAGTCAAGGCCACACCTCCTCAGGGGATGACCCCAGTGCATGCTGCGTCCTGCATTACACCGAGTGTCACCCCCCCATCTCTTAAGGAGATGCCCCCTCTATTTCCTACCAATACCTATTTATTCTATATAGCATGCTGGACCCCTGCAGAGTGTGACAATGACTATTCAACTTCAATTCAAAACAACTCAGATTGTACCTCAAGTGGGCTAGTACGTCTTCGCTATGATCAAATTTTCCCTATTTAATGCCAAGATAAATGATGTAGCCAATTTCTTAAATCGAATCAAAAGGAGTCGCCAAATAAATCCTATTTAACCTACCTCCGACACTGTTGAGGAGGCAAAAATTACAGACCATACAAATTCGTATCTGCCAAAAAATCCTCCTCAATCCCTGTAAAGGCAATCAGTTACAGCCACAGTGCTGGAGGGGATGGTGGATGGGGCCTATCGCCGAATGGCAGCTTCTTGGCTCTTTCAGGAGTCCACCCCTTCTAACAGGGGAACAGTCCCAGGGAACGAGGCACGTGCATGCATGCTTCGATGGGGCGTGGAGGGTCCGCCCCTTCTAACAGGGGAGGAACCTCCACGCCCCATCGAAGCACGCATGCACGTGCCTCGTTCCCTGGGACTGTTGCACCACAACACCCAATCAGCAGTGCCGCCCTCTAAGAGGACAGCCCACAGCGGCCGTACGTTCCCGCTCCTCTGTTCCTCGTTTTGGGAATGATTAGAGGAGCAGGCATGACAAAATGCCCGTCGCCACCATTTTGGTGGTGTAAGTAGTAAGTAAGTAATATTTATTTAAGGCTCTGGCTCTCGCCCTGGCCCAAGAATAAAATAATACAATACAATTTTACAATTTTACAAATTATAAAGTAATGCCCAGTGGCAAACAGCACACAACACATAACATAACATATTAATAAAAAGGAGAAAAAGAACAATATAAAAATTAACAACCTGAATCAAAAGAAGAAACTTCTAATAGTCGTAGGCTATTAAAAAATGAAAATTAAAAAAAGCCCACAAATAGTAACATTAACAAAAGAAAACAAATTCTAAATCCAGTTAATAACTTCTAACAAACATAGTCTAAATACAGCAAAAAGAACAAGTCAATAGAGAGAAAAAAGACCCCAACTGCAAAATTCCAATTTCCCACAGTAAATCAGGCTTATTAGCCTACGTAATCATCCTTCCATGGTATTTCCAGATATCCCTATGGAAACCCAGGCAATAAATATCATCATAACTATTATTCCCAGTACCACAAATAAGCGTCTCTGACTCGGGATACCCAACCTCTACCAAAAGACAGTTTGAATTATCTCTCTGTTCATTCCAAAAACCTTTATTCACTATATTGGTTGGTTATATTTTTTACCTAATCAAGAGATAAATCACTATTTCTCCATTCCTTTACGGGAGGACTTATTTCAGTAACCAATGGACTGAATAATCTCAAACAGACATAAATTAGTAGATTGCACCAAACTTTACCACCTCCCTCTGGCACTCGGGGACCCGATACGATAAGAGGGACAATTCCCCATACCTATGGTATATGATTCTTTATCCCTCTATCTTGTTACGGGTTCTAAGTTTCTTGGCTAGATGAACAAATAAAGCCAAGGCCTTACAGTCCTCTGGTCTTTTAAGGTTTAGCAAATATTTCATTTGATCTATAAGGCTAACATATTCTTTTCCCCGGAGCAACGGAAGAATCCAGACCTCTCGTAAAAAAGAATACAAAGGACATCTCAAGAGTATATGATCTATAGTTTCTAGTTCGTTTAATTGGAAAATGCAACACCTATGCACCTTCGGCAGCGCATTATGTCTTCCTTGCACTATAGCAGTCTCAATTAACTGAAAACAAGCCCTCGTGTAATGCCTACGCAGTTCCATAGAGCTCATTAGCTCTAAATAACTTTCTAGACCAAAAGAAACTTTAACATGTTTCATCCATGGGACTGCTTTCCACCCAGTTAGAATTGCTAGATCTTCCTGCCTTCCTATATCTAATATCCTGTCCTTAAGTTGTTTCTTTTGCTGCTCTGGGGACAGTTGCCACAGCTCCTGCACCTGTCTCTTATACACATCTAGATGTGTATAAGAGACAGCATTAGCTCTAAATAACTTTCTAGACCAAAAGAAACTTTAACATGTTTCATCCATGGGACTGCTTTCCACCCAGTTAGAATTGCTAGATCTTCCTGCCTTCCTATATCTAATATCCTGTCTCTTATACACATCTAGATGTGTATAAGAGACAGGTCTTGGCCTGTTTGGCAATGGCTAGGATAGCTTTAGAGGAAGATCTAGCCCTTCCTGCTATATATAATCCATGGTTTTTCCAAGAGCCATTTCCATTGAATATTACTCCCAAATAGGAAAAAGAGCTCACCTCCTCTACCCTTTCCTTCTATATCACCCAAGAAAATTTCCCTGATCTTTTCCCTACCACCATTATTTTCGTTTTATCAACATTTATCTCCAAACCATTCTGCTGACAATAAGCCCCACAGGCTTCCAGTAAAGATTTTAGGCCCTTCCTGGTTTGCGACAATAGGACATTTGGTGGTGAAGGATACATAGCAGGAAATGGATGATTCCATTATCACCCACTGTGCACCTCTTTGAAGCAACCAAAATTGGCCACTGTTGGAGACATGACACCAGGCTAGATGAACCACTGGTTTGATTCAGTACTGGTGCGATTGTGCCCTTACGTTCCAAAGGGGTTGTTAAATCAACAATATTATCTCCACTCATGTTGTCCCATGCTACACTGGATCATGCTGCATTTGTAGTAATATTGTCGTATTCTAATGTCTTCAGGAAAAAACACACCATCTATTTTGTTATAAAGTGCTCCTTTACATCTTGATTAGGAACTCAAAGACAGGTGATGGTGAATTTCTGTCCTGACATGGAGAAGAAATACAGTAGAAAAGAAACTTCTTTATCCCAACACCTGGGAGTGATAGGTATTGGAGAGAAGTCTGCATAAGAGGTTATGTGTTGTACTCTGATAGTAATTCAGTGTGTTTGAGAATCTGGAATAAGGGAAAAACAACATGTGTGGAATATGGATGGTTCTGGGCTTTAGAGAGAGATGAGTAAGAAGGTTGCTATTGTAATAGAAATGTGGTTGCAAGGATTACTGTTCTCATCCCTAGTTTAATTCCTCAAGCCATAGCCTCAATTTATGTAATGTACAGTACATTCAAGCATACAGCAAAAAGTCACAAATGCTTACAAGTTACAGGCACCTCTAGGCACTGCAGCATTCACCTTTCACACAGCTTCTCTCTCATTAAAGTAGGTTATCAAGTTGCCAATTCTACTAGTTTCTGTAGCTGGCTTTCAGGAGATTATGCTGGGAAATTATTTCTCCTACTTTTATTGTTATATTCGCAGCTAACTGTTCCCATAAACCTGAGAATTTCGCTTTGTGTGCAAGGGTTGCACAGGATGATCATGTCAAATGTGTTGGAATCCATTAATAAGATTCTTGCACTCTCTTCTCAGCTTATAAAAAGCTCTTTGTGGGGAGTGAAGAAAATGCAACAGTTTAAATACAGTAAAATCTTGTTTATCTGGAACCCTCTAATCTGGATTCTTTCTTGTTCTTGACCCAGGGGTGGCACAATGCAGGGGCAACTTTTTCTGAATTGGCCCATGCTCCTGGCCCCATGATAAAGATCCCTGGGAGTGCTGCCGTCACTGCCAGCACTCATGAGGCTTGCAGTGGAAGTTCTTCCAGTGCCCTTCAGGAAAAGCAGTGGTAGTGATGCTCCTGAGACTCCACTGCTGTCACTTCCAAGTCCTGAGGCTGTTGGGACAGGTGCTTTCTGTGGAGCCCACCGCTCATCTCCCCCACCCCATCAACTCACCAGTTCTACAGCTAGCCCCTGCTGGGACACAGTTTGTTTCCTGCCTGATCAGTAGAGGTCTGCACCAGGGATCCATGTTGTTTTTTATTTTTGTTTTTCATTTTTGTTATTTAAATCTGTCATTTTCGTTTTCATAAATATGAAATTTTCATTTTTGCTTTTGTTTTCCATTGGTTTCAATGGAAAACACATTTTTGTCTGTACCATTTTTGCTTTTTATTATATTTGACTGACACCTGGAGAGAGTGTACCTCCAATGGAAGGCATTATGTGAACCAAATTTCAAAATGATTGCAAAAAGGACGCCAATTTTATAAGCAGTTGAATTATATTATTATGCAAAAATCTTCATATACATTCTTAGCTGTAACTTCTTTGCCACACATTTAATGTTGATGAAACTTAACAAGTTTATACCCCATCCCAAATTAACTATCTCTGACAACTTTTGGAAGGATTGGATAAAGTGTCCTGGTGGTTTAAGGAATTAACTTATAAATGTATGTCTGACTGTAACATCTTTGTAGTCTAATCGGTGTACATGAAATTTGGCAGAACTGTATATCACATTTTCTCAGTCATCTCTGCCAAATAGCAGAAAGATGTGATAAAGGGTCCCAATTTTATATGCCTGCACAGCATATGCAGAGAAGGAGCCTATGTCAGGGATTCTCTTACGTGTCACTAGTATAAGATCGGTTTGTGATTCCAATTGGCCAGCAGAAATGTCAACCAAATATCCTCATTCTGTACTGTGACCATTCCAAAATCTCCCCCCTACTTGTTACTGGGAAGTCAGAGGCATCTGTTTAGGAAAGAGCCAATAGAGATTCTCTTATGTCCTCTGTCAAAGTGCTGCAGGATGTGATTGTGATGATAATTGGCAAGCCTGAATGTGTAAACTATGTTTCCTGATTTCTGGAATTCTATCCCCAAATTCCCAGTTATGTCCCTTTTATGCCCGGCTGAGGGCCACCGCCTATGCCCTCCTGGAAGCCACTACCGATTGGTCCTGTGAAGCTGGAAGCATTCAGTAATTGGCCAGTGAATGTGTCTATCAGTCTTTTGGGTTGCTCCACATCCTCCCTCCTACAGCCTCCCTCCCCCTTTCATGCCAGGTGCCTGCCTCTGACTGGCACTGCATGTGCTGCTATTTATCTGAATAATGGTCTTCAAGGGGACAACTTCTATTGCTTATAAAACTGAGTACCTTTATCAAATTGTCCTGTAGTTTGGCAGAGATGACAGGGAAGGTATGGGATACATTCCTGCGAAATGTCTTGTAAACAGGATGGAATATACAAATGTTACAGCTGAAAATGCATTTTCAAGTTAATGTCTTATACCATCAGGACCCTTTATCCAATCTTCCTGAAAATTGGCAGGTGTGGTAAGCATGTGGAGGGGACATGATCTTTATAGGTTTCAGGCAGCTTGGGTGGAAGATAAGGAAGTTGTAGCCATCACAACATTTAATTGCTTCTAAAATAGGATCCCTTTATCTAATAATTTTGAAAATTGGTACACATAGTGCCCTCTATTTGGGGCACAATCTCCCCAAATTTCATCAGACTTGAACAGGAAACAAAAAGGTTATTGCCAGGATTACCTTTTTCAGATTTTTCCCTTTATTTCAAAAACAAAATGTTGTTTTCATTTCTATTTTCATTACTATTATTTGTCATTTTCATTCTTGCAATAAAAATAATGAAAATGACAAATTTTCATTACCATTATTGTGATAACAAAAATAACATGCACCCCCCCTAGTGTTGATCAGTGGTTCTTAAGCATTCAACAGTCATTAACTGCATGCTGGAACCCTTCCATATCTGAAAGCCTTGATCACAGGCAAAAACATGTCCCCCAAGATGTCTGGGAACAAGGAATTCTAGCATAGACCCTTCAGCTCTGCAAGGGCTTCCTTTAAGATTCAGTTATGGTTTTGACTGCATAGTTAGAACTCAAATCTCTCATCCAGTTTGATTTTCAAAGGGCCAGATCCTGACCTACTAAAGTTAATGGAAGTTTTTCACTTTATTTCAGTGGTACCAACTTTGGAAGTTAAATGAAGAACTATGTGGATGCCACAGTGTCATCAGAACCTCTTTCTGTAAAGCCCTGTTCATGTGTTACATTAGTAGTAGAAAGAGCCATATAAAGAAAAACCCTGTGGTATCTCTGTTGTATTCACTGTAAGTGGTAAGGTTTGTGGCTTGAGAAGTAATGAGCGGTAACTTAAGAGGTAGCTAACATAATGGGTGCAGCCACACGAGCTGTGTAGACCGGATCCCTAAGCGGCCCCATGACGTGCAAGTGCAGCTGTCCCACTGCGGGGCCAGCATAGGGATCTGGGTACACAGTCATGGGGAGGCCGCTGTTGAAGCTGCCACTGCAGCCAGGGAAGGCCGCAGTACTGGCCACATGAGCAGCCCTGCTGCGCCTCCCATGCCTGGCCCAACCAAAATTCCACCCCCCGCCATGATATAGTGCCAAGGCAGCTGTTTCCCTTACCCCGGGAGGAACCTCTGGCAAGTGCCAGACACATAAGCCAATGCCTTGAATGTCCTGGCTGCCCAGGGAGGAGTAAGGCTCCCCAAGGAATGGTAGTCTCCCCTGCCTGTCTTGTGTGGCTGCACCCAAAGTCAAGACACTCCGTCTCCTAAGATTTAACAATTCTGTAGACAGGAGTGACAGGCAACATGTAGTAGCTAACCATATCTTGTGAGCATTCATACAATCGGAGAGAACACTAGGTAAAAGTACTGACTGGTTTCTTTCTCATAGTGTATAGTGCTCCTCATTGTAACATGTCATCAAGCCCTCAGAAATCAATATGGTGTCCATTATCATGTGATTGAGTAAACTCACAATTCTTAATGAATTTATCCTCACAACACCCCCAAAAGACAGGGAATTGCCTTTATAGGAAACCAAGGTGTAGAAAGACCATGCAATCAAGGAATTCAACTAGTGGCTCTTGTGTCCCAAGTTAGTTCTCTCTGGAATATCCTTCCTCTTTTCTGAGAACTGATTTTACACTCAAAGCTGCTTTGTTCTGTGTCGTAAAATCATTTAAACTCCCACCTTGACTCAGCACGGCTTTGATTTAGAAAGATGACCAAACAAGCCTTTTGTTATTTTGTGGTTCTGCAGAATTAGCACACTCCCTCCTCTTTGTGGGTTTTCATTCTTTCCCTATCGGGATGCAACATTACTCTTTTCATATGGAGTAGTGCAAGTGTTTTCCTTTCTACTTACAATAAAAAAAATATGAATTACAGCATACGCTGCCCTCAATTTCAAACAACAAATATCTCCCTGCATTTGTAGCAACATGACTCAATCACAAAATCTGTAACTGTTTCCTTGGTATTTTGGAATGGGGATATGCTGGATTCTAAATCATAAATTCGTGTCTGCTGCTTTTGGATCACATCAGTACACTATGTTCTGTTCTAGTCCATAACATGGCCCACTGAAAAAAAATCAGCAAAGGCCCTCTTACAAGTAAGCAATTGGGTGTTTAATTTGTAAGCAGCTCCCTTCGGACCCAGTAGTGCGGACCACAGAGGGCACAAATGTGTAATGAAAGGAGAATGAAGCCAAAATAAGCTGTTTACAATGACCCTTTTTACACAGATGCTCTAACATCCATAAAATGGGTGTTACATTTTATTATATATGTTGCAGGGCACCACTGCAGCCAATCATCATGGGCCCAGTGCACACATGATGCCTCCACCCAGAGGAACTGGGTGGAGGCATCATGTGTGCACAGGGCCCCTGATGATTGGCTGCAGTGGTGCCTTGCAACATGTATAATAAAATGTAACACCCATTTTATGGATGTTAGAGCATCTGTGTAAAAAGGGCCAATGAGCTAAAATGAACAGTCTACAGCAAACCACATGCAAATAGGAACACATTCTGCTATTGCAGTCTATACACTAAAACACTGAGATGGTGTTCACTTAAAAGTAGTAGTAGTAGTAACAATTTTACTGTGAAGCAACATGCTATTGCAAAGAAAGAAACCAAAAGCAAAAAAATACACATAAATCCAAGGTCACCCTTGCCCTGGTACAGATAAAAAGAGCTAATTATGGCCATAGCACAAATACAAATTACACAAGAAACATACTCCCCGCTCCTACACCACAATATGTAGACAGGTCACAGCCATATATTCTCATCTTCAAAAGATTCTATACCAATGCCAGCTCACAGAGCCACCTTTTAAAAATACTAATCTGAAGGAAAATAGCAACAGCTTTAGACGTGTTTGGGAAATTATCTGCCAATAGCAGATGCATCAAATTCTCATTTGACCTTCCAGGATAGTTGCAAATGACAAGGTATATCCACCGATTGTGAGTACTCTTACATAGTTTGCACTCCAATAGAACATGTGTTGTTGTCTCCATTTTGTTCCTGTTACATATACGTACTCACTGTTCTAAGGGCACCCTCTCAAAGAGTCCAGTCAGGATTGCAGAAGGGAGGGCATTAAACCTGGTGCATGTTAATGCTCTCCTTTCATCTTTACAATTCAGACTAAGTAAGGCACTGCTCTTTGTTTGTTTGTTTGTTTGTTTGTTTATAATTAAATTTATATGCTGCCCCCTCCTGCTTACAAGCATCTTGGGGTGGTTAACAACATTCTAAAAACATAGAATAAAAACTATTTAAAATCAACATTATTAATTAAAAAACCCAATACCCTGATTTATAAAGAGTGAGAAACGTGCTGATCTGATCCCAGCTAGATCCAACTGACGCTAAACATCCAGAAATCTTGGCTTCAGCATAACCTTGGCTGCCTTATATCCCAAAGGGAGGATAGCCTCCACTGAAAAGCCCAGCATGTGATCTTTTAACTCAACTTTTGATCACCATGAGTTGGCACTGATCTCTAGAAAAGCTAATTGGACCAAAGGTGGGGTCATCTGGAAGAGGCATTTAAGCCAATAAGAAATTATTCCAATCCACATTCTGGACACCAATGTAGGAAGCCCACATTCCACTCTCAAAATATTATTTGAGAGACAACTAGAAACAGCAAGCAGCTTCCTTAGAAATTTGGACTGCACAGATTCAAAGTTCAACAGCTTATAGATGGCCCATATTACCACCCCATAGACAAGTTGGGTGATAAATTGGACCTCAAATACTCTCAAGGCTGGCGTCACTAAGTAGCCCCCTCTAGACCTATTTTTTTTTTACAATAGCTAATGCTGACTGATTAGCTTTCTCAGTGGCTGCCTGTACAACGACCAGGCCCCAGTCGCCTGAAACAAAATACCCAGATATTAATAGAACTTATCTTGTTTTAAGTCCTGATCATCAATACTCCAACGATACACACTTCTACGTCTACGAAAAAACAACAACACTACCTTAGTTTTATCATAGTTTGTGGCCAGCTGGTTAAAATTGTAGTACTCAGAAAAAAGTTTAAGCAGCCTGCGTAGCCCTACTTGGGCAGTTGCGAGGCGGGCTGTATCATTGGCATAAATCAGGCATGCAACAGGGCGAGCTCCTACTTTAGACGGATGGTTAGTGGGAGACCTTAGGAAGGCTGGAAGATCACTCAAAAACAAATGTAAAGTATTGGGGCTAAAACGCAACACTGATTAACACCCCTTTCAGTCCTAACCTCATCTGACAGCGAGCCCTCTAGGTCCATTCTCACTCTTAGAGAAGAGTTGGCATATAACAAATGGATCAGATTTAACAAGACTTCCAGTGTTCAAAATTATCGGGAGATGGAAGTGAACAACAGGGAATGGATTGCCCATTGTGATTGTTGGTTATTCTCCTATGCGATCGAGATTGGCCACTGTCGGGGCCAGGATGCTGAGCTTGATGGACCATTGGTCTGACTGAGTATGGCACTACTTATGTACTTATGTTCTTAACAATCCCAACTCCATAGACAGAACTTCCAACTTATTCCACGTTATTTCCCTCGGAATCAAGTCGAAGGTAGACCTAAGGTCGACAAATGCCACAAAAAATCCTCTTTTGCAAATCAAATGAGAAATTACCATACAATAGTCCACTGTTGCGCAACCTGCTCTGAATCCATTTTGTTTGTCTGGGATAACTTTCCCCTCCTCAACCCATGTTATAAAATTTGATATATAAATATAAAGCATAGAGCTTTCCCATTATGCTAAGTAGACTAATGGGCCGAAAGTTGCTTGGTATAGTTTTAGCGTCCTTCTTATGGGTAGGCAGCACTATTGCTCTACTCCACTTAGATGGGACTCTACCAATAAACATTTATTGCTGTGAATAGGGATGGGCGAATGCGGTTCGGCAGTTCGGAGTTCGGCCCGAACTCAGCCTGTTCGGACTACCGAACTCGAACACGAACACGAACATACCTAACAAACCGAACACTGAACGGCAAAATGGCCGAACAGTTCGGTCAGTTCAGATTGCGTTCGGATGAGTTCGGGTGGCAAAAAAAGGTTCACTGGAAGGTCAAACATGACAGGGAGGTGTCAGTCACTGAGGAGCAGACTTCCAGGCACCAGGGGTGGAGAGGCTTGCAAGAAACAAAACTAATTATCTGCCTCCCCCCTTCCCAACACCTTCTGAGCTAGTCACTGTTCCTGAACAGCAG
>QEPC01014636.1:234252-247161 GCA_003113815.1 Sphenodon punctatus
GATAGATAGATAGATAGATAGATAGATAGATAGATAGATAGATAGATAGATAGATAGATAGATAGATAGTAGAGAGTTGTAGGAGTTAGCTTAGTGATAGAGATAGCGTTAGTGATTTCATTTTAGTGTTTGTAGGAGTAGGTCTGTGTACTTATTAGATAATTCATTTAGTTCATAGCATTTAGAATAGTTAATAGCAATTAGATTTAGTGTAGATAGATAGATATAATATTAGATAAAATAAAAAAATAAAAAAAACCCATATAAAAACAAAAAAAGCAAATAAAAAGCAAAAGAAAACCATATAAAACCCAATAAAAAACCAAAAAACCATATAAAAAACAAAAAAACACCCATAACAACACTCCGTGAATGGCCGAACGGCCTAACCGAATGGCCTGATCAGATGACTGAACCGAAAAGCCGAACCTGAACTTGGCGAACTAGCCGAACTGCCGAACCGAACGCATGAACCAAATGCAGCCGAACAGAAAAGACCAACTGAACGCAGCCAAACCAAACGACCGAACCCGAACCACGATCTGTTCGCCCATCCCTAGCTGTGAACAGAGATGCCAAAACCGGGGCCCACCATTCTTTAAAAGACTTTAGAAATTCTGGTGGAATGAAATCTCCAACCTGGGGCCTTTTTGTTTTTAATTTGCAAAATCAGATCTTAAATCTCATCCGCAGTAGGGGTGTGCATGTCGTTTTCATTATTACAATAACGATAACAGCAATTATCATTTTTGTTATCATTATTGCAATAACGAAAACAACAATTGAGAATAATGACAACAATAACGAAAATGACAATGTTATCGTCATTATTATTAATGACAATTGCGGTTTTGTTTTGGATAGAAATGGAGAGGGGAGGAGGGAGCAGATATCTCGGAGCCCTAAAGAGGCTTGAACTCTTGAACTGCGCCTGTGTTGGGAGGGGTGAGCAGCTCGGCAGTATCTGATGGATGTATCGCTGGCCAATGAGCAGGGCAAGCAGGCCCCAGCAGTCTCATGGCACTTGGAGTCTCATGACATTTGGAGCAGCTGAAATGCACAACATCCCATGCCTACCTGGCCCTGACGCTCATTGGTGGCAGCTACAGGTGACAGGAGGAGGAGCAGCAGGTGGTAGGGGTGAGGGGGCAGGATACAGGTGGGCCCTGCTTCACGCCCAGGTCTTTGACAAGAGCCACACTGCTGTCAACCTAAGGGGAGTCTTGGACACCATGGTGGAGGGGTGGCTATGGGAGGAATCCCCATTTGCCAGGGGATTTGTGGTAACCAATAATGCTGCAAACATGAAGATGGCAGTGCAGGATGGCATTTTCCAGCACATCCCCTGTGCTGTCCCTGCACCTTCACCTGGTGGTGAGGGATGCCCTGGGTCTAGGGAGAAGGCAGCAGAGCGCAGCAGCGGTCCCCTTACCCTGTTAATCAAGAAGGGCAGGAAGATTACAGGGTACTTTAATAGGAGCTTGAAGTGTGGTCACCTCTTGAAGAAGAAGCAGGTGGAGCTGGGGGTGCAGGAGCACTGCCTCGTGCAGGATGTCAGCACCAGGTGGAACTCCACCTGTAGCATGATGGAGCATCTGGTGGAGCAAAAGCGAGTCCTGCATGAGGTAGCCTTAGAGGGGGAGATTGGGGTGGAAAGGCCACTAGGGCAGGAGGAGTGGACAATGATGGCCCAGGTTGTGCATGTCCTTAAGCCCTGTAAGGATGTGACTTAGAGCCTGAGTGCGGTGACGGTCACCCTGAGCCAGGTAATCCCCCTGGTCTGAAGACTCATCAGGAGGATGGAAGGCTTCCTGAGGGACCAAGGCAGGGGGGAAAGCGGCAGCTTGTACCAGAGGTGGTGGCCCTGATTGAAAAGCTGAAGGAGGGGATGATCAGGCAGTGTGATCCTGTTATATACAAGGAGGTTTACGTACTCTCCACCATGCTGGACCCCAGAGTGAAGGCGAGCGTGGCAGCTCGCACAGCAGACTTCACCCTGAGGAAACATGGTCTGGTGGAGAGGGTGCTGACAGTCAAGAGGGTGCATATGTATATATGTAGCCCCTGGGGGAGATCGTGAGAGGGTTTGGGGTGCGATGTCACCAATATGTTGATGATACTCAGCTGTACCTCTCGTTTTCAACTGACCCAGGTCCTGCTGTCTCATTAATTTCCCAACGTTTGGAGGCCATGGCAGATTGGATGTGGAAGAGCAGACTGAAGCTTAATCCCGATAAGACGGAGGTGATGGTGGTGAGGAAGGGTGAGGGAGGTACTGGCTCCCCTTGTAGGGGGGGTCTGTCCTCCTGTAGCCAAGCAGGTTTGGAGTCTGGGGGTGGTATTGGACTCAGGTCTCCATTTGGATCAGCAGGTTGAGTTGGTGGCTAAGGCTGCCTTCCGTCAGCTGTATCTGGTACAGAGGCTGTGTCCATACATCTCCGGGTCCGACCTGGCCACTCTCATTCACGTCTTCATCACCTTGAGGCTAGACTAGTGCAATGCGCTGTACGTGGGGCTTCCCTTGTTTCTGGTTCGGAGTCTGCAGCTGGCGCAGAATGCAGTGGCCTGTCTCCTTATGGGGACGGGAAGGCGGGAGCACATAACACCTGTGCGCAGGGCTCTGTGCTGGCTGCCTATAGCGTACCGAGCCCGATTCAAGGTGTTAGTGTTGATCTATAAAGCCCTGCATGGTCTGGGCCCCTCATGCCTCAGGGACCACCTCACCCTCCGTGCCTCAGAGCGATCCCTTCAGTCCACCGGAGGTACCTTTCTGGAGGTCCCCCGTGTAAAATGGGGGACCACAATGGAGATGGTGTTCTCTGTGGCTGGTCCGTGGCTTTGGAACTCCCTCCCAGAGAAAGCCCGCCTGGCCCCAGGTTTGTTGGCATTTTGTTGAGCCTGTAAGACCTGGATGTTCGCCCAGGCCTTCGGAGGGGAGGATGGGAGGGTGGGGTAGTTGGGGGGTATTTTAAAGATTTTTATGATATTTTAAATTTTGATGAATGAGATTGTGTTTTTTAAATTGATTTTATTTGTGTATTTTATGTTGTAACCCGCCCCGAGATGCCATGGGCATGAGGGGGTGGCTAATAGATGTTTATAATAAATAAATAAATATAATATAATAAATATATAGCAGCAGCAGCAGAAGAAGCAGGACAACCAGGAGGGGCAAAGCAGCAGCAGGAGGGCAGAGATGCAAAGCACTCCTAGAAGCATCAGCAGCTCCTCTGCCATCAGCCGCCCCAAGTGGACCACCCGGGCAGGCAGTGTGGGCACATGCAATTGGGGAGGAGGTTGGAGACAGCAGATGCAGGAAGAGGGAGCAGGAGCCTGACACTGCGGAGCAGGCAGTGGCAGTCTCAAGAAGCCGGTGGTGGACCCCAGCAGCGACCCCCTTCTGTACTGGTCAGAGAAGGGGAAAATATAGCAGGCTCTGACCAGGGTGGCACAGAACTACGGTCCTGCCCACCAATCAGCATGCCCAGTGAATGGGTGTTTTCAGTGGCAGGGGACATCGTCAGTCCCGACCGTTCGAGGTTGGGTGCTGGGTTGGTGGAGCAGGCCCTGTTCCTGAAGGTCAACCTGATGCTTCTGGGTTTCCTTCACCTGGCCATGGACCCACAGTGAGGGCAGGGGCACACTTGGGGGGGGGAGAGAGAGAGAGGATCCCCACTAACAGAAAGAGAGAGAGAGAGAGAGGGAGACATGCTCATGCCCATGCTGTCACCCACCATACATGACCAGAGAGAGACAGAGAGACTCTCTGCTGATAGAACGAGAGAGAGACAGAAACAGAGTCTCCCTGCTGCTAGAATGAGAGTGAGAGCAACAGAAAGACTCCCCGCTGATAGAACGAGAGACAGAGAGAGAGGAACTGGAGAGAGAGAGAGAGAGAGAGAGAGAGAGAGAGAGAGAGAGAGAGAGTGAGGTGCATCCTGCTTAAGATGCCACCTGCCAGAACCAGAGAGAGAGCTCATCTCATCTGAGCTCATGCTCAGTGCCCACATCCAGCAGCAAACCCACCAGAATGAGATGGAAATAGATGTGCCTGTGTGCCTGCCTCCCTGCACCACCACCTAGCTCAATGATTGAATGAAGTGTGCCGAATCACACACTAATTCTCTCTCTCTTTTTCCTATGCCCTGCTCTCCATGGGGCAGTCAGGGACTTCCCAAGGCTCCCCTCTCTGATACCCAGCCACTTGGGGGCTTCCAAATGACTACCACCAACAGTAAGCGAAACCTCAAACCAGTATCCAAGATCAAGAATCATATGTCACCTCAGTTTCCCAAGGTGGCCCCCCGTGGGGCAATCTATATGCAACCTAAAGAAGACACCCCACCACTCGGGGGATTTCCAAGGTGCCCCGCATAGGGTGATCGCTGTACGACCTGAAAACTACACCCTGATGCTCAGGGTGCTTCCACATGACTACAAGTGCTGCCAGAGAGCCTCTCTCTCTCTGGTACCCCCACACAGAAACATGCCCTGCTGCTCCTGCCGTACCTGCTCCTACCAAGCTGCTACCTGTCTGACTGCCTGCTTCTCCAATGCCATCTGCTGCCGCCTGCTTCCATAGACTCTCTCTCTCTCTCTGGTACCCCCCCACAGAAACATTCATGGCCCCTGGCTGCTCCCCCTGCGGTGCTGTATGAAAACAGATATAAGCTACTATTCCATTCCCAAGAACCATCATCTGGGTTCTGGGGCCATCATTCCACTCACAGGGGGGCTGTCATTCCACTGCATCCAGAAGCAGCCATTCGAGTCCCAAGAATCATCATCAAGGTTCTGGGGCTGTCGTTCCAGTCACGGAGAACCATCATCCCACTGCATTCAGAAGCAGTCATTCCAGTCCCAGGAACCATCATCAACTTCTTGAACTCCTCTAGTATAAAAGGCGTACATTTTGCCAACTACGCTTAATAAACGTATAGGTCTATAGTTACCCGGGTCCAGTGGGTCCCCTTTTTTATAAATGGGCACAACAATGCTCTGAGCCCAAGCCTTTGGAATTTCCCCTGTCTCGTTAATTCTGGTAAATAGAGCAGGCAAAACATGGCTCCACCACTCTATATTATGTTTTAGGAGCTCAGGGGGACAAAATCCGCAGCCGGGACTTTATTAACCTTTAAGTGGGAAATAACCAGGTGCATTTCTTGAGGTGTAACAGGCTTCCATTGGGGCAATGATTCAAAGCTCTCAATCTTCGGCGCTCTTGTAATGGGGACTGAGGGAGCAAATATTAGGCCATAATAAACTTTCCATTTCTGGGGAGGTATGAGGGCCCCCTGCTGCCTATCCTGCGAGGCCCTGCAAACCTGGGTTGATGAGAAAAGAAAAGATTAATAGGCAATGAGCAAGTGGGGTTTAAAAGGTGGGTCTCGACAGTGGCTCACATTCTTGTATTGGACCACTTAATATCTAAATATGTCTCAGTTGGAAAAAAATCTCATCTATATATCTGTTTTGTGGACCTTAAATCCACATTCGACACGATTTGTAGGGAGAAACTCTGGAGGAAGTTGTTAGACTATGAAATTGATTGGAGATTGCTCTACTTAATTCAGACAGTGTATTCCAATACCTCATTGCAGGTTAAATTTAGCAGACAAGGACATTTGACAACCAATTGAAGTCAAAAAGGGAGTTAGACAAGGATGTATTCTTGCCCCTATTTTATTTAATCCTTTTTTGAGTGATATGAGACTAGCATTAGAAAATCCAGCCCACCACCCACCTGTAGTAAGCAACCAGACAATAACAGCATTATTATATGCTGATGACACCATGCTACTAGCACGATCACAGGTGGGATTGCGCAGACTGATGGCTGCCTTTAGTGATTACTGTAGGAGAGAACACTTGTTAATAAATTGTACTAAAATTAAAGTAGTGATTATAAGTAGATCAGAAGGAAACATAAGTGGTTCATGGATTCACAGGTTATCGAACAGGTCAGACACTATAAATACCTGGGTGTTGTGATATCAGCCGTACCCTCTTGGAATCTCCAATACAGGTCGGCCCGGAAAATGGCAAGGGCAACAGGGCAAGGACTGATCAATTTCTATAGCTCAAAAGGAGGTAAACTTTTTTGCCCAGTTCTACGCCTGTTCAAGGCCAAACTGATCCCACAATTACTTTATGGGGCTCAAGTCTGGTGTACAGACAAGTTAAAGGAGCTCGAGACTGAACAGAACTATATTTTGCGTGCCTTTTTGCATGTCCCAAGGGGCACTCCAGCGATTTTGTTAAGAATGGAGACTGGCATGAACCGTATTGAGTTATCTGCCAAGTTGGCAGTCTTGAAGTTCTGGCTTCGCCTAAATTCTATTGACACAGATTCCCTGGCCCAGCAAGTGGCTTACTCACCAGATAGTATATGGTCTAGGAAGGCAGAAGGCCTACTACAGACGATGGGGTTTTCTAAACAATACATTTTGGCGTTATCTTTTAGAAAAGCTTGGGCAGAAATAACATCTAGAGCATATGATCTAGAAATTCAACACGAGTGAGAAAGTCTAGACCTCCAAAAAGTCTCCCTTTTCTATAAGGAAACTTCAGTACCATCTAAGGGAGCCAATTATCTGTGTAATCATAAGAGGACGCACGCAAGGATAGCCTTAACAATGGCTAGATTGAACGTTTTTCCCTCTGCCTTAGTAGAAGGGAGACTGAGAGGTGTCCCACAGAATAACAGGCTATTCCAGTATTGTGGTATAAGGTAGATGATATGAATAGAGAACTTGCCCCACATATTATTGGTATGCACCGCTTATGATGTTTGGCACCACCTCTATATAGATCCGCTCAAGAAAGCCCCAAATTTTGGAAGGCACTGTATAGAAGTGTATTATTTAAGGGATAAGGACCCACATATCTCTGAGAATGTGGGTAAATTTCTCACTCAGGTGTTTAAGTTTAAGATATTACAACTAAATGAGTGATTTGTTTGCCAGGATAATTCGATATATTGTTGTGTATTCTGATAATAACTGAGGACTAAATTCTGTGTTGAACTGGAATATCTTAGATGGCTATGTGACGAGATTGCCCATATTGACTGTAGTAGGATTGGGAGTTTTGTTAACATAAGGAAACAATCTATGTATGTAAATGTTGTTGTGGTCGATGGGCCACAAGAACAAATAGTCTGGTTGTTGAATTTTAACTATTCAGGGGTCAAGTATGCCTCCACAAGCCCTGGGAAGGGCAAGGCATCCCCCAACTGATGTTTTAAAGCAATTATGTATAATTGCTGAATGACAAACTTGTGTTGTTGTATATTCAGTGTTCCTGTATTTTTATTTTTATTATATATCTTGTTATGGCCTATAGCTAAACAATAAAATTTGATTGATTGATTGATTGTATAAAAGGCACCCGCCGCTGCCCGCTGCCAGAGACTACCCCCCCATCTCTGTCTCTGTCTCTGTCTGGCATCCACACAGAGAAACATTCCCTGCTGGTGCTGCTGCCTCTGCTCATGCCAAGCTGCCACCTGCCCGACTGCCTGCTCCTCTGATGCCACCCGCTGCTGCCTGCTACCAGAAAGTCTCTCTCTCTCACTCTCTCTCTCTGGCACCCCCACAAAGAAACATGCCCTGCTGCTGCCACCCCTGCTCATGCCAAGCTGCCACCTGCCTGCCTGCCTGCTCCTCTGATGCCACCTGCTGCCACCGCCTGCTGCCAGAGTCTCTCTCTCTCTCTCTCTCTGGCTGCTCCTGCTGCACCTGCTCCTGCCATGCTGCTACCTGTCTGACTGCCTGCTCCTCCAATGCCATCTGCTGCCGCCTGCTTCCAGAGCCTCTCTCTCTCTCTCTGGCACCCCCACACAAAAACATGCGTGGCCCCTGGCTGTTCCCCCTGCGGTGCTGTCTGCAAACAGATATAAGCTACCATTCCAGCCCCATGAACCATCATCAGGGTTCCGGGGCCATCATTCCACTCATGGGGGACTGTCATTCCAATGCATCCAGAAGCAGCCGCTGCAGTCCCAAAAACCATCATCAAGGTTCTGGGGCCATCATTCCAGTCACAGATGGCTGTCATTCCACTCCATTCTGAAGCAGCCACTCCAGTCCCAAGAACCATCATCAACTCCTCAAGCTCCTCTAGTATAAAAGGCACCCACTGCTGCCCACTGCCAGAGACCACCCCCCCTCTCTCTCTCTCTCTCTGTGGCACCCTCTCACAGAAACATGCCCTGCTGCTGCCTCCATCACTGCTGCTCCTGCAAAGCTGCCACTTGCCTGCCTAGTGCCCACTCCTCCAATGCTTCCCTCTGCCACCAGCTGCCAGAGAGCCTCTCTCTCTCTCTCTCTGGCACCCCCACACAGTTCCATCTAACCCTTTCTAGGATTATAAGACAATTCCATTTGGGGATGGAAGTGCGGGTGACATGGTGAGAATGATCAGAGCCAGCGTGAAGAACCTTGTTTACCAGGCAGCAACCTGCTGCTAGTGCCCAACTGCCCACCATGGCATGCCTGATGGTCTCGAGCTCCTCTCTAGTATAAAAAGCACTCTCCCCTTCAGAATGGCAATTCCTTCCAACCCTCTCTAGGAGTATGAGACAATTCCATGCAGGGATGGAAGTGCAGGTGATGTGGCGAGAATGATCAGAGCCAGCACGAGGAACCGTGTTTATGAAGAAGAATATAAACTTTCTTACTAGGCAGCAACCTGCCGCTTGTGCACAGAGAGAGAGAGAGAGGCTCCCTGCTGCTAGAACGAGAGAGAGAGACACACTCCCATCCTTACCGTCACCTGCAATACATGATCAGAGAGAGAGAGACAGAGAGGCTCCCGAGTCTCCGCTGCTAGAACGGGGGGGGGGGAGAGGGGAGGGGACAGAAAGTTGCATCCAGATCAATGTGCCACCTGCCAGAACCAGAGAGCGAGCCCATCTGTGCTGATGCTCAATAGCCACATCCAGCAGCAAACCCATCAGAATGAGATGGAAATAATACACGGCATAATTATGTGCCTACCTGTGTGCCTACCTGCACCTGCTACCACCTATGACAATGATTTAATGAAGTGTGCTCAATGACGCACTAATTCTAGGGACATCAGTCAACTCCCATAGACTGTCATTCCACTGCATCCAGAAGCAGTCACTCCAGTTCCAAGAACTATCGTTAAAGTACTAGGGACATCATTCAACTCCTATGGGCCGCTCTCTCTCTGACACACCCACACAGACACAAACCCTGCCCCTCCTGGTGAGAGGAATACACTACCAGTGCTGCTGCTGTTGGGTAAGGATCTGACAAGCTGTATATATAATGAGGCTCTGCCACCTGCCAGAAACAGCACAGAGGGGTAAAAGAGTGGACAGGTCAAAATTGGCTAGTAACAAATATAACTTTTATAATAACATTTTAAAGCAGATTGCAACTATGAACAAAATAAATATTTGCATTCTAACGAGGCATAGAAAGATAACTCAGGTTTTTTCATGTCTGTCCCCTGGAACATGGGGAAAAGGGGACAACGGTGTGTGGGACCGAGGTGTGGGGACATCATTGACCTCTGCCCCATGTTGCCTTGCAATGTCCAGGGCTCCCAACATGGACGCCGTCCATGGCACCAGGGACTGGCAGAATGTCTCAACCACATCCTTTTCAGTAAGTATGTACTGTGCGTAAACCTGGGCCTGCTGCTCCCTGATTTGAAGCTCCCGGAATCGCTCCACCAACCTGTCCTCCACATCCCTCATGTGGGCCTTGAAGCCCTTAATATATTTTTTGGAGGGCCTCTGCAGCAAACCCCAAAATGCTTTCACTTTGGGGGTGTCCTGTTCCCATGGGGCTGGTGTATCGTCCGAGGAGCTGAAGGGGAAGGACTGGGACGATGTCTCTTTTGGCATAATTTCCTTCCTTCCTCCATCCAATGTTCCTTCCTACTCCTGCTGCTCCTGCCAGCATGAGACGCATCCCTCCTCACCTGAGGTGGACTGTCTCAACGTGGGCAATCAGCCCCAATGTGGTCCCCTGCGTCCCCCTCTTAATTTTTTTGTCACAGATCTAAAGAACATGAAAAGATAGGAACATAAGAAGTGCCATACTGTGTCAGACCAATGGTCTATCAAGCCCTGCCTGCATTCTGTCTCCACAAATGGGTGGGTGGCTGGCCAATCTCTCTCTCTGTGGGAGACTTCCTAAGAGGTCATAGGCAATCCATTCCCTATTGTTCTAGTCCCCGTGCATTACCTTGCATTGTGTGAATCTGCCTTTCGAGGTATAGAAATACTTCCATACTGCGGACTTCGTTGGCCTGGTTTGGCCCTGTGATG
Organism: Sphenodon punctatus; assembly: GCA_003113815.1. Taxonomy (NCBI): domain Eukaryota; kingdom Metazoa; phylum Chordata; class Lepidosauria; order Sphenodontia; family Sphenodontidae; genus Sphenodon; species Sphenodon punctatus. Next base: position 244,559 of record QEPC01014636.1, read on the forward strand.
TCCGCCTTGATGGGCTTTCGGCACCATTGGTGTCATCATCACCCGCTCTGAAATGGGAACACATAAACACCTACATAATATCATGCATTCATGGTGATGCCTCTAGTCTTTCCCAGACCAATACCCATTCTCCCACACCAAGTGGGTGGATGGTGCTGCTGCCTACTCACCTCTTTCCCTTTCTCCCATGTACACCACCACCATCTGGGGTGCTGTAGTGTCTGCAAGTTGAGACTCTGGCTGCTACTGCTGCTGAAAGGGCCCCTCTCTCTCTCTGGCAGATCATGAAATAAGACACATGAAAATCCTACCCTTCCTTGGGTGCTGCTGTCTGCAAGTTGAGAATCCTGGCATGTTTCTGGGTGTTGCTGCTTGTGCCTGACTGCCTGCCAGAGCCCACCCGCCTGCCAGCCTGTCTGCCCATCCGCCCACCAGCTCTTTCTCTGTCACCCACTGATGCCTGCTGCTGCAGAAAGAAACCCTCTCTCTCTCTCTGGCAGACCATGAAATAAGATACATGCAAATTCTGCTCCTCCGCTGCCACCTGCTGATGCCCATCCCACTGCTCATGCCTGACTGCCACCCACCCGCACGCCAGCAAGCTTGCTCTAAAGAATAGTATTCTTGTCCTCAAAGTTATATGGAACAATAAATAAATAAAAACAAATTGCCTCCTCAGTTTTTTCTGATTTGGTCAACGGGGAATATAGGGGCGGGTGCTGGCCTAGGGGGAGCGCTAGGGAAGGATGAGGCTGCTGCCTCAGATCTGATTAATTCCTCTGAACAAGCATATGTAGCAGGTAACGATTTTCCCCTGGACAACTCCAACCAGATTAAGGCTGATGGGGTTGGGGCTTTGGTTTCCTGATACAGGCAGTGCCATGATTCAAAGGTCCTTTACATAGCTCTTGGAACTGTGCAGGTTGGTCAAGGCTTCTGTCCTGTCCTGAAGTTAAAGATTTTTTGATGGGTTTCCATATTATAGCACTACAGGAGACATGGGCAACTGCACAGCCCATGTTTGAAAACTATATAGTTTATTATCTTCCAGCCTCCGCCCCAGTAGCTAGGGGCCGTCCGAGTGGAGGGCTGGCATGTTTTATATCTGATTTGCTTAAAGATTCGGTGGTTGTAGTTTATACCAAACCCCCATGTATGTTGGCAGTGGTGTTTAAAGTGGGTGGCTTGTATGTTGCCCTGGTTATAGTTTACATTTCCCCTGCAAATGCCACATCGTATAATGCTAGCCATTGTACCTTGGTGAGCGAGATGTTAACAGAAATTGTTTATTCACATCCCAGGGTCAGGATCATACTAACTGGTGATTTTAATACCCATCTGGCCCAGGAGGATAATGGTTTATTACTGGCAGATGGAGATAGTAGGGAATTTGGCTCTATGGGCCCTAGGAAATCCAAGGATACAGTCACTAATAGCTCAGGCTATTTTCTTGCCAAGCTAGTGATGGAATTTTCCCTTCATATATTGAACGGCTCAGGCTATGGGGATCCAGATGGTGAGTTCACCTATGTGAGCCCCACGGGCTCCAGTGTATGTGATCACATGGCCGTCTCTATGGATATAACTCCTTACATTAAGAGCTTTGCCATGGGCACGTGCCATGGTAGTGTGATCACTTTCCTTTGACACTTATGCTGTATCCTACAGGTTTTACAGCACCCCCTCTGGTCGATGAAGAAATAACCCCATGTATAGGCCCTCGCCATGTTTCTGTCAAATTGAGTGACTCCATATTAGCTAAGGTGAATTCCTTTATGACAGATGAGCTGATGAGTCACGAGGGGGTGCTCGTTTTGGGAGGGGACTTCCACCTGTCAGTCATTGACCAATTCTCTGACATGACTGAGAATCTGGGTCAATTATTGCTGTCTTGTTACCTTAAGCCTGTAGGGCTTCGTCCCCTCAGTCGGCACTCTACAATCTGGTTTGATCAGGAGTGCAGGGATCTTAGGAGGCGGCTTGTGTCTATTTATAATTATTATAGGAGGGGTGGTGTGGAGTTTCTTCCTCCCCAATACTTTAAAATCAAGAAATGATATAAGGCAGCACTCAAGACCAAAAAACTTCACTATTGGGAAAATTACTGGGACATGCTGATAGATGCTGCAGGACAAAGAGATGGAAGGAAGTTTTGGCAGCTTGCAAATGCCCTGGGTAAAACACAGGTGGGCTTCTCCCATATAATGATCCCCGACTGTCTCTGGGTTTCTCATTTTTTAAATCTATTCAGTGAGAAGCTTGCGGGGGGGAACACCTGGTTCGCCCACTCACTTGTCTGTTGCTGCTGTGGGGGGGGGCTTGCCTGCCTCGCTGCTGCCGCCGCCACCGCCGACATCTGCCCCGTTGAGGCTGCCGCCGCCGCTGCTCCATCCCCGCGGGACACTGCCTGCGGGGAAGAAGAAAAAGAACTGTGAGTTGGGGGTAGGGGGGGGAACGCAGAGGGCAGCCACGTGGGCTGTCCTGTCCCCTCCCCCCCCACCCGGAAGTAGCGGGGGCTATAAAGCCCGGGGACAGCAGCTGGAGCCGCAGAAGCTTGCGGGGGGGAACACCTGGCTTGCCCACTCACCTGTCTGTTGCTGCTG
>QEPC01014636.1:254990-266725 GCA_003113815.1 Sphenodon punctatus
GAGAGAGAGAGAGAGAGAGAGAGAGAGAGAGTCCATTCACTGCTAGAAGGAGAGACAGATACGATCCCACCCATGCTGTCACCTGCACTATATGGCCAGAGAGAGAGAGAGAGAGAGGTTCCCAGCTAGAACGAGAGAGATGGGGAGGGGGAGAGGTAGGTGTATCACCAGCTACCCTGGCTGCCACCTGCCAGAACCAGGAACAACTCCGATCTGTGCTCATGTGCCCAATGCCCATTGCCCACATCCAGCATGCAGCAAACCTACCATAATGAGATGGAATATAACACACAATGTTTTATATATGCCTGCCTGCCTGTGTGTGTTCCTGTACCTGCAGCTACCACCTATCACTTGATCAAATGAAGTGTGCAGTTGCACCATAGGCTTTAGGCTGTCATTCCACTATCCCTGAATCAGTCATGCCTGCCCGTCCCAGGAACCATCAACTAAATTCTGGGACCATCATTCCAATCACGGAACTGCATTCCATTCCACTGCATCCAGAAGCCCAGTGCCCGCACACCAGCCTGCCCCCCCCCAAAGCCTACTCCTCCACACCCATCCGCGGATGCCTGCTGAAACTGCTGTAAATAATTAAAAGCTCCTCTGACCACCAGCTCCCGCTGCCTGCTGCCCGCTGCCAAGGAGCCTGTCTCTTTCTCTCTGTCACACCCACCCGCACAAACACAAGCCCTGCACCTCCTGGGGGGCTGTCTGCTTGTTGAAACCCTGCTGCTTGCACAGCACATCTTTGGGTTATAACTATGCTACATGGGGTGGCAGGTGCTGCTGGTAGGGATCGACAAGCTGTATGAGATTCTGCCACCTGCCAGCCAGAACTTAAACACAGAGGGATAAAAGATTGTACAGGTCAGCTCGTAATAACAACAAATATAACTTTAATTAATAAAACAACAACAACAACAACAACAACAAATTTATAAAACCAAAACCAAACGTTTTTAAATAGAAAGGAAACTTAATATGTACTAACAAACTAATCAGTCTTTTGGCCTGCAAACTAATCAGTCTTTTGGGGCTGCAACTGCTGGCATTTCATAGCCGTGGGCCACGGCATATTCTACGACCCCTGCCACGGCCGACCGCCAGTTGCAGACCGACTGGCGGAAGAGCTCCAGGTCGGCCCTCTCGGTGGAGACGTACTTGGAGACGTACTTTGAGTATGCCTCCACCTTCTTCTCCCGCAACTCAACCACCTGGAACTGTTCCACCAGTCGGTCTTCAATTACCTGTAGGCCGACAACAAAGTCACAGCTGGTCCCCTGCACCTGGGGATGAAAGTCCCTTGTCGCTACAGACTGCTCCTGGGGGGGCTCCACATCTGTGCTGGAGGTGGGGGAAGGGCGTACATGCCTTCGCTTGTGGGTTGCCTTCCCCCCCTTCTTCTGGCACTGAGGTACCACGACCACACCAGACTCATCTCCCTGCCACCTCACTGTGATGCCATGGGTGTGCTCTATGTGGAAAATGAGCCCTGATGTGGTCCCCTCCTTCTGCTGGTGCAGTTTTTTCTTGCATTACTAAAACGAGCAGAAAAAGATAGGAACATAAGTGCCATACTGTGTCAGAACAATGGTCTGTCAAGCCCTGCCTGCATTCTGTTTCCACAAGTGTGTGAACTGAGTGGCCAATCTCTCTCTGCAGGGGACTTTCGTTCCTAACAGCTCAGGTCATAGGGAAATTCATTCCCTGTTGTTCCAGTGCCCGTGCCATATCTTTCATGTGGCAATTTCGTCGCCCTTGTAAAACCTCCAGACATCCAACTGCTGGCACCGGATGTCTGGGGGTGTCACTGGCCATGGCAGCGATGGTGACCTCTGCCTAGGGGTCCTCCTGGTCCTCCTTGGCTTGGTCCTGGCAGAAGCACTGGGGCCGGCATCCGATTCCTCTCTGAAATGGGAACATATTAAGAACATCAAAGTAATATCATGCATTGATGATGATGATGCCTCTAGTCCTACCTCCTTGGGGTGCTAGGGATTGCAAATAGAAAGCACGTGCAAAACCTGCCCTCCCTGGGGTGCTAGGGGACACAACTAGAAAAGGCCCTGGCTGGCACATGCAAATCCTGCCCTTATTTGGGGGTGCGTAGAGAATGGGATGGCAACTGGAGAGTAGAGACTCTTGCAAGCCTGGCACATGTTTGGGTGGGAGTAGTGATTGTGCCAGAGCCCCCCACACTACAGTACCCTCCCTCTCTGCCATACATCCACTGCCACCCGCTGATGCCCACTGTTTTTATCTGACTGATGCCCACCACCCACTCACATGCCATTGAACTCACTCTAACAGATAGAGCCTTTCTTGTCCTCAAAGTAAAAAAAAAAAACAGTTTACAAACCTGGTGGCAGCACCTCCTGAGGATTGCTCTTCATCTGAGGAGACGGTCATCACCACAGGAGGTGTAGTAGGTGGCGGGGCAGCGACCTCTTCCTCCTCCTCCTCAACCAAAAAGTTGGCCTCCAGCCGGGGAAGCAACACTGCAGCCTTCTTCATTTTTTTTTTTAAATCACACACACAAAACACACAGTCAGTCACCCACAACACACACCAACACTCACCAACCACAACAACCACAACAGCACACCCAAACACAGCCAAAACACACAAACCGAATACCAACACAGCCAAACACACACTCACTCACCACACAGCTCTGCACGCACACAAATTTCCGGTTTCTGCTGCGCTCATGCTCTTGCAATAATTTTTTCGAATGGCCGAACCCGAACTGAACAGCTGAACCGAACGGCTGAACCTGAACCCGGCGAACGAACCGAACGTGGCCAAACCGAATGGCTGAACCCGAACCGCAATCTGTTCACCCATCCCTAGCTACCACCCAAATTAGAGCTCTTAATCATACTCCAAAAGAGGTCAGAGTCCTGGTCCTCTATTCTCTTTAATAATTTATTCCAGCCTTCCCTCTGGTACCCCTTCTTTTTGTTTACCAGTAGCTCTCTATAAGAGCTTCTGGCCTCAAAAAACTTCAAAACAGCCTGAGGTGCAGCCATCTATTTAGAAAGGTGTAACAAAGCCTGCAACTCCCTCCTTTTGATGTGGCACTCATTATCAAATCACCCAACCTGCTTGGTCTGAAAGCTCCTTTCCCAGACATCCATTTGTCTAACCAGAAAAGGGAAGAACCACTTTGTCAAGCTTTCATAATTCCCTATAACCAATTCACTAGGGGGTGGCTGGTGGGTTTGGAGGCTGGTGGGCCAATGGGTGAGTTGAACCTGCAGCCAGCGGCAAAGCCACCAGTGGGCCAACAGGCCTAGGGGTGGAGCCAGGGCAATGGTAGGCGGAGCCAGGGCATAACACAGCAGCAAGGAGTTCCCAGGGTTAACACTGGATGGACATTACATTAGTTAACACTGGAAATGCTGCTGAGTGAACCACTGCTACTGGGGGATAGGGAGCCCTCTGACTGGGGTGCCATCCACTCTCCTCTCTCTTTCCCACTGGGTCCAAATTAACCATAGTAGGTTAAAAAAATAGATCACGTTGCCATCACCTACCTTTATCCTGAATCCTTGAATCCTCAATTTTCATGGTATCCTTGGCCACCTGTAATCTTCTGAAGGTGTAGGCTTTTTGACAAGCCTTCCTTCTGGCTTGGACAACTGGGAGGACTGAGTTACCTCTCTGTCCTGCAACAATCCAAATCAAAGAGAATGAAAGGGAAGAGAAGGTCAGGAAAGAGGAGTAGGAGGGAAAGGGTTTGGTTTTGGTGCATGAGTAGAGGAAGGGGAAAAGATGGTTTCAGTAGGGGACAGGGGAAAGGGGTCACCTTGTCTGAAGTCCACCTACTTTTTTCTCTGTTCACAACTTTCTCCTACACTGTACCTATACTGTACAGAGTATCTACACTGTATCCCCAGCAGAAAAATGCCTGTCCAAACAAACAGGCCTTTTTAAAAAAAATTGGCCAGTTTCAGGACTGCATTGCCACCAAACCAGACACATCCAGACCAGCATCCCTAGAAGTTACACCTTATCCCCAGCAGCCAAATGCCTATGCAAGCAAACAGGCCTTTTTAAAGTTTGGCCAGTGGGGCCCCAGAAAATAGCCACTGCCTTTGCACATACTTGGGGGAAGAGGGGGGAAACCAGCAGTACACTGGCAAACACACAACAATTAAAAGCAAACCACTGAAGCCATATCTTGAGCCAATTATATTATCCTCAGCCTGAACACATCACAAACGCAGCAGTGAGGAGTTCCACTTGTCCCCCCAAACATGGTTCACTTCACATCTCTGTTGCAGCCCCCTCCACATTGTCTCCCCATACACCCCCAGCTCCATTCCCCAGCCAGAGTCCCCGAGCCCCCCAACTCCCATCCCCATTGTTGTTGTTATCAATTATTATTAATTATTATTATTATTATTATTATATTAGCATATATATAGCGCCAGTGATGTACCTGGTGCTTTACAAAAACAAGATAGAAATGGTCCCTGCCCGAGAGCTTACAGTTTCCCCAATTCAGCCTTCTCCCCTGTAAACACTCCCCTAGCACCTGGCTGCCCCCTCCCCCAGCCAGACTCCCCGAGTCCTGACACTCCCCCCCCCCATTCCCTGGAGACATTTTCCCCAGTGTTTCCCACCCCCCGCCCAGCAATTTACTCACCACCACTTGACTTCATTGGCGACAGCAGCCAGACAAAAAAAGACAGCTAGTAGTCTGAGTCCCTTGGGACCAAACTTGGACAGCCACTTCAGTATCTGTCCCTGCCTGACTCAGAGCCCCAAAGCCCACTCCCTCCTACGTCACGCAGCCACAAATCTTGCCTGGGTGCTGTACAATGCCGTCCAGGTGCTGTTTTAAAAGTGAGCCCATAGGGCTCTATTAAGCAATGCCCCCTAGTGGCTAAAATGGGGAATTGCAATTTGCCATTTGCACATTTGGATGGCTCCTCCCAGCTGCCCAAGCACATTCTATCTATTTTTGTTCCTTATGGGACTTCACCTGCTTCCCTCGCAGTCAGGCCCCACCCCCTGATTGCAGCTAGCCTGCAATGCTGGGGCCTGGCCACAAGTTACAAAACGCGGTGCATGTGCAGCAGCGGTTTCCCCATGCGGGCCCCCCTCTAGCCTGAAAATGAGCATCGGTTGCTGCTGGGGGGCCCCTTCAACTGTTCTATGACCTGCAGAGGGTCAGAAATTGCTTTGTTCTGGCCCGGCTACTGGACACAGCACTCTGCTGCAGCCCTGGACCTGCAGGTGAGCAGAGGTGAGCATAGGAAGGGCAGGAGAGCACTGGAGGGGCATTGCCCCTGACTCTCTCGAGTTCCCACCACACCTGCAATTCAGGCCAATCAGTCTGCAGAATCTTGGTTTTATACTGTACCCCTTGCTCTAAACTCAATCCAACTCACAGCCCTTCAACTGTCGTATCCCACTTTATCCTAACAAGTCCTCATTTCAATTTTGCTTCACAATTTTCTCCACTAGCCTGCTGGAATGCCGAACATCCCTAGGGAATGCTATTAGTTGCACAGGAAAATGGTCACTATCTGGCTGTGTACCTATAGAAAATTTCTTCACAAAGGTCTCTAAATTGAGGGGAAGTGCCATGTAATCAGTGATACTATTGCCTGCCTTTGACGAAAAGGTCAGCTCACCTGTTTGGTCACTAAAACATTTTCCATTAAGCAAAGATAGATTTGCATGGTATAGTAATCTAACAAACGATATTCCACTTTTGTTTGGCCCTGCATCCCTTGAGATTCTATCATTTAACAGGAGGCACTCATTATCCAGCCAGAAATTTTCATACTGGAATAATTCGATATTAGTCAGTCCAAGTCTGGCATTAAAATCCCCTGCCAATAGAACAAAGGCCCCTAGACACCATTCTTCCAGGGAATTCACGTAGTTCAAAAGATCATCCCACATACCATCATCATAAAATTTCACTCCTGCAGGTGGGATGTAGACATTCAAAATCAGGAGCATGTAGCTCAAAAAAATCCATCTTAGCACCACATACGAAGGGGGGTAGGTTGGGTAAGAGCATATACAAAGCCCCCAATTTCCTACTAATGAATCAGGCCTGGCCTCCTCGAGGTCTGCCCTTGTTTTCAACTGGGGTTGCATCAATCCTAAAACCTTCATACCTTTTTAATGTTAATTCACCCACAGTCCATGACTCCTAGATTAAAATCAAATCAAAAGTACTAATGAATTAAATAAACTCCTTTTCCAGTAGCCTGGCACTTAAAAGGAATTCCCTTGGGTTGCAGGTTGTCTGGGTCAATGGGCTGCTAGTAAATTGCAGAAGGCCACAGCCTCAGCTGGTGGAGACTGGCATTGTGCCACTCATTTTGTCATTAAGATGCTAAAGATCCTCACATTGCCAGTTCAGATTCAGCCAGGTTGTGGAGGCAGCAAGAACCTCCGTTAGGTCATGCCAATGTCTTTACTGAAGTTACAAGAAAGAGGAGATGAACCTATTGACTGTATCCAGACAAACACTTGCTGCTGAAGGTGGCTGCACCTTTGACAGTTTAATGTCCTGTTTTATTGCAGGAGGTTGGACTAAATGGTTCTTAAGGTCATGTGGTAACAGAGACCTCAAGGGTCCTTTAGTCCAGCCCCCTGCACCGCTGAAAGATTCTAACTCTATCACCACATATAAATGAGGTGCTGGAAACGTATCTATAGATCATGTCATCTATAATTTATGCAGACCCCACCTTTGGGGGATATTGACCACAGTGCAGAGGACAAAGGGTGTTTTCAGATGTTACGGGGCCGCTTGACCCCATACCGAAAACAACCAAATCATCCCCCGCCGGGATGACCCCGTCACGCCATATCATACGTGCCGGGGGATCCCGGCGGGGAATCTGGGAGGGGGAGAGGCTGTGTGGCGCAACGTGCGGCTGCACGGCCCTGCCCCCTGCACGGTCCCCGCTGCCTGCTCTCTGGGGAGACGGGCGGGCGGCGGGGCCAATGCGGCCACAGCATCTGGCCGAAATCGCTACGGCTTGGGATCCCGCCAGTGATCCCGGGCCATGGCACCCGACCAGACGTGCAGTTTTTTTTGGTCCCCGCCGGGGATCACTTTCACCACGCTTCCCAGGAAAGTCCCCCGGGAAGCATGGTTGAAAATGACCCCGTGTAGGTATTGACCCGCGTGGTGAACATCTGGCGGCCGCCAAACAGACGTTCGAGGCACAGTGACCACAGGTGGGTATTCACCGTAGTTCACTGTGATCTCGTAACGTTTGAAATCACCCAAACTCAACCTAGCCACCTGAAGTTCTGCTTAATCCTCAAAATCATTGTGGCGTAAGATTTGCACCCTCTTTTATAGGTTTCTAACCTGCTATTCACATCTTACAGCTGAAACTCATGATGCAAGAAAACTTTACATTTTGGGTGGTGAAAGAAGGATTAATATGGCTTTGTTTTTTGATGGCTTTACATCTTCTGATAAAATTTTTAGCTGGATTAAGGAAACAGACTCAAGTTGTCCATATTTTAAAGTCCCGATGACCTTTTACAACAAGCAATAATAAGAGGAAAAATGTGAACCCAGACAAGTTCATAGCTACAGCAGAGTGGAAAGAAATTTATTCTTTTAACATATGAGGAAAGCATTGTAACATTCTGCATGAAATGTCTTTATTTTCCCTTTGGACTTAGAGCTGTTATGAATTATATACAGTATATTAGTTGTTGTTCTAATTTTTCCACCCCTTTTGTGATGATCAAATAATTGTGTGAAATGGCATTTGCTTTGCATTTCCTGAATGTTATTTTAATGCCTGTATTCTGGATTCAGTCTCATATTAATTATCATTACGAGAATTAGGAACAATGTTTTTCCTTCACAAGGCATCTTCACCTCCAGAGTGCTCCTCAAAAATGGTCATCCTTATTTTGAAGATAAGAACATAAGAACTTAAAAGTGCCATATTGGGTCAGACCAATGGTCCATCGAGCCCAGCATCTTGTCTCTGACAGTGGCCATTCTTGGTAACTTCTGAGACGTACCCAACAGGTCATAATAGAGTGAGATCACTGTTCAGTCCCAGCTCCTGACATTGGCTGCAATACCCATCCCCATGGGTGCCGCCATGTGCACGAATGGCCGCACAATTTGCCTTCAGGGCATGGGCCCTGAGCTGGGTGTGTGTGCACGTACCACATGTGCTGCATGAGCCAGTCTGCAGGGCTTGTGATCAGCCCCAGTGAGAGGTTATGTTGCCCAACCTATTTCACTAATAGCCACTGATGGACCTTTCCTCCAAAAACTTATCCAACCCTTTCCTTTCTTAAGATGAGAGTGGTCTAGGGCAGAAACTGTATTCTGTGCATTTTCTTTCCCCACACTGCTTAACACAGTTAGTACCTGGTCCATAATGGTGTCTCTTAAGTGCTATTGTATAAATACAAAGTAACAAACTGAAATCGGTGGACTGAGCTGTCAGCTCCTCATATCAGTTGCTCCTCTGCCCTGTTAATGGCTAAAGAGACCAATACAGGCAACATTGGGTGATTTCAGATATTACGGGAGGGCGGTACACCACAGTGGATTCCCGGTGGGGGTGAACAGAACAACCACCCCCCGGGGCCAATAAAAGCCCCGAACAGACGTGACGGGACCGGGACCACAGATGGGAATCGGGCCGCCAGATCACGGACCAGGGCAGCGCAACAGACGTTACGCTGATTACCAGCCATGGTGAGCACACCAAGAATCCCCCGGGAAGGGGCGGGACACAGACATGGCCGCCTGAGGGCAAACGAAGCCAAAAGGCACTAAAGGGAACACCCACAGAAGGAAAACGGGAAGGGAGGGGGGAGAGGGAGAGGGAGAACAGGCGCACAGGTACCACACACAGCAGGCACACACACGCACACACGCACACACACAACGGGGACTCGGGGGCACCCACAGCACCAGCACATGCCGGCCCAATCCCACACAACTACAACCACACACACACACACACACACACACACACACACACACACACACACACACACACACANTACGGAGGATAGGAAAGAAAGGGAAGGGGGGGACACGGGTGACCAGCCACCACGCGAGGCAGGCCGGGCACTGGGGGGGCGGGGGGCTGCGGGGTCGGGACGAGGGGAGGAACGGGCACAGGGGCAGAGCGGGACACCAGCACCAGGTACATCCCACCTCACAGCAGAAAGGTCTGAACGGGCACCCCCACAGCAAACACACAGTTCCGGAAAGGGGGGGCCCTGCAGCTCGGGCGAATGCCACAGCAGGCGGCCAGATGTCACAGCGAACCGGCCGGGAAGGGCCCAGGAGGCACATGCAGTCAAGGCATCCCACTGAGGGGCAAATGAACGGCAGCCAGGAGAGGCAGTCCAGCACAGCAGGTCCAAGTATGGGTGGCCCCATCAGTGAAGGAGTTCGGGAGGAGCAGTCCTCGGGCCCCGGACTCCCGGGGCACACAAGCAACCCAGGAGGGGGAAGAGCGGCCCAGAGGGGGCCCAGTTACATAGCCGGAGAAGCAGCACACAGGGACGCAGGCGTCACGGCAGCAAGGCACAGACAGCAGGGTGGTGGCAGGCACCGGGGTCAGGCCCATGGGCATGTCCCGAAGCCCACACTGCCCAAAACACAAGGGGGCCAGGGAGGGACCCTGGGGCTCACAGGCAGCCATTGGGGGCAGCTAGGGGCCCGGGCCCAGGGTGCCTGGCCCAATGAACCAGGTGGGGCCAATGGATCATGCCCCAGCGGTACCCCAGCACAGACATGTGGTGGGCGATCAGGTAGTAAGCCTTGAAGGGGTCATGCACAGACAGCCCCAACTGGACATCTGGATGGGACCATACCCACCCCAGTGCCAACATCTCCACCGCGGAAGGCTCCATTACACAGCAGGCTGCAGGCGGGGGCCAATGAAGATGCCCCAGCCCCAGAAGCCGGTGATACACAGCCACACGTGTGCACTGGTACCCACGTGCCCCGTGAACACTGCCAAAGTAGGACATGGCCAAGGCAGGGCCCCCCTCAGCAAGGCACTGCAAGAAGGCTGCCAGGCTGCACACCCACAGCGCACTCACAGTCTCGGACCCGGACCAGGGCTGATGCGAACACCTATTCACCGGGACGCGCCCATCAGGGAAGCGGACCAGTCCCAGGGTCTCAGCATGGAGCCGGAAATCTTGGGCGCTCGCTTTGTAGCCGAGGTAGCGGAGTCCAGAGCTCAGGCTCATGAAGGCGGATGAGCGGCTGTCCGGCCTGCCCAGGAGCAGCTGCATGGCAGGGCTACGCCACAGGTCACAGAGGGACATGGTCTCGGTGTAGGTCCAGATAAGGGGGGCCCCATGGGGAACGGGAAGCGGGAACCCCATGGATGGACAAACAGCCATGGTCCAACTGGCCGGGGATAACAGGATGGAGCTCTGGGGGCCTCACACACCTTCCGGGGCCGAGGGGCCTCCTGGGGGTCCCAAGGACAGGGAAAGCGGCCACGGGCCACAACATTATAGCACAACAGAGCGAGGCATGGGGTGTGGGCCCAGCACAGCTGCACAACACAATAGCTCTCACATACCAACTATTCAGCACTCCAAGGCCAAGGTGCCGCAAACACCAAGGGGGGGGGTTGTTGTTGGCAGCTGGCATCCACCCGCACAAGGTGCTCGCGGAGGACAGCGCCCATGCAGGGGGGGTGCCCACCGTTCCTGCCCACCCCCTGGGGTTCCTCTGACTGGTCCCTGCACGCCCACGGTAGCCCCACCCCCCTGTCTCCCACATACAGGACCAGGAGCCACATTTCCATTTACACCTTTATTATCACCCATGTGTACAGTGACACCCATTCCCTCATAACTGGTTGTGCCCTGCCACCACCTCTGCCCCCCCTACACTGCCCTACCCCTCCTACCCCTACCCCCAACCCCCCGTCCCCTGGGATGGCCCCGTCCGCGCCTGGTCTGGGCCATGGAGCTCATAGATCTCACCTCCCCCCTGCTCTCTGTGCTGGTAGACGTGTCCCGGGCCACCTCCTGTTCTGGTTTGGGCGGCCCTGGTATGGTGGACAGGGGGGCCAGGCCCCGGGGGCCCCCCCGGCACCTGCACCCTCCAGAGACCAGTGGGCACAGGGAGGTGAATGCATGGCCCCTGAGGGTGTGGGGGTGGCTGGGGGGGCAGGCCAGGGAGCAGGTTCACGGAGGGGCCCGCCATGGGTGCCTGGGCAGACATGCACACATTGTTCCGGCGTGCAGGAGCAACGAGGTCCCAATGTCGTGGGACTGTCCATCTTGAGCGAGTGCTCCCGCACCATGGCACTGATGTCCTGCCTCAGCCCTCCGAGCAACTCCTCCTGCCTGCTGCGCTCCCTGTGCTCCCACCGCCGCTCCAGGCACACCTCGGCCTGGAGCCTCCTGTCCCGCTCCTTCACCTTCTCCAGGGACCGCTTGATGGCCGCCTCCATCCAGCCCACGGCCGCGATCATCCTCTCCCCCTGATCCTCTGAGGTCTGGACTATCTCCTCCGCCTGCTCCTCCCTGCACCTGTGGACCCATGCCCAGTGCTGCCTCATGTGCTCGGCTGGAGGCACGGGCCCTGGGGCAGCTGGCTGCTGGGGTTGGTCTGTGGGTAGAGGAGGTTGTGCTACAGTGAGCCGTGGGCCCCTGTCCCCGAGTCAATACAGCCCAGGGGCTCCGCAGTCCCGCTGACATGTGACCCTACCCCTCCGCCCCCA
>QEPC01014636.1:279059-292208 GCA_003113815.1 Sphenodon punctatus
CGTGATGGGTCTGGGGCCGTCATTCATCTCACACTGCGATGTCATTCCACCTCATTCAGAAGCAGTCACTCCAGCCCTGGTACCCACTGCCTGTGTGCTGGGGCCAAGTTACTGGCAGGGAGGGCTGTGGCCAAGATGTACAAGCTGCCACCCTAGCCCCGGGACCCACCGTGATGGGTCTGGGGCCGTCATTCATCTCACACTGCGATGTCATTCCACCGCTCCGAGAAGTAGCCACTTCTGCCCCAGGACTAGCCCCAGGGGCTCTGCCTGCTCCTCCCCCTCCAAATCACTAGCCACCAGCCAGTCCCTTCACAATCACAACTATGCCCACCTAGCTCTGAGAGAGAGAGCGACAGAGAGATTCCCATTCCCAGCTAGAACTAGGGAGGGGGAGAGCTCAGCTAGGTATATCCTAGCTGCCAGCAGCCAGAACCTGGAAGAACTCCCATCTGTGCTGCGCCCATTAACATCCATCGCCCAGAGCCCACATCCAGCATGCAGTAAACCTACCGTAATGAGATGGAATAAACCCACAACATATTATATGTGCCTGCCTGCCTGACAGTGATTGCCTGCGTGCGTCCCTGTACCACTACATACCTGCTGCCCTGCTACTACCTAGCACGGCATGCCTGATTAAATGAAGTGTACCCCATAGGCTTTAGGCTGTCATTCCACTATCCCCGATGCCCGCCTGTCCCAGGGACCATCAACAAGTTATGGGACCATCAGTCCAGTCACTGCGGGCTGAATTCCATTCACTTGCATCCAGAAGCCCGGTGCCCGCATGCCAGCCTGCCCCCCTCCCCAAAAGCCTACTCCTCTGAACCCACCCGTGGATGCCAGCTAAAGCTGGCAGCTGAAACTAAAAGCCCCTCCGACCACCAGCTCCCACCACCTCCTGCCCAGCTGCCCACTGCTGAGGAGCCTGTCTCTCTTTCTCTCTGTCATACCCACCCACACAAACACCAGCCCTGCACCTCCTGGGTGAGGCCCTTTCTGCTAGTTGAGACCCTGCTGCTGGCACCACACATCTTTGGGTTACTACGATACTTGAGGTGGCATGTGCTGCTGAAAGGGATCTGGTAGCTGTATTAGATTCTTCCACCTGCCAGCCAGAACTTCAGCACACAGGCATAAAAGAGAGGATATGTAAAACGAAGCTCGCAACAATAAATTTGAAAACTTTACTTAAAACTATTTACAAAACAACAACAACAGCAACAACATTTAATAAAACAAAAGCAAACACGAAAAGGAAACTTATAAACAAGCTAAGAGTGACTCAGTCTCTGCCACTGGGCCTGTCCCCTGGTATTTGGGGGAAAGGCAACAGACCTTGGGGCGGTTCGCAGTCCGGAGGGCCGGCAGCCACCATGGAGGAGTCCACCATGCTGTTGTCTATGGCGTACTCCAAAACCTCTGCCAGCTCATTATACCACCTGGAGACTGCCTGGTGGTAGACCTGCATGCGACGCAGCTCGGCGATGACATACTGTCCGTATGCCACCACCCTCTGCTGCTCTGCCTGCACCGCCTGCATCTCCACTACCAGGCACTTCTCCAGGTCGGCAGAGGAGCGTTGGACCTCCTCCACATGGCCCTGGGTGCAGCGATGCAGCCTGTCCCGAAGGGCCTTGATCACGGCATCCTCTAGGATTTCGGGGCTCTCCACGGTGAGGCTTGAGGTGGGGGAAGGGGAAGGGCTTATATCCCTCCTTTTCCTGGTTGCCTTCCCCCCCTTTTGCATGCGCTGCGGCTCCACGGGCGCAGTTGCAGAGGAGTCCTCCTCACCTGCTCGCCTCACCCGCATTTCATGGGTCTGCTCTATGTGGGTGAGAAGCCCTGATATTGTCCCCTCCCTCTGCCGGTGGAAAACTTTATTGCAGATCTAGAAAGAGCAGAAAAAGAAAGGAACATTAGAAGTGCCATACTGTGTCAGACCAATGGTCTGTCAAGCCCTGCCTGCATTCTGTCTCCATGAGTGGGTGGACTGGGTGGCCATCCAATCTCTCTCTGCAGGGGACTTCCGTTCCTGACAGGTCAGAGGGCAATTCATTCCCTGTTGTTCCAGTCCCCGTGACATACCTTGCATGTGGCGGTTCTGTCGCCCTTGATGTAAAACCGCCAGACATCCGATGACTGGCGCCAAATGTCTGGGGGTGAGGCTGGCGAGCTCCGCCTAGGGGTCCGGTGATGAGTCGTCTTCCTAGGCCTGGTCCTGGAAGCAGGGCTGGGCCCGGGGCCAGAATCCGATTCCTCTCTGAAATGGGAATACATAAGAACACCAAGTAAATATCATGCATTTATGATGATGCCTCTAATCCTCCCTCCTTGGGGTGCTAGTAGGGATGGCAACTAAAAAAAACCATAAAGAAAAGCACGTGCAAATCCTGCCCTCCCAGGGGTGCTAGGGGATGCTAGATATTGCAACTAGAAAGCCCCTGGCTGGCACGTGCAAATCCTGCTGCCCTCCTTGGGGTGCTAGGGATGGCGACGCGAGATGTGACCCTGTCTGGAGGAATGAGACTGCCCTTATTTGGGGGTGCGTAGGGAATGGGATGGCAACTGGAGAGTGGAGACCCTTGATAGCCTGGCACATGTTTGGGTGGGGAATTGCTCATGCCTGACTGCTGGAAGAGTCCCCCACACTACAGTACCCTCTCTCACTGTGGCAGACTTCCACTGCCACTCGCTGTTGGCCACTGTTTGTGCCTGACTGATGCCCACCACCCACGCACCCACCCGCATGCCAGTGAGCTGAGCTCGCTCTAACTAATACAGCCTTTCTTGTCTTAAAAGTAAAAAAAAGTTTTACAAACCTGGCAAGAATGGTAGTAGAGCCCACCGCTTCCTCCTCATCCAAAGAGGAAGCCAGTGCCACCGGTGCCACGGGAAGTGAAGCAGGGGCAGCGGCCTCCACCTGTTCCTCCTCCTACTCTTCCTCCTCCACCGGAAAATGTGCCCCCAGCCGGAAGATGTGAACAGCCTTCTTCATTATTATTAATTTTTTTTCAAAAAACCCACACACCAACAGTCACCCACAACACACACCAACCACCCAAACACACAGCACAGCCAAACCAAACACAATCACAGCCAAAACACACAAACCAAGCAGCCACCGAATCAAACACACACCCACTCGCCTCACAGCTCCACACGCACACGAATTTCCGGTTTCCGGCGCGATTTCCGGCTTCCCGCACGCTTGTGATATTTTTAGGCCAAACGCCAAACGTCGAACGTGATCTCGGCAATCCACCCGAACAGTCGACACCTGAACGACTGAACCCAAACACACGAACTGAACGCAGCCGAACCGAAAGCCCGAACACGAACTCGGCGATCCACCCGAACCCGAACACATGAACCGAACGCGGCCGAACCGAACGGCCGAACCACGATCTGTTCGCCCATCCCTAATTATTACTCGCTTTTTACAGATGGGTAGCTTAAACTGAGAAAGAATTATATTCCCAAGCCCATCAAATGAATTAATGGCTAAGACAAGAATTCCTTGGTTTTCCAGATTCAAACCCAACACCTTATCCACTAGGTTACAATGGGGCAAAGGTACTGTAATAAAAAGGGGGCTCAGCCCCATTCTTAGTACCAGCAGGATTAGGATCCCAGCCTTCCAGTTCACTACTTCCTCAAACTTGCTCTGCTGTTCCTGGCTGTTGTGTCCTAATGAGGTGTCACTTGCCCTTTATTCTCCAGACAATATGCTCTCAGTCTCAGTGCTTAATGTGTAAAAAAAATATGAATTTCCAGGGCCCAAACCTGGCCCAGAGTTTTTCAGAGCGGGGAACTAAACCTTAATTTCCAACTAGTACCCCAACTAGTGGACCACCCCACCTCTCTACAGTTGGGTTAGCAGGGACCCATGTCCACTGCATTTCCCCCATTGCTACCAGTGTGTGGGGGGGGAGGGAACACAATGAACATGGGTCCCTGAGAATAAGATAGGGGTTCTTGTAATTTGATCGATATTCAAATATAAACTTGGTTTAAGATAGTAGTTAAAGCATTTACAAATTCAGCCATAGGTCACACATGTGTCATACTGGCCTACATGTAGACTATAAGTCTAGTAAATATGTAAAGCAAAAGGTTCCACATGTATGTAATGTTACAATTAAGAACTGTAAAACTCAAATCAAGACTGTGATACTTGACCAAGCTCCAGGAAATGGAAAGACAGTTTGTGGATTTGCCCCAGACGGATGGCCAGAGACATTTAATATGCTAATGCAGGCAGCCATTGCCTACATGCAAGAGACACAGAAAGCTGATAAAGAAAACAAAAGGAATTCTAGAAGCCTCGAGAAGATACGAGGAGTTTCCTCCTGGGAATATAAGGAGTTGTACCCCAGAGGGGAGGGAGAGTATCAGGAACTCATTCAACATCTTGCAGCCAGGAGGGTTGAGCCAAACTATGGACTGAGACCAGGACTTGCTTTCTAGCAACTCTAAGACTGAAGACCCAGTCGCTTACATCAAGGACTGAGAAGAACTTATGGACCTTGGTAGGGTAAGATGCTTATTTAGGAACTCAACCAGTATAGGTTAGGAATGCGTTATATTTACCTTTGATTTCTAGTAACCACTCTGTATCAACAATCTTGCTTATGTAATCAATAAACTTACTTCTTATCTTTATGAAGACATTTCTGTGTCTAATATTGGAACACAAGTGAGCAACAAGAGTTCTCAAGCTCTTGCGAAACCAGAGAGAAAGAGTCTGTAAACAGGAAGGATTGGGCCCTTGAGTGACAAAGGTGTTGTCTCTGCGGCAGGCTTGAATTGGCCAGAGAGAAAAACTGATTCAAGTGGGCTGTACGCAAGGGAAACTGAGTCACTCAAACCCGGTAAAGTGTGGGTGTGGACCTCCAACCCGTGACACATACAACAAAAATCATGGAAATTGTAAGTTAAGGCTCCCACCTTAAGCACTAATGATGTTGTACAGTCTCACATATTGTGCTTTCTTACAGCTTAAGCTTTATACACCCACACTTTGCCTTCATCTTTCAGTCCCAATCCTCTTTCTCTGCAGGTTGGGGGCAACACTGAAGTTGGGGATAGGAGGGCATGAGCTGGCCCCTCAACCTATCCTTTCCCTCTATCCTGTCATTTCAGTTGGGGAGAATGGGACAGCTGAGTAATGGCTCTTACCCACTAGTCCCCACTACCATCCCAGAGAACTTAGGAGTCATGGTTCCCACACCCCTGCCCCATCTAATCTACTAGGACCCCTCCCAACCCATTATCAGAAAAGTCAGGAGGACTCCTGGCTTCCAGCCCATCTACTACCCCACTCAAACCCGGTAGGCTTCACTCCAGTCCCTTCACAGTTAACCCAACAGTCGTGGTTCCCAGCCTGGTCTGTTCTCCTCTGCTCTCAACCTTGTAACAGACAACACAGGAGTCCTGTGTCCAAGTCGCCCCTCTAACACCCACTCCCCTCACAGAGAACTCCAAGGTCCTGGAAAATACAATGTCTATATGTGGAACAGATATGGAACAGGAGTAAAGGTCTATGTGTGAAATGACCAAATAAATAATAATTAAAAAACAGAACAGGAAGTGGTATAACAGGGAGGAAGGTGGAGTCAAACAATAGGGAGGTGCAGGGGAAACTCCAAATCAAATGGATGCCCCTCCCACCTGAACCCAACCTGCCCCCCATGCGCCCACCCAAACCAACCTCCTCTCCCCCACCCTGTGCTCCTTCCCCTGCTCACTAGGGATGGGTGAACACGGTTCGGAAGTTCGGAGTTCGGACCGAACTCAATCTGTTCGGTCGACTGAACCGAACTTCCGAACTGAACTCGAAATTCAAACCAAACCGAACCGAACCAAATTTATGAATTCCGTTCTGTTCGCCCATCCCTAGTGGCAACACACCAAAAAACCTGGTTTTGAATGGCCGAACTTGGTTCGAAAGTTTGGAATTTGACCGAACTTAGTCTGTTCGGTCGACCGAACCGAACTTCTGAACCAAACTCGAATTTTAAACCGAACTGAACCGAATTTCCGAACTCGAATTTCAAACCGAACTGAACCGAATTTCCGAACTTCGTTCTGTTCGCCCATCCTTACCGCTCACCCACCCAAACCTGACCATATTCTCCTCCCCAGTCAAACCACCCACCCCTCCTCAAGCTCTAACTCCTGCTCCACTCCCCACCTTGTCCTCCCCCCCTCCACTAGGCCTTAAACCCACCCACAGTTAAACCTTCCCCAGTCCTACCCTAGAGTTCATATGGGAGGGGTGGACAACTGAATCAGAGCCTGACTGTTACAATTCATACTCAGCCCCTGCTCCTGTCATCCACCCATGTCATATCTTAAAAATAGGACAGTCTCCATTGCATACCATTGACTCTTAAAGACCTCATCATAAATTTAAAAGTACTAAGCAGATTTTCAAAAACTGGATAACAAAAGATATAAACCCTGGATAATATCTGGTATTCCAGTTAGTTTGGTGGTTATCTGGTAACGAACCAGCTACTGTGGAGGTAACTGCCAAACCAGATAATACCAGATATTACTGTTTACTAAATTACCATATTATTGCATAACTGAGCCAGGTCCAGCGTGAGCTAGGGAGGAAGTATTTTATTTTTATTTTTTAAATGATGTGCTAAACAGTATATGTTTAGCACATCATTCGGACTGCAGTATCTGTCTGGATACTGGATAGTAGTTGAACCTTGCTTCAGCTCTCTCTCCCCCCTCCCCATGAGTGTGAGGGGAGCATGGCATAGCAAAGTGTGTGTGCATGTGCACACGCACACGTATTATTTATTTATTTATTTACATTGCTACCCCACCCTGACCCCAAGGCTCATGGCATTTCATTGTGGGTATGTGTGTGTATGAAAGTGCAGGAGGTCCTCGTGGCATAGTATTGATAGCTGTGTTTTAGTTATTTCTTAAAATGTTCTTTAACAACCACCATATTTATTTGGTTCTTTTTGGTTCTTTTGTTTTTGTGTATTTATTTATTTATTTATTTATTTCACATATTTATACCCTGCTCCTCCTGCTAACAGCAGCTCAGGGCAGCTAAAATTATACAATTAAATATATATATAAAATACAATAAGATAAATATAGTAGATAATATAAATAAAACAACACTATAAAAAGAGCCTGCCCTTCTCTGAAGGCACAGAGTAGGCACGGAGCATTTATGAAAGCATGGATAAAGTAAAACTAATTTGAAACCCAAGATCTCAATGAGAATCTTGCTTAAAAAGACAAAAACAAATGTACGTGCATAAAATGACCACCAGGGCTGTTCCGCATATTTATTTATTTTATTTATTTGTCAACATTTTTATAACATCCTATTTGCCATATGGCGACTCAGAATGGTGTACAACAAACATAAAATATAAAATCCAAGATAAAATAAACTTTAAAAGCTCAGTTAAAACAGTCCAACTTAAACCCTCCCCTCCCTCCCCCTCACCGAATGCCTGGCAAAACAGCCAGGTCTTGCATTGACTGCAAAATAAGGAGAGGTCCCTAGAGAGTCAAATCTCTGCTGGGAGGGAGTTCCAAAGTGTGGCACCTGTTAGGATAGCAGGTCGCCACATTCTGCACCAGCTGAAGTCTTCGGATTGTTACCAAGGGTAGCCGCACGTAGAGAATATTGCGGTAGTCAAGCCATGAGGTGATAAATGCATGGATGATGGTGGCAAGATCAGGGACTGAGACATATGGTCAAAGATGACGGACCAGATGTAACTTACTGAAGGCACTCCTCGCCATAGCTGCCACCTGGACATCTAGGTGGAGCTACAAATCAAGGAGAACTCTCAGACTTCGACTTGAAGCATCAGTGTTGGACACACCCCATCAATGAAGGGAGCCTACACACACACACACCCCTTACCCACCAGCATAATCTCAGTCTTGTCATGATTCAGCTTGAGGGAATTCACCCTCATCTATCCCCTCCATGGCCAGGCACAGGGTGAACACCAAGATTGCAGGACCTGGGTCGGATGAAAATGAGAGGTACAGCTGGGTGTCATCAGCATATTGATGACACCCCACTCCATGATCCTTTCATGATCTCACCCAACGGCTGCATATATATGTTGAACAGGAGAGGGGACAGAATAGAACCCTGCGGGGCTTCACATGTAAGATCCTGAGGAGATGATGAACACTCCCCCAGAACCACACACTAAGTTCTACAATCCAGGAATGAGCAGAACCATTCAACAACAGTCCCACCCACCTCAGCACAGTCCTGCAGATGTGCCACCACCAACTCGTGTTCAACCATATCAAATGCCGCTGAAAGATCTAACAAAATCAAGAGTGGACATCCCTTGATCCAACTCTTGGTGCAGATCATCGACCAATATCACAAGCACTGTCTCTGTACCATATCTCGGATGAAATCCCGACTGCAAAGGATCAAGGAAACCGATCTGGTCCAGATGCCCCTCAAGCTTCTTCGCCACTGTCCATTCAACAACCTTTCCTAAAAAGGGAAGGTTAGAGACAGTCTATAGCTGGCAAGGAGGTCCATGTCAAGAGATGGCTTTTGAGCAAGGGTCATACCACAACCACAGCCTCCTTCAGGCACTCCACAACCCTGCCCTCCACAAGGGAGTCATTGACCCCTCCGCCAGCAACAATTCCAAAGTCTCTCAGCTGGCCGTGACCAACCAGGATGGATATGGATCAAGTTCAGAAATCGTGGCCTGCATAGCTCCCAGCATCTCTACCGAATCGGAGGATGATATCAACCCAAACTGATCCCATAAAACAGGACAAGGCAGGGCATCCATAACCTCAGGTATACTCTGTGCCTCAAGAGTGGCATCAAAACAGCGGTAAACACGAGTGATTATGCAATATGAACAGCCCTTTTGCCCTCGGCTGCATTCTCACCGAGAATTGGGAGAAAATAATAAATTTTAAAAAATAACGGTGCATGCTCAAAATGGCTGCTGGACTGTTTCGCACATGCACAGCCCTTTTTCAAAATGGTACCAGCAGCATTGCCACCATTTTGGGAAAGGGCAGCCGATCTGTGAATGCACAAAATTGCCATTGTGCATGTGAAGAACAGATGCCCTTTTCCACTATGGTGGTGATGCTACTGGTGCCATTTTGGAAAAGGACTGCATATGTGCAAAACAGCCCAGTAGCCATTTTGTGCATGCACAGTTTTTTGTTGTTATTGTTGTTTTCTTTTCTCCTGATTCTTGGTGAGAATGCAGCTGAGATGCTGCTGGTTCTCGGCTCATTCTCATTTATCAGAACGAGCCGAGAACCATGATTCTCGATGACAATCAAGAGAAACTTGAGATCAGGTTTCAGTCCCATTATATATAAACATTCCATTTAGAAACAGCATCTCAGATGCTATCCCTGCCTGCCAAATGCCTGGCTAAATAAATAGGCCCCCTTTAGTCACAGGGTCCTAAGTTGTTGTCTATGTTGCCTTTGACTTATCTTCCTCCGGCAATGGTCTGGTAGCCTGGGATAGAGGCCAATATGGTGGCTGGGCTCTCATCAAAATAAAATAAAACTCAGAACATCCTGATATCTGATGTAGGGCTGAAATGGCAAGCCACCCCAGTAGCTGTTTCCAACGGAAAGAGTTCTTTTGCAATGAGCAGCATGATGTGATAGAGAAGTTCATTCTGCTGCTTTTGTCTGCGATCTTCCACAATTTCCACTGGCACTTTGCGACATGCGGTCACGATGCGAAAGTAGCAGAACAATGTTTCTTCTGACACTTTCTGAGATTATTCTGATACTTTCCAAGATTATTTTGACACTTTCCAAGATTATTTCTGACACTTTCTGATAATTCTGATGTCATAAAGCAAAGGGTGCAGAATTAGCAAAATGCTGGCGGAAAAGCTGTGGAAAGTTGCGGGCAATTCCAAAATGGTGGAATGAAATATCGGCTTGGAAAAAGGAGTTGCTGCTTCAGCTCTAGCCTGATAGAAGATTCTTCTTCCTTCAGGACAGCATTTGGGAAATTAAGATGGCTCTGATGAAAACAAGATGGTTGGGAAATTTAGCTGTGCTTTCCGGATGCTTCCCCCAAACCAGAACAAAATAATAATGATCTCTTCTTGATACTGAAAAATCATTTCCTGGGTCTGAAATGTAGTCTGAGATGAAGAAACCTCATCTGTCTGTGAAATTTATGATGGTGTTTATGAAAGCGTTGTTTTCCAGGACTAGGTAGCAAGTTCCCTTGGTTGTATGGTTGATTCCTTCAGGAGCACAAATACCACACCTGAAGTCTTGTTTGTGAAGATGCTAGAAGAATCTTACAGATTTCAATCAGTGCTGCATTGTGGGTGGGGTTTTGTGTATGTACATGCAAATGCATGGGTGTATGTACTGGGTATGCGGTAAAACCACTGCTCCCTCAAATGCTGTCCTGTGGGCGAAAAGGTAGTAAATGTGAAATCTAAATGAGATTGCAAAGTTTCCCATTCTAACATTCCTGATCCTCCACATAGGTTCATTCACTCCTATGAAACTATGCTGAATTGTTCTTTTGCTTTCAATGGAGTTATGCCAATTAAAACCAGCTGATTAATTCACCAAGATTTGTGTCCTTTAGAGATGCACTAAATCCATATGTTCTGGATTTATTATCATACTTACGATCCTTGTTGTACTTTCCTGGTGAAATTATCCCCTGTGAAGTGGCAAGGGTTACCACCGCCCTCTGGGAGAAAACCCAGAGGGGTCAGGTCCAAGCCAGAAAAGGTGGGCAAAGAGGCTTTCTCATCACTTTCCAGGACATGTCTTTTATGACAGTTTAATGGCAGTTTTACAGCACTTTTGACAATTTCCAACACTTTCCCGGTGGTTAGCCAACATGTTTTCATCTCGAAAGCCCCCACGGTCCACATGAAGCACACACTCACATGGGGCTTGGGACTGGCCTGTAGGCAGCCTCGTTCAACATGCGAAAAATATTGGAAAATGGCAAAAACACTGGGAAAGCCGGCACGTTTCCGTGCCATGCAAATCTCAGCAAATGTTCTGCTTCAGATGGCAGGTCCACTATGCACTGAGGAAGTGCTATAAAAGTGGTGTAGAACTGCCATAAAATTGTCATAAAATTCCTGGAAAGTGACAAAAATAATGGCAGAAGTGTGGAATTACCGGAAACTGACAAAGTACCCATGGACACTCACAAGCATTCTCTAAAGGTCGGTATTTCCCTTTGGAATGGGAACACTTACTCTAATCTCACCCCTATATCCAAATAGTATTTCATCCTGCTTTCTCTGGAAGGATCCCACCATGCTTGTTTTTTCTTGAAATTCCTACAAGAAAGATTATTTTGCATTGGCCATAGGAATATATTTAAATATGTCTTTTTGAATCTCTTGTATTTAGAGACAAATTTAGGTCACAATTCTCTGGTTGCAGATAATCAATTGATCACAACAACCCAGCAGCTCTGAATGATTGTGGATTGTGTAGGGGACAGTAGCCCCTGTGTAGGATGGAGACAAGATTTGAAGTTGAGAGTGTGGTTATGATGTGGTCTCAAATGTAAAAATGTAGACAAAGCAGTTCAGATGATTTCTTGTTTTGGACCAACTTCTACCACTGGCAGTATGCAGGCTTTTTGGCCACAGAGAACCCTTCCTCATGCATGTAACAGATTAGAACTACAGAATCTTAACATGCCTGAGGAAGGGCTCTTTGTGGCCCCCAAAGCTTGCAAACCCTCAACAACAGTAGTTTCTCAAATGAAAGAGGTCATCTGAGCTTGTCTCCATCTTTTACATTTGGGATCAATGTGGCAACCACACTTTCCTTAGACTTCAACACTTGTCTCCATCCTACACAGGGGGCTCCTTAACCTTGCGCAACTTCCCTCCCCCTGCTTCAGCAGAACTGAAGGGATCTCATGTCATGAAAAGATGAGCATCTGCAACCAC
Source organism: Sphenodon punctatus (assembly GCA_003113815.1). Classification (NCBI taxonomy): domain Eukaryota; kingdom Metazoa; phylum Chordata; class Lepidosauria; order Sphenodontia; family Sphenodontidae; genus Sphenodon; species Sphenodon punctatus. The sequence goes on from QEPC01014636.1 coordinate 291,029, forward strand.
AGAAATCTCCATCTCAGGCTTTGATGTAGCTCCCTGCACAGTAACAGTCTGAGGTCATTTGATTGTACGCATGTTTGTCTATGTGTCTGAACTGCAGACAATTCACGGCTGTAGGGATATGATCCTTTGTGGGGATACTGCTTGTGCTAGCAGTTAGCATGGACTTGTGCCCATTGAAATGAATGGAACTCCCACCCATGCTAACTAATAGCACAGGCACGGGCACTATAAAGGATCATGCTGGTTTCCCTGATCCATAGATGGAGTATACTAGGGTCAGGGATCCATGTTCACTGTGTTTTCCTCATTGGTGGCAATGGGTCCCTGACTAGGATCACAGTTGTCACTAGGCTGAGTGACCATCATTGAGCCTTTCTACACACTCATGGGGGGAGATTCATTCCTCTCTCAGGATCCCCACAGTTCTTAATCCAGCTATCAAAGCCATGCTCTGGGGTGTAGTGCTTGACTTTATTTCATTGGGTGCATTTACACATTATTTCCTATTGCAGAAGACTAATTTTTTCCCTTGGGATTGGGTCTGGGACCTGTACCATCAGTTAAGCTCCCTTTCGATTCTCACTCTCCTTAAGGAAACATCTGATGACAACAAGTGTCTCTCTCTGAAGCCAGAGCTTGTCTTTACAGAGAAATGCATTTGGCTCCCTCCTGTGGAGAAAAAAGGTTCCCATTCCATACCTACATATGAGTTACACAGCAAGGCTTGCGTAGCTTTCTATTGCTATGACTGAGGCCGACCAGAGTTTCCATTGCAGAGGTCTACATTCTGGTCTAGACAAGAAAATCATGATGATCCCTAGGCTAAACATAGCTAAATGTAAAATGGTTCATAGCAGACTGTTTTGTGAGGCAAGAGTAATCCTTGGTATTTATTTAATTCAGCAGTTTTTTGAGTTCTACAACATCTAACACCATAGGCCAAATCCCATATTTAGTCCTTAATAATCAGTTAAACAAAGCTCTGAGGTCAATAGCAATTTTGCTTGATACGTCTGGTCTGAAGGAGACAGTGGGTGTTTTCAGACATTACGGGGCCGCTTGGCCCCATACCGAAAACAACCCTTTCATTCCCCGCTGGGGTCACCCCGTCACGCCATATCAGACATGCCGGGGGGATCCCAGCGGGGAATCTGGGAGGGGGCGGGGCCGCGTGGCACAA
>QEPC01014636.1:292334-343335 GCA_003113815.1 Sphenodon punctatus
GGCCAGACGTTACTTTTTTTTGGTCCCCGCTGGGGATCTTTTTGACCACGCTTCCCGGGACATTCCCCCGGCTAGCCCGGGAAGCGTGGTTCAAATTGACCCCATGCGGGTATTGACCGTGGCGAACATCTGGCCACCGCCAAACAGATGTTCGAGACACAGTGACCACAGGTGGGTATTCACCATGGTTCACTGTGATCTCGTAACGTCTGAAAATACCCAGTGACAGGGTGAGCTGTTGGGAGCCAGCAGGTCTGTCTGTGGGATGGCAATGTGAAATAAAGTATAATCCAGCATCAGTAAGGAACTAGAATCAGGCTATATGTCAGGGGTGGGGAAACTTTGGTCCATGGCTGTTTTTTATTTGGTCCCTTTCCAGATCCTGGATCTGGCCTATGGCTCTAGTCCCTACTCACAAATATTGAAAGAGTGAGTTCAGGGGAAGAGAGCAAAGATGAATACATGCACTCAAGGATATTAGATACTATATGGCATAGATTTGGGAACACTCATCTTCCTTCTTCCATCTTGAGCAAACCCTTTAAGGACCCTCACTCCCAATGTCTACCTTATCCATAGATTTTGTATTAATGAATTTTCAAAGTGACTCTAGGAAAGGAAAGGTTTCCTACCCTTGCTATATACAATGCCCTTGCCACTCTGTCACCATGGCAAATTCTCCAATGCCTTGGGGCACAAGTTTTTTGTCTAGATATGCGAGGGTCATAAAGCATGTCCAGAATAAAGAACGATATGGACAAGGGAGAATATACTGTATTTATAAATTCAGGGCATTTGAGGGAAGTGAACAAATCTATGCTCAGAAAATGAAAAGTGGTGGGAATTATTGGAAGATTTCCAATAGCAATGGGTTCTTTATTCTCTCATAAAAGGCACAACAGCATCCAGTGGCTGGAACTGGAAGCAAGAAATTCTGACTAGAAATAAGGTGCCAGTTTGTAACAGAGTAATGATCATCAGAGCAACTTTCCCTGGGACATGTTAAATTCTTTACTGCCTGAGGTCTTTAAATCCAGAAGTCATTTTAAAGATTTATTGTAGTAGAAGTGAAATTAATATTTGAAATGAATGAGAGCCAGTGTGGTATAATGGCTAAGTGCACAGTACTTGGAGGGGAGGGGGGAAGACCCCCTGCTGTTCTTGTCTCACCTTAGCCAGAAACTCACTGTGTGACCTTGAGCTAGTCACATTATTATCTCAGCCTAACCTACCTCACAGGGTTGTTGTAAGGATTAAAAATCGTGTCAAATTGTTGTATGTAAAGCGCCCTGAGTTCCATGGCAAGGGAGTGCTAAATAAAGATTAATTATTTATTATTATATTATCCATCAAACTGAGCTGCTTTGAACCAAAACAATGGAGTGGATACCCTGCCCAGCTTCATTCAGATATTTGCTTTAGATATTTTGATGTTTGTCTGTTTGGTTTATCTGGTTATTCAGTTATTTCGTTTATATGGTTTGATGATTTGGCTTATTGAAGATATGTTAATTGCTTTTCAACCAGCTCTCTCCATACTAACATCACCCCAGGCATCTCACAAGCCAGGTTGGTTTGATAAGGAGTGTAGGTGGGTCCGGCGATTAGTGAGGGGAAGGCTTAGGCTTTTTCTCCGTTCCCCTGTGGAAGCTAACAAAAAGGCTTTTTGGGAATCTAGGGTTCGGTATAGGAGGTTGCTGAAACAAAAGAAGGTGGATTTTTGTAAAACTAAATGGAGAGCCTTAGAGGAGGCGGTGGAGAACGGGGATGGGAAAAAAATTTGGTCTTTGGTACGTAATATTGAAGGGAATATTTCTGGAGGGAAAGCTGCAATGGTTCCACACAAGGTTTGGGAAGAGCATTTTGAAACTGTTTTTCAGTATACATCATCGATGCAAGTATCAAACATGCAAGCTCCCAATATACAGGCTTTCGATTTGATCCCTGGTTGGCCTCCTGTATTACCTGAGACGGCGAGAAAGCTGATTTTGACTACAAAATCTGGCAAAGCCCCAGGTGGGGACTTTGTCCTTATAGAACTTCTCAAGTCTCAGGTTGACTGGTGGTCAGAGATTTTTGCCCAAGTTTTTACAGCAATAAATTCCACAGGAAGTATCCCGAAAAAAATGGTTGACTAGTATTGTCATCCCAATTTATAAGAAAGGGGATCCTAAATCTCCTGGGAATTATAGGCCTATTAGCTTACTGTGCGTGATCAGGAAACTGTATGCTAAATATCTCCTGGGGATTTTCCAGGAATGGATGGACCGGGTCTCTTTTTTGAAGCCAGAGCAGGCGGGTTTCAGGAAGGAGATGTCTACAGTGTCTCAAATACATGTTTTGATGTTGCTAATATCAAAGTACACGGGCAGGAAATGCATAGGGAAATCTAAAAGATCAAGGCTTTACCTATGCTTCATGGATTTATGGGCAGCATTTGATTCAATTAATAGGGAGAGGCTGTGGAATAAGTTAAGGAAATCTTCTATGGATTTGTGCCTCCTATATTTGATCATCAAATTGCACTCTGAAAATTCCATGCAGGTGCGGGTATCATCTTCCTTGCCATTGACATCAAGCATTTTGGTGGGTAAAGGGGTTAGGCAGGGGTGCGTGTTGGCCCCTGCCTTATTCAACCTATTTGTGAATGATGTAGTGGAACACATGAGGGATGATTCTTTGCATCCCCCTAAACTGGGGCCCAGGCATATTTCAATCCTTCTATATGCCGATGATGTGGTCCTTATCTCACAGACACGAATAGGTATGATTAGAGCCCTTTCTAGATTTGATGCATACTGCAGACAACAAGACTTATCTGTCAATTACGATAAAACTAAAGTCCTGGTTACGGGCAGGAGCTGTGGAAGAAATACTCATACCTGGAGAATGGGGGGCGTTGAGATAGAGCAGGTAAACTGGTTTAAATATTTGGGCGTTTATCTAGCGGTGGATGGCTCTTGGGCCTGCCATATTAATTATATGGAGCAGCAGGTCAATAAATCTATAGCGGCTATACTCTCCTTTTTTTACAAGCAAGGGGGTCAGTTGATTTCCCCTGCCTTAAGATTGTTCTCAGCTAAAACCATAGCACAACTTTTGTACGCAATTCCTGTCTGGGGAATGGTTTATTTGAATAACCTGGAGAAATTCCAAAACAAGTTCCTCAGGACAATCCTAGGGCTACCAGGTGGGACACCGGCTGCCTTATTAAGGGCTGAGGCTAGGGTCCCCTCGTTGAGAGCAAAGCGCTAATAATTATGTTATCCTTTTGGCTCAAAATTATCTTGAACGATATGGGCAATGGGTTAATAGGTCATACTCAGGAAGAAAATAGGAAATGGTTCGTGGCAATGGAGAGGGAAGTTCAAAAGTTAGGTTTCTCGAGGGAGTTTTTCTATTTGTATGATTATTCAACGGCCCGCGCCTTGATTAGGAAGCGAGCATTGGACCAGGATTTGCAAGACCTGCAGGCAAAGATTAGATCGCAGAAAATTGCCCCGGAATATCACGTCATCCAAATGTTGGATGGGAGGGGGTATTATCTTAATGAATGGAATGACCCGCAGCTCAGGAGAGTATATACGTTATACCGGCTTAATCTATTTCCTTCAGCTTGGATACAGGGCAGGTATAGGGGCATTGATAAAGATCTAAGATTATGTCCCTTATGTGATTCAGGTAAACCTGAAAATCTTTCCCATGTCCTGCTCTATTGTACAGCTTACGCGAAACTACGCAATGATTTTCTGGCATCACTATTAAAGGAATCAACCAAGTTTTCATGGACTGTTATCTTGAGGAAGTGGTTGGGTCCATGGAATTCTCCAGTTGCTGAACAAGTTGCTAAGTTTTGTTTGGGAGCCTTGGCTGTTCGGGAAAGGCTATCCCTGGCTACGGCTGGGGGGGCAATTTAAAAGGTTCCCCATTTAACAACTGTGACATAGTAACTTATAGAATGGATTCCTAGGAAAGAAAGTATAATTATTTTGTGAAAGATGTAATCTTTTTCTGAGGTTAACTAGTGTTTAATTTGCAATCTTTCTAAGGAATTTGTTCAACTTCAGCAGAATTCCTAGTAGTGGTTAGGGCTTGTAAAGCTATATAACAAATGGTCTTTCCATTATCAATTGTAAGGTGTGAATGTTGGTTATATACGTAATTTAATGTTGGTTTATATGTAATCTAATGTAATTTTATTTTGTTGAAGACCTTTGGTCAAACAATAAAGATCAGGATTTGGCTTATTGCAGTAGTGCTAAATACTATAGTGCCATACCCAGTAACCAGATAACTGAATAATCAAATAACTAAGCCAAATAACTGAATAACCAACTAAGCAGACATGCAAATATCTGTTTTGGATGTGGATATTATTTGGATATTCAAATATCTATATATCCCCATAATACCAGTGAATACAAATACCTATTCATTTCAGCACTAGTTATAGGTACATATTTATACATATTCTATGGCTTGTATAATCTAGGTACTTGTTTTAGGATAGAAGTTCCGAATCTATGGATCAGGAACCCAAATCGGTTTGTGCAATCTACTGATGGGGTTGTGAATTCACTTTGCATGTCGAGGTTAATAGAATTATGATTCAGGCTCAAAAAGTGGTTATGGAGGCAAAAAACCTAGGAACTGGTGATCATGGCATTCTTTCATTAATCAGGCTTTAAACCAATGGAAAAGCTTTCATTGATTACACTGGGAGTTGCAGCAGGTAGAAATGAGAGCAGAACCAGGGCTGTAGAGTAGGTCAGAAGTATCGTGGCGCCGACTGGAGAGAAAGTTTAAGACTTTTGTAAATTACATCCAGTCCCAATGGTATTAAAAGCATTGTTGACTCATTTCTTGTGGGTATCTGTGATGCTCACATATCTGGCCTTCTATAGAGCCTTGTCATGTTGTTAAAGTCTGCCCCCTGGTTTACACTTGTGCTGTGATTTACCCTTTTCTAACCACCTAATAAAAACTTGGTCAGTGTGGTGACTGGGAACATTTTTTTATTTTGCATGCTAGCGCTGCTGAGGTGGATGCTGGGAGTCTGCAGAGAGAATGAGTCAGGGACAGAACATAGACTCTGAGAATGGGAACCCAAAATTAGTTTACCCTAGAGATGGGTCTATTAAAGCTGAAAGAGACTGGGCTTCCCTGATTTGTGAATAGAATTCAAAGATTAATGTCAATGAATAAATCTTCAAATTTAATTAATCAATTTTGAATAGAGTTACTGCCTTACCCAAGATGTTTTGCAGGATATGGAATGCTGAATCGAATCTCTCAAGCGAATACTGAATTTGATCCATTTGAGTCCATTGTAGCAGAGCAATATGACATGGGATTTGCTTCCAATTTCATTTGCACTTTTGAATATTCTATGCTTTTTGGTATTTCAGTTACTGCAGTATTTTGGTATATAGTATTCTATATTATGGTTGTTTTATCTCAGTATTTTGGTGTTTCGTATTGGATATTTTGGTTGTTTTAGTTACCTCACTTGTTTGATATTTTGATCATTTCAGTATGTTGGTAATCAATGTTTTTTTATTTTGGTGATACAATCTGGCAGTTTTTTTAAAATGTGAATGTGATTGCAGCATTTGGACTAAACACATACATGCACATTCAAAAATTCAACATTCAAAGTCAGCTCATTCTTTCAGTGCTTGAGGGTAGGAGATTGAATCGATGGGCCAGATCCAGGAATCAGAAAGGGGGCAAATAAAAGATGGCCACTGGTCAGAAATTTCTCCCTCCTCCCCATGCTGATTTGCAGCACTGTGGCCTTCATTATACATGTATCCCCCACCCTATCCCCAAAATGGCTCAAGGAGGTTTACAATAATAAAAAAACAATCACAATATTAATACATATAGAACAAAATCCAACCCCTCCCATGCCCCCTCCTCTGTATTTTATGCAGAGGAACACCCCCCTCATGGAAAGGTGATGGCAAACTACCAGAACTCTGCATTGCAAATTCTTGTAAATTTATCACGAATGATGCGATTTCTAAGCCTCACTCACAATCTCATGATTAGTATCACTAATTTTGCAAGATTGGGAGGCATACTCTCTGCCTCCCTTGCCATGCTGCACTCTGCTGAGCAGACCTGGGACCAACAGTAAGTTAGCCGAGTGGGGAGAGGAGCAGGGAATCCTCCCCAGCTGTGTGCAACACTCTAATTAGTTCCTTTCAGGGGGACCAATATCAAGGCAGCACACAACACAGTTCTGAACAGTCCACCCTGGAAATGGGGACTAGTTAGAGTGTTGCACACACATGGAAGAGGATTTCCTGCTCCCCTCTCCACTTAGAAAAATGTAGTGTCATGTCCCAGGTCAGCTCTGCAGAGTGGAGCATGGTGGGGAAGGCAGAGAGCAAGGTCAGGTCTCTGCAGAATGCAGAGGGAGGCAGGGAGCAGCCACCAGACCAGAGGTCAGCAGCCTGAGGGTGAGGTAAGTCAGCCAGTGTTCTAGGGCATTCCGGGATGTGTTTGAAAGAAATCTCACGAGATCTCAAACTGTGATCAAGGTGTTGGTGAGACCTTGGAGACCTTGGTTGCAGTGTTCGATTCACAAGAATTTTTTTAATTCTTGTTACAGCCCTAGCAGTAAGCAAAACTGCCCTCAGCCAAAGGGGCATCACTAGGCCTGGGCTTCAGTGTTGTCAACACTCGTGAATTTATTGCAAGATACGTGATTTCTTAGCCTCGATCTCAGGATTAGCGTCACTAATCTCACAAGATCAGGAGGCTTGGCAGGAAGCAGGTATTGGGAAGCACAGTGGTGGAGAGAGCCCCGCAGCCACCCCTGAGGACTCAGTCATTAACGTTTGTTTTATTTATTTATTTATTTATTTTTAGTTTTAGTTTAGGTTTCTGTTTGGAAAAAAATAGCAACTTATGATTCATACAACAAATTCCATAATAAAAAACCCTCCCATTTACAAGAAGAGTTAAGGCTCTTGCAAATTCAATTATGCGCTAAAAAGCATGAAAATTGCAAGTTAATGGAAGTGGCCTCAGACTCCATGCACCAACACTTTGCCTTTGTCGTTCAGTCTCAATCCTCTTTGCAGGTTGGGGGCAACTCTGAAGCTGGGGACAGGAGGGCGTGAGCTAGCCCTTCGCCCCCTCTGTTTTCTCTTTAAGAAAGAGAATTTAGGAGTTCTGGCTTCCACCCCTTCTCCCCCTCTAATCTACTTGGTCCCAGCCCTGTAATAGAGAACTCAGGACTCCTGGCTTCCAGCCTCTCCACTCCACTCTAATCCAGTAGACTGCACTCCCTTCACAGACAACTCAGTAGTTGTAGTTCCAAACCTGTTCTCCTCTCCCCTGCTCTCAACCTTGTAACAGACAAACCAGGAGTCCTGGGTCCAAGTCACCCCGTAACTATTAGCCCCCACTTCCCTCACAGAGAACTCAAAAGTCCAGGGAAATACAATGTTAGTCTGTATATGTCATATGGAACAGAAGTGTGTGTGTGTGGAATGACAAAAAACAAAGGAGAGGAAATAAAATAACAGGGAAGGAGACTTTTGGGAGTCAAAGGATAGGGCGTCAGCTATAGTAAGTGGGTAAAACAATAGGATTGCTTCCTCAGATACCCCATCAATCTTCTGAATCAGTTATTTGACTCAGAACCTTATTATTGTAACTATATGTAATTACTCCTGTCATTCCGCCCAATAACTTAATCCTGCACACGCTTTGTGTTTTTCGCTGTCATTCCAACCATTCCACTTTCTGCATCTGGTGCCTTCCTCATCATTTCACACCCTCTTGCCTTCCCTATGTCAGGCTGACCCCAGGCATGTGCCACATGTGCAGCTGCACATGGGCCCGTGGCCAGCTGAGGCCCCTCGCTTGCTTGGCTTGGCGCAGGCTGCAGCCAGCTTCTCCCCCAATAAGTTCTTCTGCCTCCCCTCCATGGCTCTGGTCCCCATCCCTCACCTGCCTCTGCCTGCTAGCAGTGCTGCTGCAGCAGCAGAAGGATACTGGAACACACCAATGGAACTGGGAGATAAAGCTGTTTGTTTACAAACAACTCCTCCCCATGTGAGTGATCAGAAGGTTGTTACCTTGTAAAGAAGGTTCTTTGAGGTGGCTCTAAACATTTTCACAACTGGGTTGTGCACGCTTACCCTATTCAAATAATAGACCACCTGATGGTTTCGAGCTCCTCTAGTATAAAAAGTGCTCTCCCCCTCAGAATGACAGTTCCTTCCAACCCTTTTTAGGCATATAAGGACATTCCATGCAGGGCTGGAAGGGTGAGTTTTGTGAGAATGTTAAGAACCTTTTCAAAGAACTTTGTTTACAAGGCAGCAACCTTCTATTCTTCTTCAAGTGGCTCCTCACAGGCCATTTTTACATGGCTCCGCTGGATGGGGGGGTCCGTGGGTGCACCGGTGCGTGGGCGGGGCATGCACACAGCCACACACACATCCCCACTCACCCCCCACTCACCCCCACCCATTGAGTAACCACCATTTCCCCCAGTTGCTCCTTGAGTGGGGGTGAGTGGGGATGCACGTTAGGCGGGCGCGCACGCATGCACCCCCCACTCACCATGGGCGCGTGCACCGCATCGTTCACATGGGGCTCCCCCACCCATGAACACACAGAAATCTGCATTTTCATGGGTGGGAGAGGCCTGTGTAAAAAGGGTCACATTCTCACAACTGTCTTACTTATACTATCTTAGGTAGGAATTGAGGATGTAAAGCAATATCTATTTTATCTTGGAAAATCTGCAAATATGTTTCTGAGATTTATTATGGCTGCAGTTTCACTAACTCTTCTTAATGAAGTTATTGCTATCAGGAATACTGTCTTTAAATTCACACCCCATAACCAGTTCATTTCCCGCCCCCCCCCCCATATAATTAACTCATGTTGCCCCAGGGGCACAAATTAAATGGTTATGGGTGGGGGCAGCGTGAACTGATTATGGGGGCACAACTAAACTGGTTATTATTATTATTAACAAACATTTATATAGCGCCAGCAGTGTACCTGGCACTTTATAAAGTAATAAAATAGACACGGTCCCTGCCCCTAGGGCTTACAATCTGAGAGACAGGAGCTGGGGGAGAGACATAGGAAGGGGAACAGAGGGAGAGACAAGGGATCTAAAATTCATGAAGATGCGAGGTCTCAAGTGCACGTACTTGGCTTGGTTATGATGAGAATGAAAGCAGGCAGGTCCATGTGGCAAGGATAAGGGTAAACAGACCATAGGTTTAGGAAATAGTGACTCAGCGGGATAAAGAGTCAGACAGAGCAGAGCGAAGGAGGTGAGTTTTAAGGAGAGATTTGAAGCTATGAAGGGAGGGGGCAAGGCGGATGTGGACAGGGAGGGAGTTCCAGGCATGGGGGGCAGCAAGTGAGAAGGGACGAAGGCGCTTAAGGGAGCAGGGAAGGCGTGGAAGGGTGAGAGAAGGGACAGAGGAGGAGCGAAGTGCACGGGCTGGAGTATGGCGGGTGATAAGTGCAGAGAGGTAGGGGGGAGCGAGGTTGTGAAGAGCTTATATATGTCTCTTTTCATGGCATAATGCGCTTAATAGGCTGGCTGCATTTTTGGTGTCTTGTGTGTTTGATAGCAGCACCTCTGGACCGGTTGCACTGCATGCATGTAAAAGGCACAGGCTGCACTAACAGCAAGAAGCAACAGGCCCTGGAGGCTAGGCTGGCTAAGCTCACTCCCCCTCCCCCAGTAATGCAGTGGACGCAGTAAGTCTCTCTGTGCCTGCCTCACTGCCTGCCCGGCTGCCCCTGCAGTCGAACCACTCCTGGGGAATGGTGATAGATGCTCGGCTGGGGAGGTGGGGGGTGGGGCGAAAGCACTGGAAGGCCATGCTTGTCTATGGCCACTTGACTGAGCACCAGGTAAGGTAGCCAAGGGGTGGCAAGCTGGGGGGAAGAGAAGCATGGGGAGGCCATGCTTCTCCATGGCTACTCAGAGGGGTGGAGAATGGAAATCTTTCCTGTCCAGAAGGAGTAAATTGTATGTAAATTTACACATTTGCATAATTAGGTGGGGACTGATCATGCAAATTAGGCCCCACACCAAGACTTTGCACATGGCCTCACAAACCCTGGGGCCGGTCCTGCCCTATGGACTCCCAAAGATGGAGCTGTGTTGTATAATTTCACAATCACTTAATTGGATGTTGGAATGACAATAGTATTTATTTAGAAATTGGCACTGCTGTTGCCTCCATTCTTTCCAATGACCATTCCATTTTACTAATTTCAGTGCATACCCAACTTAGTTTTAATTAAACATTTTTATACAACTCTGCCCAGATTCACTGTGCTCTGGGAGGGCAGTGGAGACTGGTGGGTAAGAGGGATGGTTGTGAGCCATTAGTCAGCTGTCCCATTCTCCCCAACTGAAATGAAAGGATAGAGGGAAAAGAGGGAGTGAGGGGCCAGCTCACGCCTTCCTGTCCCAAGCTTCAATGTTGCTGCCAACCTGTAAAGAGGAAGCAGATTGGGGCTGAAAGGCAAAGTGTGGGTGCATGGAGCCTAAGTTGTAAGTGAGCACAGTGTGAGACTGTACAATGTCTTTACTGCTAACATGACACAGAAGTTAAGGTGGGAGCCTTAACTTGCAATTTCCATGCTTTTTAGTACATGATTGAATTTGCAAGAGCCTTAAATCTTCTTGTAAACCAGAGTTTTTTTATTATGGAATCTCCAAGTTCTTTGTTAAATACAATGCAATGGAGAAAATTTGTCCTACTAGCGCAGTAGAATGCTGAGCAGCGTAATCACTATGGGAGCAGGGCTTAGGGGAGGCGAAGGTGGAAGAGCTGCTCCCTTCATTTTAGAAGGAAGCAAGACGAAGCTGGATTTTTACTGGTAGCTCCCTGCTTTACTAAGAATACAACAACTTTGGTTCGGTTTAAGCATTGCAAACTTCCAAAAACTGCTCTCTATGATCTCTCTAGCTCATGGCTTGTACAGGAGTCTTCCACTCTACTCCCCACTGTCAGAGCTCTTTTCCTTGTGCAACACTGGCCATTCTCCTTTCTATAAGGACCTTCCCCTGTACAGGTCCCCTGGCTATTTCATGCCTTGTATAGGGCTCCCTGACTCTGCTGTGTCCATGTACAGAACTCTCCACCTGGCATAATGCTCCCCATCCTGAAGCTCCTGTACGAAGCTCCCTCACTCAGTTCTCCTCTGTCCAGGGCTCTCCCGTGGCACAATTATTGCCATTATTCTGCAGCGCTCTGTCTCTACAAGACTCCCACACTTTACTCCCCCCTTGAGCAGGGCTCCCTTTCTTGCACAACACTGCCCACTCTACAGACCTCCCCCTGTACTGGGTTCCATATCCTGTATCCCCGATAAAGCTGCTCCTTGTAAAATGCTCCCCCTGTGCATGGCTTCCACTGTGGAAGCTTATCTACAGAGGCTCTGCCACTACTCTCTCCCCTCCTCTTGCGTGTGTCACAGAGACCTGGCAGGAAAATGAATCAGGGCCTATATTGTTGTTCCAGCTGGGTACTCTGTGCAGCATCAGCTGCGGCTGGAGGGGCAGGGTGGGGTGGGGTGTAGCCATTATTTTTGAGGATTCCTGGTCTGTGAGGAGATTTTCTGTGCGATCTATCATGGGTATAGCGGGTCGCCATCTGGGGTTGGATTTGGCCAGGGACAGTGTGGGGATACTGCTGATATACCGTGCACCCACCTGTACGACAGCCTTCCTGCACACACTGACCGAGCTGGTGTCAGACGTGATCTTGCGGCTGCCCAGGATGATAGTTCTGGGGGACTTCGATACCCATGCTGACGCCAGTCTTGGAGGGGCAGAAAGTGAGTTCATGGCCACCATGGCAACCATGGGCCTGTCTCAGAGAGTAATGGGCCACACACGTGTTGGAGGACATACCCTGGACATGATATTTTGTACAGACCTTGAGGTGGGGGATCCATTGGTGTGGGAGGTATCAACAGTACCCTTGTCGTGGATGGATCATCATCTCCTCCGGGCGTATAGCCTGGCACATGTTGGCCCCTGGGAGGGTGTGGAACCAGTTAGGTTGATTCGCCCCCGAAGGCTTATGGAACCTGAAAGGTTCCAGATAGCCCTAGGGGAATGTTTCCTCTGACATCAATGGCCGCTCGCGCGATGACCTCGTATCCAGGTGGAATACTGTGCTAACGGAGGTCATCGACTGTGTGGCTCCTAGGCGTCCGCTCCCAAATTGCCGACAATGCAACTCCCTGTGGTATACCTGGGTGCTGCGGTGGATGAAGCAGGAAGGGTGGCAGTTAGAGCAACAGTGTCATCATTTGTGTGCTGAAGTTGACCGATTGTGGCATAGAGTCTGGTTACGTACCTATGCTGTTGTGGGGAAGACAGCAAAGAAGGTTTTCTTTGCTGCCCTCATTGCGTCCGCTAAGTCCCGCCCAGCTGAGCTGTTCCGGGTGGTGAGGGGACTGGTCAGCCCAGCCTCCCTCCACCTGGACGTAGAAACATCAAATGCTCGCTGTGATTTGTTTGCGGACTTTTTTGCGGATAAAATTGCTCAAATTCACCACAGTTTTGATGCCACTTTTTTAGCAGGGAACGGGTCTGAGGCAGTAGAAGCCCCTTCTTGTCCTATTTTATGGGATGAGTTTCAGGCACTATCACCCTCAGATGCGGTGGATGCTCTTGGGACTGTTTGAGTCACCTATTGTGAACTGGATCCATGCCCGTCCTGGCTGGTTAAGGCTAGCCGGGAGACATTGGGGCCACTGCTGGTGGGGATAGTCATTGCCTCCCTTGGGGAGGGCAGGGTTCCGGGCTGTCTCAAGGAGGTGGTGGTGCAGCCCCTGCTCAAAAAACCATCTTTGGATGTTGATGCCCCTGCCAGTTATTAGCCAGTCTCTAACCTTCCCTTTAGGGAAGGTTATTGATTGGGTGGTGGCTCAGCAACTTCAGGGGCATTTGGACCAGGTTAAATTTCTCTATCCCTCGCAATTGGGCTTTTGTTCAGGGTATGGCACAGAGACTGTGCTTGTGGTCTTTGCCGATGACCTCTCCTGTGAGTTTGACCAGGGTCGTTTGACCCTGCTGATCCTATTAGAGCTTTCGGTTGCATTTGATACCGTTGATCATGGTGACTCGGCTGCAGGACTGGGTAGGGATTGGCAGGACTGTTCTTGAATGGTTCTGCTCTTTCCTGGCTGGGAGAACCCAGCATGTGGTGCTAGGGGAGTTTTCATCTTCCCCCCAGGACCTCATGTGTGGAGTATCGCAGGGTTTTTCATACCCTCTCTTGTTCAGTCTGTACATGCAGCCTCTGAGAGAGGTTGTTAGGGAGTATGGAGTGAGATGTCATCAATATGCTGATGGCACACAGCTATATCTATCATTTTCCTCCAACTCAGGCCTGGCAGTCTTGGTGCTTACCTGGTGTTTGTCCGCTATGAGGGATTGGATGAGGGCGAGCCACCTGAGGCTAAATCCTGACAAGATGGAGGTGTTGGTTGTGGGGAGGGCCGAGGGAGTGGTGGCCCCCGTCATTGATGGAGTGGTGGCCTCCCCTGGTTTCTCAGGTCCGGAGTCTGGGGATGCTCCCGGACCCACAGCATTTCGCCAGTTACATCTGGCGCATCAGCTTAGGCCGTATCTGTCTTGGACTCGGATCTGGCCTGGCCACAGTCATCCATGCTTTTATTACCTCTAGACTGGATTACTGCAATGCACTATATGTGGGGCTACCCTTAGTGCTGGTTTGGAATCTGCAGCTGGTGCAGAATGTGGCGGCCCGTCTCTTGATGGGGATGGGCTGACACAAGCATATTACACCGGTGCTTCGCTCTCTGCACTGGCTGCCAGTAGGGTTCCGGGCCCAATTCAAGGTGTTGGTGTTGACCTTTAAAGTCCTAAACGGCATGGGCCCCACCTATCTGCAGGACAGCCTCACCCTCCGGGTCCTGGAGTGATCCCTGCGGTCAGCTGGGGGCGCCCTCCTTGAGGTCTCCTGGGTTTTCCGGGTGTCCACTATGAGGAGGGCGTTCTCCAAGACTGAGCTGCGGCTGTGGAACTCCCTCCCATCAGAGATCCGCTTGGCTGCCGGCCTCCCCTCTTTCCGCAGACAATGAAAGACCTGGCTGTTCTGCCAGCCCTTTCCTGAGGGAGATGGGGTGGGTGGGTTGGGTTAGGGTAGTGGGGGATGGGGTTTTATATTGGTTTTTAATTGTAATTATTATTGGTAATTTTAATATTTTAAAATGTTTTTAAAATGTGAGCCGCCCCGAGATGCCTGAGGCAGGAGGGGGCGGCATATAAACATTAATATAAATAAATAAATGTCCCCCTGGCCCTTTGTGTATGCTCCCACCTTCCCTGATCCCCCAAAGGATTTCCCTCCCTGGGTTGAGGCTCTCTCTTAGAGTCCTCCCTAGAGGACCACATTTGCCGCTCTGCCCTACAGGACTGCTCTGCACAGGATCTCACCATCTCACTGTCCCCCTACTGCAGAATCCCCACTGTATCAGCCCAGAGCACCCGCGCACCCCTCATTCCTTAGTGGGGTTGGGAAAGTTGGAGGGAAAAGCATTTAAAGATGATTGATTCCATCCCTCCTGTAGCATCCTGTCCCTGTCTCCAGGATAAACCTCTGCCCTCTTCCTGTACCTGGGACCATCTCAGGCAAACTCCAGTACTCCTGCCCCAGCCATGGTTCTCCAATGGGGTGCCCCATTGGAGCTGCAGCCCAGACACCCCATGTTTTTGTAGGGGAAAGGGCTGTCAGTGAAATCAATGCCCTCTGTGGTTCTGCGCAGATTTAGGGGGCAAGATCAGCCACCCCAAATGTCACTGCAGGATTTGCTAGCTCTGTTGTTTAGCCATGTCGGCATCCCTGGCCCCAAAGCTGAGGCACCTGCTGTGTGTGTGGGATTGGATCAGAATGACCTTCAGCTCTCTCACTTCCACAGGCCTTGCTCTCCTCCTCTCCTCACCAGATCAGCTCTAAACTTGGTTGAACAGTCACTCACACTGCCCCCCAGGAGGTGCAGTTCCATCTCTTTCCCCAGCACTGATAGGCTCTTGCAAGCAGTGCCTGCTGGGAGTTGTAGTCCCTAGTATTGCTTTTAAACAGTCTGTGCATTACACAAAGAATGTTTGCAACCACTCCACACTCAGGATGGTCTCCATATGCTAACATTGGATTTTCAAGATGTCATAACTTAAAAACTGCTAACTGGATTTACAAAAAGTAAACCAGAAGGCACCCCTTGGCAGCCTTCTTGAATTTTCTAAAAGACTTACACCTCCTTCCAACCAACACAAAACCGCTTTACCCTGCCAAGATCGAGATGGTCTAACTTTTGAAAAACAGGCTTCAAAGTGCAGTTTTCAAACTATGATATCTCAGCTGTTATCCAACCGATTTGGCTGAAATGTGGACAGTATGAACTAGTTACTCAAGTGATCCTTTTTCCCAATTTTCACAATCCTAACTTTAATCATGTCAATTTTATAATGAATAGAATGTTCGTGCTTTATAATGGAGCGTGCAACATGCCTTAAGTATAGAGTGGCTCCTACCACTCTATAATGTCTTGATTTTTAAGAGTTTGTCTCTTGATTTATGGAACCCACCATTTGGCTATACTGAGAACATTCCACATCACCCCACACACTCCTCTCTCTCACCCAGGGAAGAGGGCCTAATCTTCCCACCCAGACTTCAAGGCAGTCTCCAAACCCTCCCAAACCTAAGATACGTTTCCCCCCCGCTCCCTGGGAAAGTGTCAGCCCCACCCTATATCCCCCTTACAAAGACTAAAACATGTTTTTGAGAAAAGGGAACTACCTCAGTTGCCAATCATCAGACCTCCAGCTACCAAATGGCCAGCAGCTTTTGATGTTTGCCTTTGGCTGCAACCACAGGAGGTTAAATAAGGGTAAAGTCAGACAGTGTCTGGCAGGGCCTCAGTAAGGCATAATCCAGCCCCTCTGGGTATCCCTTGTGCTCCAGGGACTGAGGGACAGGACTTCCAGGAAGGGCATCAGCCCCTGCACAGTTTCTTTTGTAAATTAAGCACCGATACCAAGCTCCCATGCCTGCATGTTCTTGCAGTTAAAAATGCTCTGTCTGCTTCTTGCCCCTGTCCTGCAGTCCAGCAATGCTGTGATGGGGAAAGGACTTGCTGGTTAGCACCACACTAATAAGCTGATTGGTGAGGAGCAAGTGATCCACACTGAAGGGCTGGGTTGGGAGTAGAGATGTGAAGATAAAAAAAAACCTGGAAACTTTGGGGAACAAAATGAGTTTTGTTTTGTCTCCCCTACTCCCAGGCTTGGAAAGGAACATTGGGAAGAACTGAAAATAAACTGTTCCATGCATGCTTTGAACCAATGCAGCTAACTAATAATTGCTGTTCTGTTGTTAGTATTATTCTAATTAGCTATTAACCAAAACAAAAAAGTAACAGTTTAAAAAAACCTTAAATGCACAAGAGTTTTCTTAAAATACAAACCCGCCCACAAACTCAGTACAATTACAATTAAAAAAACCTTCCACTCCATTCATTGCAACAAAACATAAACACCAAAAAACAGAAATTATTTCAGAATTTGAGCAATATTTAATATTTTAGGAGATCAAACATACATTTAATATATGTACTTAATTCCTTACCATACCTACTTTTATTCATTTTAATCAATAACTAAACTTTCACATTTTTCCATTAAACTTTAATTTATTATCATAATTCGACAAGGAACAATTTTTTCAGAGTGCATTAATCTGTTTCATTCTGTAGAATGAATTGTATAATGTTGTCTACACTCACATTCTTAACTTCATTGTATGAACTGTATACAATTTGTATACATGTAAATTACAGGTTCTTTTCCTGAGTAATAATAATAATAAGTTTATTGTTTGACCAAAGGTCATAACAAAATTAATGCAAAAAGTAATGGCGAGTGACAACACCACCATGTGCAATCCATCAGCAGTCTAGATATGAAACAAAAATAGCTAAATAGGAGCTGCCTAACGCAGGCAGAAAAGGCTGCGAAAGCAGTCCAGTAACAAAGACAGTAAACAACATCAAACATTTTGTGACTTAAACAACTACATACGTGCAAGAACAGGGTACAGCCCTTTTACCACTTCCTCCCCAACAGCACCAACAGGGACTTGAACCCACAACCTCTAAGTTCATAGGCAAAAATCTTTCCTCTAGACCAACGCACTGCTCTCTTTTCCTGAGTGGTAAAATTGGGGGTTTTCAGCACCAATAGCTGTGGATTTCCTTGATTTCATTCTTTCAGTACTTGAGTCAGAACCAACTTATTTTTATCTGAATTTAAATTTCTACCTGGTTCTGCCACTGGGCAAAAGTCACTGCTGCTAGAACATCCAGATTTCACAACATCCTTTTAATATTTTGCCAAAAAATTGAAATTTCAACCAGTTAACATGAACTCCTGCCTTTTCATGAATCAGCAGGTAATTTCAGGCAAAATTCTCTGGGTTGCCTCCTTGCCTAGTGTAGCTGAGAGAAAAGTCTAGTCCTTAAAGTTGCTGACATGACAGCTTTCACTTCTTAGGGTCTGGTTCCCATTATGCTAAGTGCTCTTCAAATCGATTTGGCAGTGTAAAAGCAGTTTGAAGTGGGTGCCAATTGCAACTATACCCTCTGTAGAATTCCTTTGCACTGCCAAAACATTGAAGAAGGACCTTAGGGTAAAGGAGAGCCATGTCCAAATGTTTGAGATTAGAATTCTTATATATAATAACTTTATCTGGCACTCTTTATGCATGCGCTACCCAGTAGTGGTCACTAGATGGCAGCAAAATTCCACAGAGGAAAATTGGGCCAGATCCTCAACTGGTGCAATTTGACACAACACCATTGACTTTGGTGGGCCAGAGCCTCATCTATCAGTGGAGCTATGGTAATTTACACAAGCTAGAGGCCTGGTACACCTGTTGGTGCCATGAAAACCTGCTGGTATTTCTAATTACTAAAAGTGAAATACATTGCAGAAAGCTTAGTTTTTTCCTGCTTTGTCCCTTGTACAATCATTTGCACTAGTGAAAATTGCACTTAAGGTGGGTGCAAAATGTCCTCACTGTTCACTGGTGCAGTGCACTCACTTTGCAGCAAAGTAAATTACTGCCTAACGTCAATCTCATTGTCAAATACTGTAACCATCTCCTTACAGGCCTTCTCTGCTCTCACTTTGACCCTCTCACTCATGTTCAGCACTCCACTGCCAAGGTCATCTCACCCACAGCTTTGATCATGTTCAACCTGTCTTCTGCTTCGACCACTGGCTCCTCCTTTTCGTATCCAGCACAAAATTCGTGTATTCACCTTCAAGACTTTCCATGGCCTTACTTCTCCCCATCTCCCTACCCTCATTTCCTGCTAAGTCATTTCCTATGGTCTGTTCCCTCCCTCCTTTCAAGTTCCTCATAAAAACCTACCTCTTCTGTTATTAGACTATCTCTAGCTCACCATCCCAGAGAGTGCTTACTGATGCTTTTCCTTCTATAGTCCGTCAGGACCCCTTCCTCCCCACGTAACTAAGAGTGAAAGCATTCAAAGCAGACATGCACATAACTCCACTTTAACATTTCGTATGCATGTTGCAGGGCTGTATTGGCACCCTGTGTAGCTCTGCAACATGCATAAGAAATGTTTTCATCCTAGGCTAAGCCCATGCACCTGTAATTTCTCAAGTTCATGAATGTATCCCTGTCTCTTCCTTTGCTCCTGTCTCCCATCCCCACCCTTGTCCATCCTAGATTGTAGGGCCCTGCTTCCAAATCACAATTGTTCAACACCAGGCCCATTGCTGACAGTATACTAAACAACAATAATGAATATGGCACAACGCAGAGGTGGATTTGTATTATAGTGTTTTGTGCTCCTTTTGCACAGGTACCTACAGATGACTGTATAGATGCAAGCCGGAGTGGAATCTGGCCCCAAGAGTTTATGTAAGACACCGAAGGTCACGTTGTAAATTTTAGCAGATCCAGTACCGTGACCAACCCTTTAATCAAGTTTCCGTCTGCAAACAAGTACTGTGAGGTGACTGGTGCTTTACATGACTTAAACACCTGAGGTATGCAACTTAATAAGGGTATAAGTAGCAAATAATCTTATTAATAATGGGCTGGATTCCTACCTATCGTAAATCAAAGTTACTCCGATTTGTGCTTGCTGTGAATTCGGGTCTTGATTTTCAGTTACACCATGACGGTTTCCCACCTCTTTTGCTAGTGCCAAGGAGCATTTACATTTAGGCCTTTTTTACACAGATGCCGATGGGTGGATGAGTACACCCACTGGTGCCGAGCAGGGAGACGTGTACACGGACACCGCCGCAGGAGGTTGTGGGAAGGAAGGGGAGGGCCCGGCACACACCCATCGGCCAAACACCTACCCTGGGAAACACCAAACAAACACCCAAGATGTTTACACGGACCGCCAAGACACCGAATGGAAGGAAAAAGGCGCCCAGCACAGTGACGTGACAATGCAAACAAAGCCGCAGCACAAGGCACTGCCCCCAAACCGCGAGACCCCGCGAGGGTTGGGGAGGAGGGAGTTGGAATGACAGGAGACACAAAGTAACAGCCCCACACAGGTCACGGCACACAGGCCAGACAGCCAGGCACCGCGGGCCCAAGGAAAAACAGTCCCCACTGTGCACAATGGAACACTGGGAAACACAGGATGTAAAGGGAGTGGGGGGAGACCGCAGCTGGGGGGAGGGGATCAGGGAACAAGCAAGTTCACCGACATGAACAGGCATGACCAGAAACGGATGGGACCCATTAATAGAGACACACAAAGACCCCCAACATACAACCACACATAGGAAATCCCAGGCAACATAACACTGTGCCAGGACCAAGACAGATGGGGAGTGCGGGCAAGGCGCCAAAGGCCTTGGAGCAAATAGGAACCAAGGGCAGAGAGCTGAGAGGTGGCTTCAAACACAAGGGAAGCAGCCACAAACCACCATCTGGCAACAAAGCACCAGCCAGGGGTGCAAGCGGCAGAGGGGGAGACCAACAACACTACAAGGAAGGGAGAAGGAGTAACCTAAAGTGTAACATTCGCTGGGAGCTCCAGCTGACATTACGGCGGGCAGGAGCTCCAGCCTCAGTAGGGTCGGCGACCCTGCACCAACAAGCCGCCTGCTCGCGATCCAGTTGGTGCATCAGCTGCAGCAAATGGAGCAGGAGTTGCACCACCTCCTCCTGCTCTCTGGTCCGCTCATTAATCAGCACCTGCACTACAGGAGAGAGGAAAAGGGAGGGCACCAGTACAGCAGACCACAGGCCTTCGTAACCACGGAGTCCCACACCAAAGGGGAGATGGGGGAAACCATAAACGGGGCAACTCATGAATTGCCTGGTACACCCAGGGCCCCTGCCCAGACCTCCAGTGCCGCCCTCTGGAGCTGTCCCACCATCTCCCCAAGGCGCAGGACAGTCAGGAAGACTGTAACTGAGGCTAGAAGGAAGGAGGAAGTGAGAGATATGAATGGGGAGCCAGCACCAAGGGGAGTGGGGAGAAGGGGGCACCCACAACAAGGGTAAAGCACACCAGATCCCACCCCTGGGCCACCCAGTCACTCCCCATGGGGCGCTCCATCAGGGGTGGCCATGCAGGTGGGAAGTGGCCGGCAAGCCACCTGAACCTACTGTCAGAAGAACCGCCTGCACATTGCCCATCCATGATAGCCGGAGTATGCAATGGGGAAACGAAAGGAAGAGCCCGTGGCAACTCACTCCAGGGGGTGGAACAGCATAGTGGATGGACCAATAGGAAGCATGAGCTGCACACTAGAAGACACAGTGGCAAAGCCCCGGGGAGCACGCACACCCGTCCAAAGCGGGGAGGGGGGGGAACCTGAGGGCTCAGGAGGTAGTACGGGTAGCTGGTAAACAAGGGGCCAGCTACGAACAAACTGCCAGCACCCAGCACGATAGCTACTGTCCACATGATGCCCTCACGAGGCCACAGGAACGGTGGGGAATGAACAGCTATCCCCTGAGGCAACCGAACACACACAGTGGGATGAAGGAACACCTTGAGCACACACACCCTTATGTGACAAGTGGGTCACATCGGGAGCATCACCCCCCACACTGCCATGATGTACATGCAGGCAATGCAACCCTCTTCCCCTCAACTCAGAGCCATCCCAGAGCCCTGTGCTCACTGATGGGCTGGCTCCACACCGTTCAGAGGTTCCCTATACCACATGGCTGAATGCCCATTGCCCACACACAGGTGAACTTCCACAGTCCCTGGAGGTGGCGGTGGAAGGGTCCCACATGAAAGGAGTGACAGCACACAGAGCCTACACAGCAATGTTTTTACTGAAAACCTAGTAGGTCCATTGCAGCACAGGCAGGGGAACCCTACCGCACAGGTTCGTTCATAGAGGTTCTGATGGCGGACCAGTAGGGCAAGCAAGCGGGAGTGAGAGTGGATAGAACAACACATCATACAGGGGGCCCAGAGAACCCGTTCAGGATGAATGTCCCATGGCAGGCATGTGGGTGTGAATATTGGGCAAACAGAGATAGGCATCAGCAAGATATGGACAAGGTCATGGGCAAACAAGTTCCTGTCCACCATGGGCACAGGGACAATGCAACGCAAGGAGCAGAATACAATGTTTCAGGGGGTGCCTACAGGCATCTCCAGGAACAAAGGCCCATTAATGAGCCCCTCCCAGGTGAAGAGGCCCCTACAGTAGCCATGTGTATGCATATGGGCGTCCAGCAGGAAGTGGGGCAGGAGGGGATGACCCGTCGCTGCAGCAGCTCTGCCATCAGTTTGGCTCAACACAGCTCTCAGGGCAGACATCTCCGATGGGGTGGGTGTCCCGGTACGGAGTGGGCCTCCCACACTGGGGGACAGCAGGCCAAGTTCACCAGGGCAGGTGGGGGTAACCAGAGTGCGGGAGCTCGAATCCACGGGCACCCAGGAGAACACAAGCTTGTCACAACATGGGGACCACCAGCCTGAAAGGCCAAACTGAAATCACGATGACTTGCCACCTGCTGAGCAGTTGCGAGCTCCCTTGCTTTCCAGTGCACTACTATGGCAGTCAGGTATGCAGGATTTGGTTGGCAGAGGGGCATGATTCTGAGTTTTTGTGCATGCAGCTGGCAGTCCATTCTGCCAAAGGAGTGGCCCAACAGCCACATGTAACACGTCAGGAGGTTGAAGTCATCACCAATGGAAAGGGGGTCGCTCACCAACATCTTTACATCGCTGCTTTGCCAGAGGGTTCCCAGGAGCATGGTGGCACACACCAGCCACTCACCCCCAGGCTGACCATCAGCTACATGGTCGGTTACAGGGCCCGACATGGTCCGATGAATAGCAGGGCGATCAGGAGCAACCAATGTAGATAGTGCATTGAAGGGAATGCGCCTGGATGGAGGCGAGGCTGACAGCTAACCGCAGCGTGGCCTTGCTGAACTGATAGCAGTCATGCCCCTTGGTCCTGGGAAAACGCAACCTGCACACAGGGCGGACACATTCCAGTCCAATTGGAAACAGGGAGATGAGACATGGGCTGGGGGCTGCGTGCGGAGATGCCGTGGTAGCACCACCCTGTCAGTACAGGACACAGCTGTCCAGAGGCTCACCAGTCTACTACATATAAAGTGTTATGGGGGCCAGTGGGACCCTGCATCCCCCCCCCCAGTTTCTTTAGATATAACACTATTCAGTGTCCTGTAACACAGTGTCTTACTGTCACAGTATTTAGACATACTGTCAACACAGTGTTCACCCCAAACACTGATTAAACTGTCAAGACCTGGCAGTTGTTCACTTCCAGGTGGGCGAACCACACCCAGCTGCACAACCACACACATACGTGCAGCATATGACCAGGCGGCTATAAGTAGGGGGTGGCACAGCTACAGCAGTGTGGCATTGTGAGAGAGGGTGGAGTGGAGTTGGAATGGAGCTGAGCGGAGTGCAGACCATGAGAGAGAGAGAGAGGAGGTAGGGTGTGTGAGGTGAGCTTGAGGGTGTGTAACAGTAGGGGCGTGTGTGAACACATAGCGGCGTGCATGGGATATTGAGAGTTGGAGGGGTGTGAGAGTGCCGGTGCTGCACAGGGTGACCAGTGGGTACCGAGTATAGGTGCACAGGGTGCATTGCTGGATTGAGGGCCAGGCCAGGGGCACTTGATGGGTTGAGTGGTGCATGGTGATCCGACACGGTGGTGAGATCGCTATGCCGGATACTGACATCTTGAGGGGGCACGCAGCCCTACTACAGGTTCTTGCCACCTGCCTCTGGGTCCTCGACCAGTTGTTTGAGCAAATGGCTGACCTCCTCCGCCCATTTACCCCATGGTTCACAAGTGTTGCATGGCGCAAGAGGTTAACAAACCTGAGACGTGTTATGAGCTTGCGCTGGGCGCACAGGGTGCAGCTCAGATGCGAATTGGTGGCAAGAGCAGCAGCAGCTCAGCACATCAGCCTCGTCCTTGCCAGGTGGCCTGTCAACCTCTACGGGTGACGGGTGACCCTACCGACACGCCCGATGAACTGGACGCAATCAAGGTCCAACGATTGGTGGGAGAACATGCTTGTGACCTGGACGCACGACGAGTGCACTGATCACTTCAGGATGAACCACTCCCTGCTGACCCACCTATGTGAGGTCATAGGCCCCCACCTTCGACGCAACATGACCAACACATGCTTCCCACTGCCTCCAGGGATGCGGGTGGCGATAGTTTTGTGGCGGCTAACTACACCTGATTCCTGCAGGAGAGCAGTCCAGTGTGGCTGTGGGGGCCACGACAGTTAACAGGGTGCTCCACGATGTATGTGACCTAATATAAAGTGTGGCACTCCTCATGGAGCGTATTATACACCTATGGGACCCAGATGTAGTTATCCGGGGGTTCGAGGCTATGGGCTTCCCCCACTGAATAGGGGCAATTGACAGTATGCATTAGGGATGGGACATCTGTCAAAAAACCAGCTACCGGTTTTACCAGTTACCGGTTTGCAAAAAACCAGTTTACCGGATTAAAACCGGTTTACCGGTGCTGGATCTATTGCATTGATTTCAATGGGAAACTGTCAGTGTTCCCATTGAAATCAATGGGGGGGAAAAACAATCCCTCCCCCTCCCAGGCTGTTCAGGTGGAAGAGAGGACACCCCCCCACCCACCCTGCCCAGCCTAGATTCGCCTACCTTTGGCGCTCCGGGTGGCGGCGGCAGCACGGCGCTCCGGGCAGCTTCAGTGCTGGCTGTGGCTGCCGGCTTCAGCGCTTACTAGGCCTTCCGGGGAACTTCTGGGTTTCCCTGAAGGCCTAGTAAGTGCTGAAGCCAGCAGCCACAGCCAGCGCTGAAGCCACCTGCAGCGCCATGCTGCCGCTGCCGCCCAGATTGCCAAAGATAGGCGATCCTTGGGTGGGGGGGTAGGGTGTGTGTTAAACCACCCCCCACCCCAGGGATCACCCTAGTACCACTACCTAACTGCTGATGTGGGCTCCGGGTCGCCGGCAGCGGCCCAGAGCCAGGGACTTAAGGGGAAATTTTTTTAAAAAAAAATCCAGGCTGGGCAGGGTGATTGGGGGGTGTCCCCTCTTCCAGCCTGGACAGGGGAGGGAAAAGTGGTTGGGGTTTTTTTTTCTCTTTTTTTACATTGCGGCCATTCATTTCAATGGCCGCAATGTAAAACAATCTGGCACGGGGAACCGGTACTGGTACCCCCAATATTCGGATTAATCCGATACTGCTGGTACAGCAAAATACCGGCAGTATTGGATACCGGATAATCCGAACTTCACACCCCTAGTATGCATATCCCCATATTCTGGCCCCCTATGCCAAGACCGACTATCTGAATAGGAAGCAGGCATTCTCAATGAATCTTCAGGATGTTGTGGACCACAGATGCCTCTTCATCGATGTTTACATGGGCCTCTCAGTGAGGATCCATGATGCCTGGATCCTGCACTCATCCCCCTTCTTTGAGAGGCTGTTCAATGGGGAGATTGCACCCAACATGTTCCGGATCATTGAGGGTGTTTCCATGGCTCCTGTCATTATCGGGGACCCCTCATACATGCTAACCTCATGGCTCATGTGGTCCTATCCTGTTCCCCACACCCTCCAGCAGGTGCTCTTCAACAAGCACCTGGCATCCGCAAAGTGTGTTGTGGAGCAGACCTTCGACCAGCTCAAGATGAGGTGGCGCTTCCTGCTAAACAGAAGTCAGTTTGACTTGCAGCACACCCCCATTCTTGTACCTGCAGCCTGTGTTCTTCACAATATATGCAAGACCGATGGGACAGCCTTGGACAACACACACCCCGCACACAAACCCGATCCCGTGCTCCTGTACCAGCATGTCTGGGACGGGGGCTTCCGGAGGATGTCTGGGAGGGGGGCTTCCGGAGGAGAATAGACAGGCCCTTACCAGGCGCATTGCTGTCATGCAAGCAGCGTACTAACCCTAGGTTATGCGAACCCTCCCCCTCCGCGGTACAGTTATTGTTTGACCAGTGCACAATAAATCTATTGTATCACCCTTGCTACCGATGTTTCCCTCCTCGCTCTATACCACTTGTCATACAGTGTGGTGACTGTCAATGGCAGGGCGAGTAGCTCTCGTTGTTCCCACCGCCATGGCCTCTGGGACCATTGCAGATCCTACAGGGCGGTGCCACAGGGGTTCCTTTTGTAGCTTTGCAGCTTTTTTGAAGGCATGCAATGTTTGGGTGCAGCAACAAGGAGGGCCGACCTCACAACATGCGTATGTCTCTTCCCCCCCCTCACTCGGTTGCCCCCCTGTAATGACATAGTGATCACATGGTATGTAGTGCTTGAAACCTTTTATTGGGGAATATTTACAGGGGTTGGGGTTTAGCTTCTGCGGGGTCTCCCACGTGCCCTTCTCGCTGCACAACCAGGGTTCTGCTCTCCGCAGCCCATCTCAGCCACAGCCCTCCTTGGATGCCGGCTGGTGCGCCCTGAATTTTCCGCATCCACTGGCCATGCCACAGACAGTAGGGCATCTTCAACCTGTGAGGGTTACGTAGCAGTGTGGTTAGCTGTCCTCCCCTTACTCATGTGCGCTGGCTGGTGGTCCAGTGCATGGACGACCCTTGTCCCTCGCAACATGCTGTGCTTCCTTGCTAACCCTCCCTTTGGCACATGGCCTCAGAGTACCAGTTAACCCACTCCCCTGTTACAGGTAGCTCACTGCATGGGCTCTTACGTGCTCCTGTGGGGCGGCCGGGCCTGGCGGTGGGGTTGCTAGGCCTGCAGGGTTGTTGTCGGCGTGATCGTAGCCCGGGTGGGGAGGTGTTGAGGGCTGCTCGAGGGGAACTGGGAGGGGTGGGACCCATCCGGGGGGGGCTTGGTGTTGTATGGGGTCCATGGGGAGGAAGGCACCCTTGTGGGTCAGGCCATGGTAGGGCACCTGCTGGGGAAACCAGGATTGGCAGAAGACCTGGGGAGGGGACACCTGCACTTGTTGGAGGGCACCTTGCTATTCTAGGGCTGCCGACACTCCTACCATGGCTTGGGTGCCCGTGTCATGCTGGGGTTGCTGCCTCAGGGCCTCCAGTGTGGCATCTATGCGCCTGAAGGCCCTTTTGGCAGTTCGTTCCAGCATGACATGGGCCCTCTTTCTCTCCAACCTTTCCAGGCGCTGCTCGCGTAGGAGGTTGGCAACCTGGCGCCTGTCCCACAGGTGCTCGGTGCAGGACCAGATGAGGATGACAGTTATTATTGTCTGGTCTCTTTCCCCCTCCCACTGCAGTACCTCCCTGGTTCTTGCTTGTTCTGCAAGCTGGGTTTCTGCCAACCTTCTGGTTTCCACCAGCACCTCCCTCCCTAGGTCTTCCCTCCTCCACCAGTTGCGAGCCCGCATCTCCCAATTCCTTTCTGCACTGCTGGTGACTGCAACCCGAGCTGGAGCCGGGGCCTCATATGTGTATGGGAGGGATGGTATAGATTATCAGGGCTACCCATACTTTCCCCTGTGGCCATTCCTACCCCCATGGACCCCCTCCCTCCCTTACTTCCCCATCAGCCATCCTATGTGTTTCTTTGTCTGTTAAGGGCCCGGGGCCCCCAGCTGTACCCCCTGTCCCCTCAGTGTGACCCAGGCACTTCCCACCACCTTTGCCTTGTCGGTTTCTACCTACCATCAGTATCCCGGTCGCAGGGCCATGGGATGGCCTCTGGCTCCTCCACTTCCTCCTCCAAGGCCACGACCTCCTCCTTCCTCACCTCCATGTCCCCTTGGACTGTTTGAGGGAGCAACATTTGGTCAGTTCACCTATTCCTCCCTGTTGGGGCCGTGGATGCCATGGGCCAGGAACCCCTCCATCCCCTCGGTGTCCCTCGTACCTAGATTGTATTCCTCCAGCTCCTGGGGGGGGGCATCCTTGGGGTTGGGCCTCTCTGTAAGCACCCCCTATCCCTGTGGGGTATGCCTGTGTGGGTTCTAGGGGTGCAAGCAGAGGGTGATGTTCCCACTCTCTGCTTCCAGGGATGCCTCCCCCACCTCTAAGATGGGGTGGTCACCTCCCACATCCTGGCTGGTCATGTCAGGGGCTGAGGGCTCCCCCTGCACCGTGGGATTGGGCAGGGGTGTGTGTTGTCTTTGCCCTCTTTCTGCCCCTGGTGAAGGCCATGCCTTGGATACGGGAGACCATGATGTCCCCGTCCATGCAGAGGAACCGATCCAGCTTCTCCTGGTACTCCTGTGTGTGTATCACATAGCCGGACCTAAGATTGTTGTCCTTGATATATTTATATCCAGACCTCAGACTCTTTGCCAGATGCATGCACTGAATTACATCCCTGTTGTACCCCAACTGCTGCATCTCCTGGGCGATACTTTCGTAGACCCATTTGGTCTTATAATTCTGCACCAGGTCGTGCTGGACTTTTTTGGCCCTCCACACGCAAATGAATGCCGTGGTCTCAGTGCTAGACCAGGGCTCCCCTTTTAGGGCTCCGTGTGTGAGAGACCCACCAGGTGTGCGATGGGAGGCCCGCCCAGTGGCTGTTGTAGCAGTGGAGCATGAGGTCTCCGGGGGGGGGGATGCATTTGGGTGAACGGAAGTGTCGCTGATCCCCAGTGGGTTCTTGGGGTGTTGGCTGGCCCCACCTCCCCCCTCCAGGTGTTCCCCCTGCCTTACCTGACTGCCACAGAGACCCTCCTCGGCTTTCTCCCCGATGGTGCTTTTTTCCTGGGTGTGGTCGCTGTCCTGTGGGGATCGGGGGTACTGTCAGCTGTGTGAATGGGTTTTCCCCATCATTTCCATGACCCTTGTGACCACCCTCCCCTGTCTGGGTAGATTCCCCTCTCACCTACCTCAATCTCGGAGGTACTCTCCTCCCTGGGCCACGTGGTTGCAGCTTGGGTTGGGGCTGAGGATGGAGCCAGAGCTGCGTTGTGCCCTCTGCCCTGTGTGGGGAGGGGGTGAACGGTCAGTTGCTTTCCTTTCTCCTCCCCTACCAGGTGCCTGGGCTCCCTCTGCTTACCCTGCCCCATTCCACGCATGTCGCGGCACTGGCTCCCTCGGTTTTGTCTGTGGCTTTTCTGCCTGTCATTTTGGGAGCCGTATCCTGTTCTGTTTCTCCTTTAAGGGCTCCCGGCCGGGTGTGGGGCGTCTCTCCTGGTGGGTGTGTCTGCTTTCGGGCTCCTGTAGGGCCTCTCTAGCCGTGTCTCTGTGGTTTCGATGGACCTTTCCCGTGGGTGTCTTTGGTTTGTTGTTTACACGGATGTTTGGGTGTTGAACACCCATCTCCACCCACGGGGCTTTCCGGATCCCTCCCGGATGCTCCATGGGTGTTGGTGGGTGGGTGGGTTGGGAGCACATGCCCACCCACTCATGGACGTTTACACAGACTCTTCCCCACCCATCCTATGGGTGTGCGTGTGTGGGTGCCGTCCATGTAAAAACGGCCTTACTTACAATAAGTAGTGGCTTTGGGGGTGGGGACTGGTGGCCACTTACTTTCTTTTATTTATTCTATTTTTCCCCACTCTTTCCTCAAAGGATCAGGGCAGCTCGCTTGAGGACAAGGTCACTTAAAATTTGACACATTACTAGAAAATATACAATGAATAAAAGAAACATACTGGGCTCAATTCCAGACCCCTGTGTGCATGGCTTATGCACATGTGTGGATTGCACATGGGCCATAGTCCCGACTGCATGGGTGCACACGGGATGCATGCATGTTGTTTGCATGGCATGTGGGTTTGGGATTGAGCACAATTAATACATTTCTACCCCTATTCTCAGCAAAGAGCACGCCTCTGGGGATAGGTTCCAAATTCAACATGTGGGTTTGGTATGCATCTAATCCAGATGGCAAACAGTTTGCCTTTTGGATCTGAAATCATCTGACTGCAGGAGCAAAACACACAACTAAGCAGAAGAGAACTGGTTTTTATCTTTCCTTCCACATGCTCACTCAACACGGGGAATAAAAACATTTTAGAACTGGGGAGTGAGAAGGATGGATTACTGCAGGAAAGAAAGGCAAGACAAGCTGTCTTCTGCTAAGATGCTTGCAGCCAGACAATTTTGGTTCAAAAAGGAAAAACTGCTCCTTGGATCCAGCTGCAGAAAAGTCCCTGATCAATCACAAACCAAACTCACAAGCTGAACGTGCAAGCTATCCCTAAACCGTCTCTCTGCGTTAACATGCACTACAGCCCACAGTCTTTCCCCTCCTCCCTCTACTCCTAGACTCCTCATTTTGGAAAGGCAATTTGCTGTTTGCCCTGATTGGACAAAGCAGTCCCCTCCCACCTTGCTCAGTTGCTGGCTGTCGGAAGATACCTGCCCAACCACTGAACTTTCCTGAGATAGCAAGAAAGAACCCTCACAGAACCACAGCCCCTGTCACCAGGAATACCACCTGTATTTCATTCCCAGGGATACCACCTGTTGAGCCATTTATTACATTTTACCTGCTGGGTGGCTAGAGCAAAGCCCAGAATTCAAGACCTGCCCTTTTCAGAAATACAAACACATTAACAGTACAATCCTGTGGCGGAATAATGCACATGCATGCTAACAGTTAGCACAAGTGCCGTTCACTTTTACAGAACATTGGCCGCTTTTAAACGAGGTGCTTAGAAGCACCTCAGGAGTCCCGCATTCAAGAGAGAGCCATGTGGGGAGTGTTTACACGGTCCCCACACTACCAGAAGTGACCTCTTGCCCGTTCTTTATAGTGGAAGCGGCTGGAGATGTGGCACTTTCAAGAGGCATGTTCTGCAAACCTCAATTTTCAAGTTTGCAGAATGCGCCTTTTGAAAGTGCCACGTCTCCAGCTGCTGCTGCTGAAAAGAGCGGACGACAAGTCACTTCCGGTATCACAGGGAGTGTGTAAACACTCCCCGCATGACTCTCTCTTGAATGCGGGGCTGCTGATGTGCTTCTAAGCGCCTTGTTTAAAAGCGGCCTTAGACTAATGTTCACTAGCACATGAACTCTCACCTGAAAATTGCACTCAAGGTGAAACAATTTAAAAAAAATAAAATAATACATACACACACACACACACCCCAGGAATTTATTTTTGACAGGAGTTCTGACAACATTACACACGAAATGAAGGGAGACAAAACTGCCAAGAAATGTTTTAGACTAAGATAGTGAAGAGTCATTTGATGGGTACTCCCAATGAGAAAAGTCTCCCTCCATATAAAGCTTCACCACAACATGAAGAAATGCTGCAGGATTACAGCAAAGCATAAAGGAAGAAGTATCAGTAAAATCCAATAAAACCACCTCCATACACAACTGACCAAGCAGAAAACCTTCACTCATAGGCATAAGAGTTTTGCACTTAGAGCCACAAGTCCTAGAGAAAACAAAAAACGACAAACACTAACAGCATCTAAATCTGTATTTGCTTTTTAAAATTCATTTAAATCTCCAAATGCTTTACCCCATTGCAGCCACTAGACCCAACTTAATAAGCAACAAGAAAAAATCTTTTACAAAACTACAGGGATTTACCCATCTAGTATTAAAGATACATCTATTTATATCTTAACATTTATATGCCGCCCCCTCCTACTTCAGGCATCTCGGGGCCGCTCACAACATTTTAAAAACATTTTAAAACATTAAAATAAACAATAATAATATAAAACTCCATCCCCCCCTACTCTACCCTAACCCAACCCACCCCCCTCATCTCCCTCGGGAAAGGCCTGGTGGAACAGCCGGGTCTTACATTATCTGTGGAAAGAGGGGAGGCTGGCAGCCAAGCGGATCTCCGATGGGAGGGAGTTCCACAGCTGTGGCGCAGCCACGGAGAATGCCCTCTTCATAGTGGACACCTGGGAAACCCTGGGAACCCCGAGGAGGGTGCCCCCAGCTGACCACAGGGGCCGATCCAGGACCCAGAGGGTGAGATGGTCCTGCAGATAGGTGGGGCCCAAGCTGTTTAGGGCTTTAAAAGTCAGCACCAACACCTTGGATTAGGCCCGGAAACCTACCGGCAGCCAGTGCAGAGAGCGAAGTACCGGCGTAATGTGCTCACATCGGCCCGTCCCTGTCAAGAGATGGGCTGCCGCATTGTGCACAAACTGCAGCTTCCGAACCAGCACCAAGGGTAGCCCCACGTACAGTGCATTGCAGTAATCCAGTCTCGAGGTAATAAAAGCATGGATGACTGTGGCCAGATCTGAGTCCGAGACATACGGCCTAAACCGACGCACCAGATGTAATTGGCGAAATGCTCCCTTTGCCACAGCCACCACCTGGATATCCAGGTGGAGCTGTGGGTCCAGGAGCACCTGCAGACTCCAGAACTCAGAAGCCAGGGGAGGACGGACCCCATCAATGATGGGGGCCATCACTCCCTCGACCTTCCCCACAACCAACACCTCCGTATTGTCAGGATTTAGCCTCAGGCGGCTCGCCCTCATCCAATCCCCCACAGCGGACAAACACCGGGTAAGCACCGAGACTTCCGGGCCTGAGTCAGAGGAAAATGAGAGATATAGCTGGGTGTCATCAGCATATTGATGACACCTCACTCCATACTCCCTAACAACCTCTCCCAGAGGTTGCATGTACACATTGAAAAAGAGAGGGGATAAGATGGAACCCTGCGGTACTCCACAAGTGAGGCCCCGGGGGGAAGATGAAAACTCCCCCAGCACCACACGCTGGGTTCTCCCAGCCAGGAAAGGGCGGAACCATTCAAGAACAGTCCTGCCAATCCCTGCCTGGTCCTGCAGCCAAGTCACAATCATCGATTGTATCAAATGCAGCCTAGAGATCTAACAGGATCAACAGGGTCAAACGACCCCGGTCCAACTCATGGGATAGGTCATTGGCCAAGACCACAAGCACGGTCTCCGTGCCATAACCCAGATGAAAGCCAGACTGTGAGTGATCGAGAAAATTGACGCGGTCCAAATGCCCCTGAAGCTGCTTAGCCACCACCCATTCAATAACCTTCCCTAAAAAGGGAAGGTTAGAGACTGGCCGATAACTGGCAAGGGTGCCAGTGTCCAAAGATGGCTTCTTGAGCAGGGGTCACACTACTGCCTCATTGAGGCAACCCAGCACCGTAACCCTCCCCAAGGGAGGTGTGGACTATCCCCACCAGCAACGGCCCCAATGTCTCCCGGCTAGCCTTAACTAGCCAGGACAGGCATGGATCCAGTTCACAATAGGTGGCTCGAACAGTCCCAAGAGCATCTCCTGCATCTGAGGACGATACTGCCTGAAACTCATCCCATAAAACAGGACAAGAAGGGGCTACTACTGCCTCTGACTCATTTCCTGTTAAAAAAGTTGCCTCAAAACTGTGATGAATTTGAGCGATTTTATCCGCAAACAGTCCACAAACAAATCACAGTGAACATTTGATGGCTTTACATCCAGGCGGAGGGAGGCCAGACTGACCAGTCCCCTCACCACCCAGAACAGCTCAGCTGGGTGGGACTTAGCGGATGCAATTAGGGCAACAAAGAAAACCTTCTTTGCTGTCCACTCTGCAACGGCATAGGTATGTAACCAGACTGTATGCCACAATTGGTCAACTTCAGCACGCGAATGATGCCACCGTCGCTCTAACTGCCGCCCTTCCTGCTTCAGCCACCGCAGCAGCACCCCTAAGGCTATCTGGAACCTTTCAGGTTTCATAAGCCTTTGGGTGCAAACCAACCTAACTGGTTCCACACCCTCCCGGGGACCGACACATGCCAGGATATCCACCTGGAGGAGATGATGATATGTCCACAACAAGGGCACTGTTGATACCTCCCCCACCAACGGATTCCCCGCCTCAAGACCTGTACAAAATATCATGTCCAGGGTATGTCCTCCAACATGTGTGGGGCCCACTACTCTCTGAGACAGGCCCATAGTTGCCATGAACTCATGCTCTGCCCCTCCAAGACTAGCGTTGGTATGGATATTGAAATCCCCCAGAACTATCATCCTGGGGGACTGCAAGATCACCTCCAACACCAGCTCAGTTACTGCATACAGGGAGGCTGCCATACAGGTGGGTGCATGGTATATCAGCAGCCAGTATCCCCACTCTGTCTCCGGCCACATCCAACCCCAGATGGAGACCCTCTATATCCATGATAGATCGCACAGGAAATCTCCTCACAGACCAGGTATCCTTAAAAATAATGGCTACCCCCCCCTCCCCGCCATCCCTCCAGCCACAGCTGATACTGCACAGAGTACCCGGCTGGAACAAGGGGTACTTTCAGACATGACGCTAACCACCCTTTAACCACCCTTGGTGGTTATTTATGCATGTTGCAGGGCTGTATTGGTGCCCTATGCAGCCCTGCAACATGCATAAATAACCACCAAGGGTGGTTAAAGGGTGGTTAGCGTCATGTCTGAAAGTACCCAAGATCAGCCAATATAGGCCCTGATTCATTTTCCAGCCATGTGTCCATGACACAGCAACGTTGGCCGCCTGATCCAGGATCAACTCCCAGACCACAGTTGACTTGTTAAATGCGAGGTCGGTGGCTATTAGCATCAGACCAAGGCCAGGGGCCCTCTGAACCCCAATCACCTCACCACCTGCCTGGGGACCAATGAGTGGGACAGAAACACACCATCTGTTCCATCTCACAAGTTGAATCCACCTCCCAGAAGAACCATAATTCCCCCGGCCCAGAACGACCCCTATGGCTGTAGACACTCCCCCTCCGATCCTCTCCACTGACCCCCATCCACGGAGGATGCCCTGACAGCCCCCCAAAGGAGATCCCCCCCAAACCCCCCATGGTCCTCTGCCACTGGAGGATCCCACCCTCTCAAAGGGCTGCACCCCTCCCTCACACCCAGGGGGTCAGCCCTTCCCTCCCTAACCCAGTCCCCTTTGTCCCCCTCCCTCATACAAACAACACCCCATCCCCCAATCCCTTTTAAAACAATGAAATGAGCTCCCCCCCCGGTCCTACTAAGGGCAACGCCTAAGGGTCCTTTGAAGAGGAGTCGATGTTGTACAAGATCGGCTCCGGCTGCCACTGCCACATCTCCACAAACAGCCCCCTCAAACTGACAGTGCCCCTTGAGTGTCACCCTTTGGGCAGGCACCCTCAGGAGCCAGCTCTCAAATAGCTACCTGTAGAGGCAGGAGGGGCCAGGTGTTAGCGATGATCCTGCAGGGATGCAGGCCCGTCGTAACCCTCAGGGGCTACATGGGGGTAAAGCTCAAAGTAATGTTTGCCCTTCATGAGGGACCCTATATGTTAGTGGCAGAAAATACCCTACAGTTCTCAGTTCTCGGAAAATGGCCTTGCAGCATCTCTTTAAAATAACTTATTAGATTTGAGATGTCCTGCTGTTGAAATTTTAAAAACAAAATTGCACTTTAAAAGTACTAGCTATGTGGCTTCAATTTGAACATCTCGTTCTATACCCATTAGCAAGAAGCAGAGCACTGCAGTGTGCACATCAACACCCTCCCCCTCCAGTCCCTAGCCCCCTTGCAAACACCCACCCACAAACCCAATGACTCACCTCTGAAGCTGTGCTATGGCAAGGAGTCCTGTATTGTTATCTCCACAGGTGAGCTTGAGCTTCCCCACTGGAAAGCCAGCCACATGGTTGACTCTGGGCTTCCCTCTACTAATATCTGCCTGGAGCAAGCTTAGTTAGGCACAAAGCAAGTCCCACCTCTGCAGCCCTATTCTCTGCTGTCATTAGCAAGGGGCAATATGGATTTTGCCCCAACATTACTTTCATTGGGTGGATTTCTCGATAGGAACTCAGTACGAAAAGCTCTAACCCAACCCAGCCCCACCCCACCTATAATCCCTCCCCTAAACTCAACAGAACATGTGTCATTTGGGCAGCCAGTGGGTGTCTTTAGACATAACGTCAGTGGGTGTCTGAATGTGTGTTTTGATCTTGATACAAACACCGGTTTGGCCCTGTGTTCACCATGTGGCGCTGCTTAGACACACAGCCCATTTGGGGGCAAATTGGTGTTTTGCTCGCCATCCAATCTCATCACACAAGCGCTACCACCTCGTTCCCCATGTTGTACCTGCTAACATGCCACACGATATCATTAGACACAACATTGGCCATGTGTCAGCTGGAACAC
This sequence comes from Sphenodon punctatus, assembly GCA_003113815.1. Taxonomy (NCBI): domain Eukaryota; kingdom Metazoa; phylum Chordata; class Lepidosauria; order Sphenodontia; family Sphenodontidae; genus Sphenodon; species Sphenodon punctatus. The sequence goes on from QEPC01014636.1 coordinate 327,981, forward strand.
ACACGTTGTCCTTGTGTTGCAATGGTGTTCACATCATGTGTTCAATGGGTGGCCAAACTGGTGTTGGGATTGTTATGGTGCTTACACACAATGGCCAAACAAGTGCTTAGGGGTTTTGACACCTGATCTTTGTTATGTCTAAAGATGCCCAGTGTTTCACTTCAGACATGCTCAGCATAGCTCACCCCTTGTTCAAGGCTGGGGCAGGGCAGGGCAGCTGCTGCTAAACTGCTCTCAGGCCCTCCCTTACAGATTCCTGTGATGAACTGAAGCAGACTGGTGACTCTGTAGCCTAGTTCCTTAGGCAGCTGCCGAATTTGAATCTGCTGTTGTGGGTTGCTAACTATGAGCAGATTCAGACGTGTCTTTAAATCGCACAGAAGCCTCGGCGGCATAGTGCGATTTAAAAAACCCCGCACTTCCGGGCTGGTGTGGATGCGCTGAGCGTGCACACTTCCACCTAGTCCGAATGTTTGGAGCGTGGTTTGAAAAGCTGCTCGGAGCAACTTTTCAATCCGCGCTCCAAACATTCGGGCTAAGTGGAAATGTGCACGCTCAGCGCATTCACACCAGCCCGGAAGTGTGAGGTTTTTAAAATCGCACTATGCCGCCGAGGCTTCTGTGCGATTTAAAGACACGTCTGAATCCGCCCTATGTTCTTCCTGGAATGCTGATACAATAAACATTGCACTTGTAATGGAGCCTCTTGTGTGTGCCTGTCTCTATGTTAGTCACCTATAACCAGCAATGCATTACACTTCTCTGCAGTAGCCACAGATTTAGTGGGGCAGAACCGATTTGTCTGTGGAGTAGCTTCCCGTTTCAGTTTAAGGCTCATTCTCACAAAGCGTTAATTGCTGTGCTGTAGTTTAGCTGAAAGCAGTTAAGTTCCACTGATTTACCCTAACTTAGAATCTTAAGCTAGGGTTACCATCTCTCCCTTTTAAAAGAGGACATGTATGAAAATACATGCTGCAGGACTGCACTGGTTCTGGTGCAGGACTGCACAATGTATTTTTCATAAGCATCCTCTTTTAGCACCTGTCAGAATGCACTAATCCCCTTTAGCACACAAAGACACTCGGGTATGACTGGCTCCCCAAATGTAACCTTTACGGGTGTTCTCTCATGCTAAAGGGGGATTAGTGCATTCTGATGGACACTAATCCTTGCAATTAGAGAAACCTGGTGGCGATTGCAAAAGTTCCTGCCCCTCCCAGGTAACATTGGAAAGCAGCCAGAGTCAGGGAACTGCTGATTATGATGAAGGACCCATGATCACTTTGTTTTCCCCATTGGCAGAAATGGGGAAAAAGCAGTAACCACAAGTCCCTGACTATGACCCAAGAGGAAGAAGAAGATAATGAACCTTTTATTTATTTACATAGTGTCAGCAAGATGCCTGGGTCTGACCAATTCCAATTAGAGAAAGATCCCTCCCTGAGGGTCTTTCTGTCTAGGACTAACAAGGGAGGGGAGGGGAGGGGAGCATAGAGAGACAGACAGACAGACAGACAGACAAACAAACAGGGCTACGTTCACAAAGTTGAGAAGTTACAGATTCACGTGCTTAGTTTAGTTAGAAGGGGCAAGGGTGATCAATGGATGCAAACTGTGGTCATATGGCTTCTCATTGTTTTCTAGTCATGTGCATGTGCTAGTGTTAATATTGCCAAACTGACACAACTGAAATAACCAAACCAACTCCTCTCCCACCCACCACTAAAATAAAAACGAAACAAACTGAAATAATCTAAACAGATACCTGTAGCATTTACAGCTATCAGTTATTATCATCACCACTATTTTTGGTTTTGGAGGCGGATATATTTAGTGCATCTACTCATTTTTTCCAGGTAAACATTTAAACTGTAGTTGAGACCCAGCAAGCTCATTTCATCAAAGCCCTCACACAGCCACTGCACTAACAGCTTGCCTGTGGTGCCAGATTTGCCATGTCAGCATTCAGGTGGGAGGCTCCCTATCCCATTACCAATCCCCTGGGTTGTCCATGCCTCTTGACTGTTTTGAAACCCAATTCCCAATCCCATTTTCTGCACTGGATTATGGCATAATTGTGTAAAATGAGGGATATAAATCCCTTTGTCTACCCCTGCTCTCTCTCTTTAATTCCTTTCCCTGGGTGTAAACAGAGCTGAAGCCTGATCCAAAGGCTACTGGGGTAAATGAAAAGACTCCCATTGACTTTCAAGATACTCTCTACATGTTTGTGTCTTTTACTTTGTCTATAGGCACAGTGTAGCTTAGTATAAAACCAGGGTGCTCTTCGGATGTCCTGAGTGGTTCTGCTCATTCCTAGCGGGGAGAACCCAGAGAGTAGCAATGGACAGCGGCTCGTCATCCTCCCAGGAGCTCCCTTGTTGCAGGGTTCCTTCCATCTTGTCCCCACTCCTGTGCCATGTGTATCTGAGGCCCCTGGGTGAGATCGTTAGGAGATTTGGAGTGAAGTGCCATCAGAATGCTGATGACACTCAACTCTATCTCTCTCTTTTTCATCTGACCCAGGCCCTGCAGTCTTAGTGCTTACCAGGTGCCTGGCTGCCATTGGGGACTGGATCCAGATGATCCAATGAAGCTGAATCCTGACAAGAACGAGGTGGTGATGGTTGGTGGTTGTGTGACTTGGGGAACGTAAGGACCCCTCTTATGGATGGAGTCCTTCCTCCTTTGGTCACTCAGTTTTGCAGCCTTGGGGTGCTCTTGGATCCATTGATGCACCTGGATGACCAGGTTGCAGCAGAGGCCAGGAGTGCTTTTAACCAACTTCATCTGGTGAGAAGCCTGTAACCCTTTTTTAAAATCAGACTCGGACTTGTTATATATATATATATCTCAAATAAATGATGTGGGGAAAGGGGTCTAATTTGAACAGAAAAAAGCCACGTATGAAAGCAGGAGTGTGCATTTGTGAAGTAACACCAACTTTGCTGATGGTTTACTAAAATGTCCTGTTGCTTGCTACTAGCTTGTGCTCTTTAGTTCTAGGTATTTGACAGTATGCAGGATGTGGCTCTGCAACACGGGGGATGCCCAGTCTTCCATTTTCAGGCTTGGTGGGCATGTCTGCCTACCCCCCACAGGTCCCCTGATTCTGGACACTGCTACTACTACTACTACTACTTATAATTTCTGCACTACTAGTCTTACGCAGTGCTGTGCAGATCCACACAACATAAAGACAGTCCCTGCTCCATGGAGCTTACAATCTAATCAAGACACAAAGACATAGACAACAACAAATAAGAGTCTTCCTATGAATAATAGACTACAGGAGGCAGGTATTCAGTAAGTTTATTTCAGTTAAAATGGTTGAAATCCACAAGGCTATGATATGGATAGGGCCTGGGTTCATGATTTAAAAGCAATCTCGAAGAAGTGGACCTTTAGGCGGGACTTGAATGTGGACAGGGAGGCGGCTTGATGCACCACAAAACTCAGGAAGTTTGTTCCAAGCATACGGTGCAGCGAGGTGGAAAGCGTGGAGTTGGGAGCTGGCGATGGGGGAGAAGGGCACAGATGGAAGCATCTTGCCTAATGAACGGAGATCACGAATAGGGGTGTAGAGGGAGATAAGAGAGAAGAGCTATTGAGAAGCTACAGAGTGAAGACACTTGTAGGTGAGTAGGCAGAAGTTTGAACTGTATGTGGAAGTGGATGGGGAGCCAGTGTAGTGACTTGAGAGGGGTTACATGGTCATAATGGTGTGCAAGGAAGGTGAGTCTCACAGCTGAATTCTGAATAGACTGTAGTGGAGATAAGTGGCTCAGTGGGAGACCTGTGAGAAGCAGGTTGCATCCGTCTAAGCGGGATGTGATGATGGATCAGAGTTTTAGCAGTGTGTTCAGACAGAAAGGGGTGGCTTTTGGCAATATTATAGAGAAATTACAAGTTTGGGGAGTGTTTTGGATGTGAGCAGAGAAGGAGAGAGAGGAGTCAAAGATGACCCCAAGGTTGTGAGCTGAGGGTACTGGGAAGATGACAGTGTTCTCTACTGAGGCCGCATTCACACTTGTAGTGGCGAAGATGTGAGAGAAGACGTGGCAGCAGGGAGGAACCCGATGGCAGAAGAAGAGCTGGTGTGAACGGGGAGCTGCCGCGGCTTCCTTCGCGCATGTCAGGGTGCACAATCCTGCCCTGACATGCGCTGGGGAAGCTGCAGCAGGTTCCCATTTGCACCGGCTCTTCTTCTGCCATTGGGCTCCTCCCCACTGCCACGTCTTTGGTCTGCTGCTACTGCTGCTGCAGGTGTGAATGTGGCCAGAGATGGAGAGAACATTTGCCTTGCGTGTTTTAAGGTGTGAACAGATTAGGGCAGGGACAAGGGCTGGTGGAGTCATGGGATAGGCAGCTCCATGCTTCTGAAGCCAAGGGGTAGGAGTTCTGGGGCAGGACTTCACCCCAACACTCACCCCCACACACCCAATTAAGCACTGGCCTAACTTCTCCTTGAGGCAAGCGGACTTAGGCCGCTTTTAGATGATCACACTGTTCGCTTGCGCGGGGTTTCAAAACCCCCGTGAGAAGAGATTACACATGACGCTGCCGGCAATCACGCGCCTGATACGGTGCCGCATTCTTTTCAAGCCGTGAATGACCTACCTCGATCAGGCTCCCAGTCAGTTTGTGGCTTGAAAAGAATGTGCGGTGCCGTATCAGGCACGCGATTGCCGGCGGCGTCACGTGTAATCTCTCCTCGCGGGGGTTTTGAAACCCCGCGTGAGCGCACAGCACGATCATCTAAAAGTGGCCACAGGGTGTTAACAAATGGAATAGTAGCCATGCTGTGAGTCTCTGAGTGTGTGAGTTGCCCTTATCCACTCACTGAGAGTGTTGAACCTAACAAATGAATGGGGCTGGAGGAGGTAGGAGGGGAGGAAATGGCCTTAGGTGCAGTGGGAAGGCAGGGAAGCCAGGCACTACCACTTTCCTCCCTTCCCCCTCAGCAGGATCAGCCTTAGAATTTTTGGGACCTAGGGCAAAGATAAAATGTAAGGCCCCTGGGAGCCTCTCCCCAGTGGGGTTATCCTCTGCAGGGCTCTAAAGCTGGTTATGTTTTAGGCCCTTCTTGGAGAGAGTGGAGTCCCCACAGCCGGCCCTTTTGAAAACAGAGGCCTCTGCAGGGCCCCTGCAAGAGCAGGGTCTGGGGCAGTTGCTCCAGGTCGCCCTGTGGTAAGGTCAACCTCAGCCCTGCCCCTCAGACACTCTGGCAACTGAGGAAGCTGGACTCTCTCTCTTGTTAGCCCTGTGCAGAAACTTCAAGGCAGAGAGGAAGTGGCAGGATGGGGAAAATACAGCACACGAGAGAGATCTCCTGAGCACAAACCGAATCTTAGCCAATTTTCCAATCTATTCAACCCAAGCCAGCCCAAAGGGAGGAAGTCACTATTATCAGCATATTAGAAGTACAAGCCTTACATCAGAGGTTTACAAATTATAGGCTGGGATCCCAACTGGGGGCATACCCTCTGCAGAGGGAGGTCACAATCCTGATTGATTTCAGTATACCTTGCATGCTTTTGTTGCTGTTTGGGGGTCCCATTTTCAGGATTATATTTATGTAGGGTTTCACAGACAAAATATTTGGGGCTCACTGTCTTAAATGGTGCAGTGGTCTTGGGTTTGACCTCTGCCTGAGGGTAGCCCCCCCCCCCCCTCAATAGCAATGAGCCTCCTCAACCAATTTCAGTGCTTTGACTCAAGGTTCACCCCAGCAACGTGGTACGTAACCAAAAGCCTAGCCCCACAAGTGGCTTCTTATTGCTTTACTTATTGTGTGCTTCATGCCACCAGTTTTAGCTAGCAAGTAGGAGGTTGCCTATAATTAGATATTATGCAAAGCTTTAAAAAAGAAACTATGCAGCTAAAAACGTATTCGTAAAGTAATTTCCTGAGAGAAATCATTAAAAAAATAGTTGTAACGCAGCCATTTGGAACTTAAGAACAGCATTCTGCTGGACATGCTGTGTTTGCCTTCTGTTGGTGCTGGCGGAAGCTATTGGCCCTTTTTTATTTTTAGATAGTGTCACACTTGTTTTGCATTCAGTTTTGCTCAGCCACTTTGGCTTAACTCTGTGCTTCAGGGTCTGATCCAAGTGGGCTCTGCAGAAGACCTTTTCTGCTTGCCTACCTGGCAAACAGCTCCCTTTTGAGGAAGCAGAAAAGAACCAGCAATGAAAACATCCCCATTCATTGCACCTTCCTGTTTGCAGGTCTTGTACGTGATGGAAAGTAAAAGGCAGCAGATACACTTGGCTTTAAGTGTTATTCCTGTTTGTTGGGATTTGACAAGATTCTGGCCTAACCAAACAGTCGTAAAACAACTTTAAAAAGGGAACAGCTGAATGGGTACTTATGAACCAATTATTTATTAACCACCTTTGGCCCAGAAGTACAAGGATGTTCTTGCTGTTTGTTTGGATACATAAGTACGTGCAAAATATCTGTAAATGGGAACGGTGAAGGGCTATTGCAGGTAGGACACCCTTTATATTATTTCACCACCCATTTTGGTTTGGCAACTCTTATCATTGGCAAGGAAAAAAGAAAAAATGCATCCACTTGACTGGCTGTGCAAATGGGAGTCAATCAACTTGTCAAACAAGCAAGTGCAAAGTAACTGGTAATAATAGGTACACTTGACAAGGGTCTGACGAGCCACAAACCCATCACGTTTCCAGGCTAAATTGTGGAAGCTTGAGTTATTTGTATTATCTCATAAGATCTTGACATATTTGCCTGAGTCAATGAGAAGCAGGGTTAGAGAATGCACGCAGGGCCGGCCCCAGGGTTTGTGAGGCCATGTGCGAAGTCTTGGTGTGGGGCCTAATTTGCATAATTAGACACCACCTAATTATGCAAATGTATACATTTACATAAAACTTACTCCCTCTGGACAGGAAGGATTCCCATTCTCCACCTCTCCGAGCAACCATGGAGAAGCATGGCCTCCTAATGCTTCCCCCCCTCCCCAGCCGAGTGTCTACCACCACTCCCCAGGAGTGGTTCCACTGCAGGGGCAGCCAAGCGGGCAGTGACACAGGCACAGAGAGACTGACTGCGTCCACTGCCTTACTGGAGGAGGGGCCAGGGGGTGAGCTTAGCCAGTCTGGCCTCCAGGGCCTGTTGCTTCTTGCTGCCAGTGCCGCCTGTGCCTTGTGCACGCATGCGGTGTGACCAGTCCAGAGGTGCTGCTATCACACACACAAGACACCCAAAATGCAGCTAGCTTATTAAGCGCATTATGCCATGAAAAGAGACATATAACCAGTTCAGTTGTGCCCCCATAATCAGTTCATGCTGCCCCCACCCCATAACCAGTTCATTTCTGCCCCCGCCCCCATATAATCTATTCACGCTGCCCCCACCCATAACCATTTAATTTGTGCCCACGGGGCAGCGTGAATTGATTATATGGGGGTGCAAATGAACTGGTTATGGGGTGCGGGTTTAAAGACAGTATTCCTGTTAGCAATAACTTCATTAAGAAGAGTTAGTGAAATAGCAGCCATAATAATCTCAGAACCATATTTGCAGATTTATTTTCCAAGACAGAATAGATATTGCTTTACATCCTAAATTCCTACCTAAGATAGTATAAGTAAGACAGTTGTGAGAATGTGGCCCTTTTTACACGGGTCTCTCCTCCCAGCCGTAAACACGCAGATTTCTGTGTGTTCATGGGTGGGGGAACCCCATGTGAATGACGTGGTGCACGCGCCCATGGTGAGTGGGGGTGCGTGCGCGCTCGCCTAACACGCATCCCCACTCACCCCCCCACTCATCCCCACGCACGGAGCAACCGGGGGAAATGGTGGTTACTATGTGGGTGTGGATGAGTGGTGGGTGAGTGGGGATGTGTGTGCAGCTGTGTGCATGCCCCATCCATGCACTGGCGCGCCCACGGACTCCCCACCCGGCGGAGCCATGTAAAAATATCATGTGAGGAGCCACTCGAAGAAGAACAGAAGGTTGCTACCTTGCAAACAAGGTTCTTTGAGATGGCTCCGAACATTCTCACAACACCCACCCTTCCAGCCCCGCATGGAATTCTTTTCTTATATTTCTAGAAAGGGTTGAAAGGAACTGTCATTCAGAGGGGGAGGGTTCTTTTTATACCAGAGGAGCTCAAGACCATCATGTGGTCTATTATTTGAACAGGGTGAGCGCGCACAACCCAGTTGTGAGAATGTTGGGAGCCATCTCGAAGAACCTTCTTTACAAGGTAGCAACCTTCTGATCAGCACGTGGGGAGGAGCTGTTTGTAAACAGCCTTATCTCCCAGCCCGATCCAGTGTCCCCGCTGCTGCTGCTGCTGCTGCAGCACTACTAGAAGGCAGAGGCAGGTGAGGGATGGGGTCTGGAGCCAGGGAGGGGAGGAAGAATCACTTTCTGGGGGAGAAGATGGCTGCAGTCTTTTTCCCAGCCAGGCAAGTGCGGGGGCCCCAGCTGACTGTGGGGCCATGTGCTACAGCACATGCCTGGGGCCAGCCCTGAATGCACTCAACATTCCAAACCATGAGCACATCCTCCAGGGTGTCTAGAAGGGCTGCGACCTGAAATCTGGGGGACAGGAAACTGTAAGCGTCCTCCAGTCTGTGAAGGGTGGACTGGGGACTTGTGCTATGAGTTTGTCCAGGACTAGAGCTGAAAGAGGATACCTAGAAAACCAGGCACCCCATCAGATATGGGGTGCCTGAATTGACCTGGGCTGGCCACATTTGGTCACCAAAGATGCCCAAACACAACTCAATGGGCTATTCACGTGCTCCCCCAGCTGGCTGACCTGCTTGACTGTGCTGATGCTCCTGGTACTCTTCCCAGCCTGCTGCTCAGCTGAACCAAGCGGTGTGCCACAGTCCCCATAGCAGGGGTGCATACAGGACCGGAGGAGCAGTGGGAGCAGCAGCACAGGTGGGCAGATGAGTCAATGCAGGGAGTGCCCCAAGATACCCTGGGAAACTCCTGACCCCGCATGCTCCCCAGACTGACTCATCCACTGCTACTCCTCTGGTCACTGCTCCTGGTGCTTTTCCCAGCCCGGTCTGCTACTTTGGTTAGCTGGGCAATGTGCCATGGCCCCCATAGCAGGCGTGACAATGGAGCTGGAGGACCAGCGGTGCAGCCAGAAGTGTGAATCACCCCAGGGAATGCCCTGGGATACCCCAGGAAACTTCGCCCCTGGCACGCTCCCCAGACTGGTTTACCTGTCTGGCTCCACTGCTGCTCCAATTGCTCTTCTGGCTGCTGCTCCTAGTGCTCCTCCTGGTCTACCCTGCTGCTCCACTGAGCAAGGTGGCATGCCACAGTTCCCATAATGGGGATATGAGCAGGGCCAGAGGAGCAGCAGGTACAGTGGCACAGCTGGGCAGGTGTGTCAGCCCAGGGAGCGCATGGGGCAGGAGCTAATCAGGGCTGACTCTGCACCACTGCTCCCACTGTTCCTCCAGCTGCTGATTACGGTGCTCCTCCCAACCCAGCCCACTGCTCAGCACAACTGGGCAGCGCACCACAGTCCCCATAGTGGAGGTGTGCACACCAGAAGAGGCCTGTGGCATTATGGAGACTGGTGTGCTGCCTGGCTCAGCTGAGCAGCAGGCTGGGAGGAGCAGCAGGAGCAGTGGTAGCAGCAGCACAACTGGGCAGGTGAGTTAGCCTAGGGAGCATGCGGGGACAGAGTTTCCTACGGTCTCCCTCCTTTCCACCTACCCTCCTGCTAATCAGTCATTAGAGAAAACACAGTTTCATTGGCTGGCTTTAAAAATAAATAAATCAAAAAGGGTGCCAAAAGCCACTGCCACTTGCACATTGTATGGCGGATAGGTTCTTGCCCCTGAACCAGATTAATCTAAACCAATAAAAATTGAGTGGTTCAGATTAAACCGAATCTGATTTTCCCATCCCTATCTTCTATCTTCTCTGCACTCCATTTTCCTTGTACTTCCTTGTCACTCAATGGCTGGTATGCAGATTCCTTTTAGAAATCTGCAATCCAGTTGTAGATTGGTCAAAAGAAAGGGAACAACATAGAACAAAAATTCTGATTGGAGGCACTGGAATGGAGGTTAAGGGGCACTGGAATGGGGATTGAGGGATCTCCTGTTTGCACAGTGTACGGTTCAGAAATGTGGAAACGGTGAATCCAGAAGTAAAACAGTACCCTTGGCAATGCGTAAGTGATAAATGAATGGTATGCAGTAAGTGGAAAGTAGGAATGTGCGAACTCGGTTTGGCTGTTCGGTGTTTGGACCGAATTCGGCCCTTTCGGATGACCGAACAGGACGGCCGAACAGAACACCAAAACCCCTGAACAGTTCGGCCGCGTTCAGATGAGTTCAGGCGCGTTCAGGTGGGGAAAATGTGACTCTAAAGCCCAGGGGGGTGGGCAGCTGAGGAGCGGACTTCCTGGCGCCAGGGGTGGAGAGACTTGGAATAGCAGCCAGCCTGCTCAATCACCATCCCTCTTTTCCTCTGGGACCACTGGCTTCGCAGTCTGCAATTGGCCACGAGCTAGACTGCATGGAGCCAATGGGGCTTGTGGTAAGGCGGGCGCAGCAAGTAACAAAAGTCATTGCCCTCCCCCCTTCCAACTCTTTCTGAGCTAGCCACTGATCCTGTCAGCCGGCATTTTCAGAAGTCTCCTCCCAGCAGTATGTGTACCTCCCAATCCATTGCCATCCTCCTCCTATTTCACCCATTTCCACAAATTAACCTCCATAGTTTCATTTATTTAGATTAGATTAGATAGATTTAGGTGTTGTTTTTATTTTTTACCACCTCCCCCCCCGTGTTCTTTCCCCCTACCCTCCATTGAATCCTTCCCTCCTCCCTGTATATATTCCATCCCTGATTCCCTTCCCCTGTTTTTGAATTTATTTAGAGTAGCATTAGATTGATTTAGGTTTCATTTCAGTTTTGTACCCCTCCCTGTGTTGTTTGTTGTGNGGGCCCGGGGTCCCACCTCTAGTAGATAGATAGATAGATAGATGTAGGAGTTAGCTTAGTTATAGAGATAGTGTGTAGTGAATCAGTTTTAATGTTTTATAGTGTGTTTGTAGGACTAGGCCTTTGTAGATATTAGATAATATTCCAATTAGTTCCATAGGTTTTAGAATAGTTAATAGCAGTTAGAGTTAGTGTAGATATATATAATATATATAATATTAGATTCCAAACTTAAATAAATAAAAATATAAAATCTTCCTGCGCATTATTTGGGTGGGAGAAATGGAGAAGGGAAGCAGGAGAGGCCGATCTGCTGCCTGTAAGGCGGGCAACGGGGCACGTTGCAGAGGTGACAGGGGCCGTGGCAGGCATCAGCAGCAGCCCGAGCCCATCACCACGCCCCAAACTGCACAGGCCTGATTTTGGGAGACAGACTTTAGAGGTTCACAGCAGTGGCACTAGGGATGTGGTTCAGCGTCGCCTCCTGCCAGCATCGTCCACTGCCACGCAGGGCACTGGAAAACCTGCAGTCCAGGAGGCTGCCGCTGTCTCTGCTGTGGCTGCAGGAGCAGGTGCAGGTGCTTCGGGGTTGGATGTTCATCATGGGCCACCAATGTCCCCCATTATTGATATGATCCCCAGCAGTCCAGTGCTGGTGGATCCCACCCCGGCTGCTAGAGGCAGGGCCCGATCCCCGGGCAATAGCAGCAGGGAGAGGAGGAGCAACAGCAGCTATAGGGGGCACAGGGAGAGTGGCAGCAGCATGGTGGGCAGTCCATCAGTCTCAGGGTCCCAGTACTCCCCTTCACGGGACATCACTCAGATTGGGGACAGCGAGGACACTAGTCCTGCGGAGATGTCTGGTGCTGAGGCGATGACAGTCCCTCTGAGAGCTGTGTCACCACCATGTTCTGCCTCTCCCAGCAGCGCTGTCAGTGGTGCATCACCCGGTGTGGGCCAGAAGGCAGGAGGGGGCAAAAAAATCCTCCGTATGGGCGCATTTTAAGTTGGTGCGGGCGGATGATCCCATGGAGTCACTGTGCTGCTAAGCGGGCAGGCAGGGGCAGTGGATGCCAGTGGGTTCCTGACTGCAGTGGCCAGTCATCCGCCTCCATCAGCGGGCAAGCATCCTGCTTGAACAGCTACCTCTTGCAGCAGGAGTGGTATCGCTGCTACGGGGGAGGAGCAGCAGCAGCAGCGTCAGTGCACCATGGAGGAGCTGGGGAGGGGGCAGCTGCCAAGTCCCTCAGCAGCTGCAGGACATGGAGGGTGGTGAAACTTTCAACTGAAAGCCACGTGCATGTTGGCGAAAATGATAGCGCTGGATAGGCAGCCCTTGTCGGTGGTTGGGGACATGGGGTTTAGGCACCTGATTGGCTTCTTGGCCCCCCAGTTTAAGCTGCCCTCATGCACCACCCTGAGTCGGCAGGTAGCGCCAGCCCTGCACTGGGCTTTAAAGGAGTGGGTGAGGGAGCAGGTGGCAAGGGCTGGGTGTGCCACCGTCCACTTCACCACAGACCTGTGGTCGAGCTGGAACGCATAGCATGCCTACGTGGCAGTGATGGTGTACTGGTGGCAGAACCCGGAGGCAGCATTTGGGAGTGGCAGGAGGGGTCCCAAAGCAGGGTATAGGTGGGCCCTGCTTCAAGTGGAAGTAATGGACGGACCCCACACGTTTCGGAACATTGAAGCAGCCCTGACCGCCATGGTGAGGGAGTGGGTCACGCAAGGTGTGCCCTTCACCAAGGGGTGCGTGGTGACAGACAACGAGGCCAACATATTGAGGGCAGTCTGCGAGGGGGGCTTCACCAGCATCCCTTGCGCTGCACACGTCCTTCACCTGGTGGTCAGGGATGCTCTGGGCTTGGGGGAGAAGGGGATTGGTGCAGGCACACTTAGATCCCTGATTGAACAGGAGAGGAAGCTGGCCAGTTTCTTTAACTGGAGCGTGAAGGGCAGCAACCTCCTCCGGGTGAAGCAGGAAAAGCAAGGCCCCCCAGTGCACCAGCTGGTGCAGGATGTGTCCACCAGGTGGAATTCTATGTTCCTGATGCTCGAGTGCTTACTTGAGCTGAAAGCCAATTTGCATCAGGTGCAACTACTGATAGACAGTGGGGCACCTCCAGTGTACGATGGGACGGAATGGGAAAATCTGGCTCACACGGTCTTCATCCTCAGACCATTCTTGGCCATGACAAAGACCATCCGCTCCTCCATGGCCACCATCAGCCAGGTGAGTCCTCTGGTTCAGAATCTCCTCAGGATGCTGGAGGAGATTCTCCAGGGGCGGGATTGTAACCCTCAGGGCAGGAAGCTGGTGGATGAGGTGGTTGCCCTGATGCGGCAGATGAAGGCAGGGCTGAAGGCGTGCTTCGATGAGCTCCTGAAGTGGGTGGAATACGTGTTGGCAATCATGCTGCACCCCAGAGTGAAGGGCAGTGTGGAATGCCAGACAGCACTCTATGGGCACTCGAAGGGTGACCTGGTGGAGAGTCCAGCAGGCAGAGCGGGTTCTAGAGAGTGCGCGGCAGCAGCAGCACACCCCTGGGGATGGTGGGAGTGGGAGAAGCCACCCCTTTCAGCCAGCAGGGTCTATCCTTGCCCCCAGCCCTAGCAGTAGCAGCACCAGCAGCAGGCTGAGCAGCAGCAGCACTCCTACTGCGAGCAGCAGCTCGTCTGTGCAGAGCACTCTGGCGAGCATGGGCTCGTGCACAGCAGGGCAGGCAGCATGGATGAGGGCACTGGTGGAGGTGGTGCCAAAGGCCAGTTACGTGAGGGAGTATGACAGCACCTCCCCAGCAGTGGAGAACTACCCGAAGGAAGAGTCATGCATCGAACCCAGCAGCGATCCCTTGGCCTTATTGCCCACCCTGTCCAAAGTGGCCAAGGGTCTCTTGTCCTGCCCACCAACAAGTGTCCCCAGTGAGTGGGTGTTCTTGATGGCGGGGGACATTTGCTCTTTGCACCGCCTCAGACTGGGGGCCAAGTTGGTGGAGCAGCTGCTGTTCATCAAGGTGAAACTTCCGCTGCTGGGATTCCCCAAGCTGTCCCTGGACATGGATTGATGGTGCAATGGCACACGTCATCCCATGCCAGGGGCAATTTTGGAACAGGGCTCCTCAATCTGGGCTGCTGCTGCTGCTGAGGTGCTGTCCCTCCCTCCCAATGCCCGGCACCTGCCCTGCCTCTGACTCTCTGATAAATGGTCTCGGCCGGCCTATCTGGCTGACTTCATGACGCTGGGTGGCATTGGAAAGCTGTAAGCCTGCCAGCCGGCCTCTTGCTAGTTGATCTCGGCCTACCTATCTGATTGGCTCTCTCTCGCGCTGCAGTCTTTGCCAGACTATCTGAGTGCCCTGCCAAGGTTCCAGCCTGCCTTCCCTACTGCCTCTCATGCCACGCTGCCTGTCTGCCCTCCCACCTGCCCAGGTTGCCAAACTCGAATGCTGCCTCAGCCTGCCTTCTGCTCATGCCACACTGCCTCTCTGCCCACTCACCTGCCCTAGATGAAAACCTGCTGCTGCTGTCTCTGCTGTTCCACGGGTTCTGTGCCCGGCCATCAGATGTCTGCTTCTGCTGCCAATGCCACATCTGCTGTCTGTGCCATGGGTTCTGTGCCCAGGCAACCCAATGTCTGCTTATGCTGCCTCTGCTGTCTATTGCATGGGTTCTGTGCCTGGGAAAGCCAATGTCTGCTACTGCTGCCAATGCTGCCTCTACTGTCTGTGCCACGGGTTCTGTGTCCGGGCAATCCAATCTCTGCTGTTGCTGCCAATGCCGCCTCTGCTGTCTGTCCCATGGGTTCTGTGCCCTGGCAACCCAATGTCTGCTGCTGCTGCCAATGCTGCCTCTTCTGTCTGTGCCACGGGTCGGGTTGTATGCCCTGACAATCCAATGTCCACTTCCGTCCAATGTGCTCTGTTGCTCCACTGCCTGGCTGCCCCGCTGCTGCTGACACCATCACCGCCGCTGCTTGCTGGACCTTCAGGGGAAAGAACAAGCCGTGAGTTGGGGGGCTAGGGGGGGAATCACAGAGGCCAGCCACGTGGGCTGACCTGTCCCCTCCCCCCCCACCTGGAAGTAGCTGGGGGTAAAAAAACCCGGGACCAGCGGCTGAGCCACAGGCCGCGGCCACAGGCTTGCGGATGCAGGCTCGCGGATGAAGGGCCGCGCCCCAAAGGGGCGCGGCTCTTTTAGGGCACTTCGGGGGCTGCAAGGGGTGGCAGGGGGCTGTTGTTATATTTTGTGGGCTTCTTTCTGTACAGGGCTAGGGTGGTAGGGTGGGGGTTGTAGGTAAGGGGAGGGTAAAAAGGGGGGTGGACCCAGGGACTTCCCCTGGTGAGAGCGGGGGGAGTACTGGGAGGTTTGGTGGGGAGGGGGGTGGCTCGGTCTC
>QEPC01014636.1:346556-378385 GCA_003113815.1 Sphenodon punctatus
CCTTCGCGCCCCAGAGCGGCTCCTGCGGTCTGCCGGGGGTGCCTTCCTGGAGGTCCCCCGTGTTAAGCGGGGGGCCACAATGGAGAGGGCATTCTCGGTAGTGGGACCGCGGCTGTGGAACTCCCTTCCGGATGAAGATCGCCTGACCCCTAGCCTTTTAACATTTCGGCAAAATTGTAAGACCTGGCTGTTTGCCCAGGCCTTTGGAAGGGAGGGTGGCTAGGGAGGTTTTAGTCCCCTTACCCATTTGTTTTGTGGTTTTGGTTATTTTCTAGCCCTGTTTAATGTTTAAAGTATTCTATGACTGTTCTGAATTGATTTTATTGTATTTTATTATTGTATTTTAATGTTGGAAGCCGCCCCGAGCTGCGTTGCAGGAGGGGCGGGGTAGAAATTTATAAAATAATAATATAATAATAATTCTGCTGCCTCCTCTGTGCCACGGGTACTGTGCCCCAGCAATCCAATGTTTGCTACTGGGTGGCCATGTGATTCACCACTGGGCAAGGCTTGACCAATTGGCAGAATAGGTTGTTGAGATCCTGAGAGTAGGATGCAAGCCTGCAACGCCCGTCCAAGCAGGGGTGCCATTTACCAAGCCCTGCTCGGGCCTCTGCCGCTACTCTACCAATGCCAGCCAGCCTGCAATGCCCGGTCGAGCAGAGGTGCTGGCCACTCCAGTCACAGGACCCACCATCAGGGTTCTGGGGCCTATGTTCCAGGCAGTGAGGGCTGTAGTTCCACTTGTTTGCAAGTGTCCCACAGCGAGGCCAGCCAGCCTGCAACACTCGGCCGAGCAGGGGTGCCGGCTGCAGTTACTGTACCCGGGTAATCCAATGTCTGCTGCTGGTGCTGGTACTGCACGTCAGTCATTTGCTCCTCAATCTTGCAAATGGGCATAACTCAGATGAGTGTGCTGTGGGCTGGGTGTCCACGAGATTCACCACTGGGCAAGGCTTGCCCAAATTGCAATAGAGTTTCTTGAGTACACTGTAGTAGGATGCCAGCCTGCAACGCCTGGCTGAGCAGGGGTGCCAGGCACCGAGCACTGCTGCTGCTCCACCAATGCCAGCCAGCCTACAACGCCTGGCCAAGCAGGGATGCTGGCCACTCCAGCCCCAGGATGCACCGTCAGGGTTCTGGGGCCTACGTTCCAGGCAGGGAGGGCTGTCATTTCACTTCATCCAGAAGCTGCCACTCTAGTCCCAGGACCCACCATCAGGGTTCTGGGGCCATCATCCTGCTCACGGGGAGCTGTCATTCCACTATATCAAGAAGCAGCCACTCCAGCCCTAGGACCCGCTGTCAGGGTTCTGGGGCCTACGTTCCAGGCAGGAAGGGCTGTCCATCCATGTCATCCAGAAGCTGCAACTCCAGCCCCAGGATCCACCGTCAGGGTTCTTGGGCCATCATTCCGCTCATGGGGACCTGTCATTCCACTGCATCAAGTAACAGCCAGCCACTTCAGCCCCAGGACCCACCCTCAGGGTTCTGGGACCTAAGTTCCAGGCAGGAAGGACTGTCCAGCCACATCATCCAGAAGCAATAAGGGTGCTGCTGCTGCTCAGCCTGCTGCTGGTGCTGCTACTGCTAGGTCTAGGGCTGGGGGCAGGGATAGACCCCGCCGGCTGAAAGGGGTGGTTGCTCCCACTCCCACCATCCCCAGGGGCATCCTGCTGCTGCTGCTGTGCACTCTCCAGGTAGAGAGGGCTCTGCCTGCCAGACCCTCTCTACCAGGTTACCCTTCCAGTGCCCATAGAGCGCTGTCTGGCATGCTATGCTGCCCTTCACCCTGGGGCCCTCTCTGTCTGCCAGACCCTCTCCACCAGCTCACCCTTCCAGTGCCTATAGAGCAGTGTCTGGTGTGCCATGCTGCCCTTGATCCTGGGGTCCAGCATGGTTGCCAACGCATATTCCTCCCGCAGCAGGAGCTCATAGCACCGTGCCTTCAACCCTGCCTTCAGCTGCCGCACCAGGGTAATCGCTTGAATTGCCAGCTTCTTGCCCTGATGACCACAATCCTGCCCCTGGAGAATCTCATCCAGCCTCCTGAGATGACTCTGGACTAGTGGGGTCACCTGGTTGATGGTGGCTGTGGAGGAGCTGATGGTCTCCGTCATGGCCAGGAACGGTCTCAGAACAAAGAGCATGTTAGCCAGGATCTCCCATTCCTCCCCATTGTATCCTGGAGGTGTCCTGCTGTCCTTCACCAGTTCAACCTGATGCAAGGCTCGAGAAGCCGCTCGAGCATCAGGAACGTGGAATTCCACCTGGTGGACACATCCTGCACCAGCTGGTGCACTGGGGAGTCTTGTTCTGCCTGTTTCGCCCAGAGGAGGTTGCTGCCGTTTACGCTCCAGTTAAAGAAACCGGCCATCTTCCTCCCCCACTCGATCAGGAAGCTAAGGGTGCCTGCCCCAATCCCCTTCTCCCCCAAGCCTAGAGCATCCCTGACCACCAGGTGAAGGATGTGTGCAGCATAGGCATCACCTGCATGGGTGCCCCAGGGCTGCAGCCCCCACCAAAGTCCCAGGGCCCCCACCAAACTCCTACCCACCCCAGCCAATGGCAAGCCCACAGCTCTGCCCCACCTAAAATGCAGAGCGCGCACATGGGCTACCTATTCTCAGCCAAATGGCTAGCCTGTCCAGCCCCACCTCCTCCAGTGGTGCAAAATTCTGCTTCCGGTCAGTGTGCCTTTAAAGAGAAAGACTTGTCTCTCTCTGGACCTAGTTCTGCTGCTGCCTCCGCCTCCTCCACTTAGATCCTAGGCTCCTCCTTCCCATTTCTGCTGCTTGAATCCAGGACCCAGTCTCTTCCTTGCTACTGTTGTCTCCATGTGGACCTTGCCAGGCTCCTCCTTGCTGCTGCTGCTGCTGCTGCTGCTTGGATCCGGGACCCAGACTCCTCCTCCTCCACATGGACCCCAGACTGCTGGCCTCCACTTGGATCAAAGACCCAGGCTCCTCCATCCTTGTGGTTACCACAGCAGCTTGGTTCCAGGGTGGGCTCCTCCTTGCTTTGCTGTCATGACCCGCCTTGCCTGCATCCCACGTGGACCCCAGGTGGCCTTGCTACAGCTGGGCTTTCCAGGTGTTTTCTCTCTGGGATCCCCAACTGAATGAGCTTCTCCCTCCTGGGCTCCAGTCCTTGTTCCTGCTCCTGCAGCCTCCCCCCCCCACACACACACACGGTGTCTTGCAATGCAAGGTAAGTTGGGTTTGCCAACTTGCCAACATTTATTGAGGGGGGGCTTGCTATTTGGCTCTGACTGGGCTGGGGTTGGGTTCCCCTGTGTGTGTGTGGCATCTTTATTTTTTTTTGGGGGGGGGGCTTGCCATTTGACTGGACTGAGAGTAGGTTGCCCCATGTGTACACTCTGCATTATTTGAGGGGGGGAGGCTTGCCATTTGGCTCTGGCTGGGCTGTGGGTGGATTACCCCTGTGAGCTCTTCATCTTTATTTGTGTAGGGTGGGGGGAGAGGGAGTTTTGCCATTTGGGTCTGGCTGGACTGGGCTTGGGTTGCCTCTATGTGCGTTGGACATCTTTATCTTTTGGGGGGGAGGTTTGCCATTTGAAGTGGGATAGATCGGGACTGGGAGATAAAGTTGTTTGTTTACAAACAACTCCTCCCCATCTGCGTGATCAGAAGGTTGTTGCTTTGTAAAAAAGGTTCTTCTAGATATCTCCTTACATTCTCACAACTGCGTTGTGCATGGCATGCTCACCATATTCAAATAACAGACCACATGATGGTCTCAAGCACCTCAAGTATAAAAGGCATTCTCCCCCTCAGAATGACAGTTCCTTCCAACTCTTTCTAGGAACATAAGAAAAAATTCCATGCGGGGCTGGAAGGGTGGATGTTGTGAGAATGTTCAGAACCATCTTGAAGAACCTTGTTTACAAAGAAGCAACCTTCTGTTCTTCTTTGAGTTGGCTCCTCACAGGACCTTTCCACATGGATCTACCAGGTGGAGGGGTCTGTGGGCATGCCGGTGCATGGGCAGGGCATGCACATGGACACACACTCATTCGCACCCACAGAGCAACCGTCAGTTTCCCCCATTGCTCCATGTGTGGCAACGAGTAGGGGGTGACTGGGGATGCATGTTAGGTGGGCCCACTCACTGTGGGGGTGCGCACTGCATTGTTCATATGGGGTTCCCCCACCCATGAACATGCACCATGAGGTTTGGCTTAGGGGCAGCAGCCTGAGAAGGGCCTAGGGGTGCAAATGTCCTAAGTCTGGGGTTGGGGTAGGTTGCCTGTTGCCCCATATGTACACTCTGCATTTCTTTGGTGCGGAAGGGGTGGAGGCTTGCTATTTGGCTCTGGCTGAACTGTGGGTGGGTTATCCCTGTGTGTGCTCTTTATCTTCTGTGGGGGGGTCTTGTCATTTGGCTCTGCCTGGGCTGGGGGTAGGTTGCCCCTTTGAGAACTGCATCTTTATTTGGGGGGGGGGTTGCCCCTAGGGTGATCATACCTCCCCTTTAAAAGAGGACCCTTATGAAAAATACATGTTGCAGGACTGCATTGGTTCCACTAAAGCCCTGCAGCATGTATTTTTCATACGTGTCCTCTTTAAAAGGGGAGGTATAGCCACCATAGTTGCCCCATGTGTACACTCTGCATTATTTGGTGCCTGGGGTGGGGCTTGCCATTTGGCTCTGGCTGGGCAGGGGGTGGGTTGCCCCTGTGCGCTCCCCATCTTTATTTGGGGGGAGGGGCTTGCCATTTGGCTGGGTCGAGGTTGGGTTGCCCCTTTGCATGCAGCATCTTTATTGGCGGGGGGGCTTGCCATTTGGCTCTGGCTGGGCTGGGGGTACTCCCCTGCATACTGTTTTTTAATGTTTTGGGGAGGGGCTGCCCTGCCAGTTCTGCTTTGCCATGTGTGCTGGGGCAGTGACAAGTGCACACACCCAGGGGCATCAGCAATGTGACCTACTCGCGAATCAGGGGAATCGCGGGGGAGGAGAGGGAGCGAGGCCCACCAGAATTTTGCTAAGAAGAATCAGACACAGATTGACCTCTAATGTGCCCTTCACTGTCCTTTCCAAGCAGAGACAGGGGTCCTCTCTCTTGTCTCTGGCCCCCTTTATTAGTGATCCCACACAGCCAAAGTCCCCTCTTGTGTACATATAGTTTGGATTATTATTTTCCATGTGCATCACTTTGCGCTCATCCAAATGTTTGAGGCATGACTCACTCGCTAGCATAGAAATGGTAAGATCCAAATTCAAGACACAATCTGCTTCTCCACAGACTTCTTGTTTATCATTTTGCAGGTCTACATTGCCCCCCCCCCCCCATCCCCTAAGTCCACACTTTGCCATGGACAGATTTGTAATAAGCAAGCAGAAATGTAGCCGTCCAGAAGAAGATGACAGTTGTGCATAGTGCTAGGCCTTCAGATTTGACTGGAAATGTGACTGAAGAGGGAGACAACACAAAGATCGGAGCTCCTCCTGCTCTTAAAAGGAAACTGGGATGCCAGTATCAAACAACTTGGACAAAAACATATGCATGGCTGTCCTATAATGTGGAACTAGACAAAGTGTTTTGCAGCATGTGTTGCTCTGCAAAGGAAATGCATGCTGCTCTTCCAAACACCTCAAGGGACAAAGACGCATATGACACTTTTGTTGAGCGTGGTTTCTGTAACTGGAAAAAAGCACTAGAGAGATTTAGTCTGCATGAAAAATCCAGTTTGCACCAGGCTGCTTTTCAAGCTACGGCTGATGCTAAAGCTGGTGTAAATATATACCCCTGTTTTTCTCAAGGTGCACAGAAGCAAAGGCGGGAAGCTCGAAGGGCACTGTGGACCATTCTGTAATTTCTGAAGTACCTGGCCTACCAGAGTAACGCAATACGTGGGCATGACAAGGAGGAATCAAACCTGAGACAGCTCTTACTGTTGCGTTCAAAGGACATACCCGAGCTGAAGTCATGGCTTGATCGTACAACCTTCAAATGGATTTCTCCTCTTGCTGTAAATGAAATGCTTTCAGTCATGTCTCACCATGTTCTCCATTCATTTGTGAGAGATATTGAAAGATTTGTGTACTATGCGGTAACTGTGGAAGAGACCACAGATATCTGTGTAAAGGAACAGGTCTCCTTTTGCTTCTGCATTGTCACAGAAGATCTGTCAGTGGAGGAAAACTTTTTTGGTTTGTATGAAACAAACAACACAACAGCAAAAACTCTTTTTTGCATATTGAAGGATGTGCTCCGGCACGTCAATCTTCCTGTTGACAGGTGCCATGGCCAGAGCTATGATGGAGTGTCAAATGTTGCTGTTTCTTTACGTGGGCTACAGGCATTGCTAAAAGAAGAAGTGCCATGAGCTGTTTACATTCACTGCTTAGCACATACTGTGAACTTGGTAGTGCAAGATGTAGCAGCAAATGTAAAGCAATGTCAAAATTTTCCGAGTCTCATAGCTGACTTGATCAATTTCATGAGAACGCCACCTAAACTAAGCAACTTCAAGAGGGACAGGGTAAGGACAAAGTCAGTCTGTGTCAATTTTGTCCTACAAGGTGGACTCTTAGAGCAGCTTCCCTGCAGTCAGTTGCTTCCAATTACACAAAGCTGATTGATTTCTTTTTGGTGTTGTCATCTCAGACCAAAGGATATCCTGCGGCAAAAGCAGATGGGTATGCACAGACCTTGCAAAAGTTTGATACCTATTTTATGCTTAAATTATTGTTAGTCGTGTTTTCCCGTTTGGAAGCAGTAAATACAGCTCTCCAGAAAACCAACTTACACTTACACTAAGCAGAACTTCATTTGGCTTCTGCTAAGAACAGTGCATCCCAACTTCATGGTGACTTTAAACAGTTTTGGACCAAAACCACCACTGAAGCAAAACAGTTTGATTTAGACAGTCCCACTGTCCGTAGATTCAGAAAGCCTAGCCGTCGCGTTGATGGTGGATCTGAGTCACACCATTTTAAGACGCCTGAGGAGTTCTACCGAAAAATATTCTGAGGTCACTGATTCTGTTTCAAGTAGTTTGAACTCTCGTTTCTCCTTTGATGTGTGCCAACACCTGAGAAAAATAAAAAAGTTTGCTGTGGGAGAGGATGATCGCGCATATATTGCTGCCTTCTACAAGACAGACTTTGAGGCTGGTCAACTACACTTACATTGAGATATGTTGATAGACATTGCAAAATCCCAAGGAATTAAAATTTTAGTGTTTCAAGACGTGGCTGATCTACTGAGTGGGGAAAAGGGCAAACATCTGCACCAGCTACTCACAGAGATGACAAAGCTGATTAAAATAGTACTTACTAGGGGTGGGAAGTTCGGTTTCCCTGGTATCCGATATTGCCGGTATTTTTCTGTACTGGCAGTATCGGATTAATCCGGTTATTGGGGGTACCAGTCCCGGTTCCCCCATGCCGGATTTGTTTACATTGTGGCCATTGAAATGAATGGCCACAATGTAAAAGAAAGAAAGAAAAAAATTTTTTTCCCTCCCCCGTCCAGGCTGCGCGGGTGGAAGGGAGGACACCCCCCACCCACACTGTCCAGCCTGGATTTTTAAAGACATTTTTTTTAGTCAAAGTCCCTGCTAGTGCGTGCTCAGTGCAGCTGCCGTGCTGGCGGCGGCGACCCGAAGCCTGCACCAGCAGGTACTAGGGTGATCCCTGGGGTGGGGGGCGGTTTAACACCCCCCCATCCCAAGGATCACCCTAACCCCCCCACCCAGAGATCGCTTACCTTTTGCCCTCCGGGCAGCGGCGGCTGCACGGCGGTCCGGAGGCTTCAGCGCTGGCTGGCTTCAGCGCTTGACTAGGCCTTCCAGGGAACTTCCAAGTTTCCCCAGAAGGCCTAGTCAAGCACTGAAGCCAGCCAGCGCTGAAGCTTCCAAACCGCTGTGCAGCCGCCGCCGCCCAGAGCACAAAAGGTAGGCGATTTCTGGGTAGGGGGGTAGGGTGATCCCTGGGATGGGGGGTGTTAAACCACGCCCCACCTGAGGGATCACCCTAGTACCTGCTGGTGCAGGCTTCGGGTCGCCGCCACCAGCACGGCGGCTGCACTGAGCCCGCACTAGCAG
Source organism: Sphenodon punctatus (assembly GCA_003113815.1). Taxonomy (NCBI): domain Eukaryota; kingdom Metazoa; phylum Chordata; class Lepidosauria; order Sphenodontia; family Sphenodontidae; genus Sphenodon; species Sphenodon punctatus. Next base: position 354,629 of record QEPC01014636.1, read on the forward strand.
GGACTTTGACTAAAAAAAATGTCTTTAAAAATCCAGGCTGGACAGCGTGGGTGGGGGGTGTTCCCCCTTCCACCCGCGCAGCCTGGACGGGGGAGGGAAAGTGGGTTGTTTTTTTCCCCCATTGATTTCAGTGGGAACAGTTCCCCATTGAAATCAGTGGAAAAATACCGGTACCAGTATACCGGTTCTAATCCAGTAAACTGGGTTTTTGGGAACTGGTATCCGGTAAAATTGGTATCCGTTTTTTTGGGTGAAGTCCCACCCCTACTACTTACCATGCCTGTGTCATCATGTACATCAGAGAGGTCCTTCTCCTGCCCGCGTAGAATTAAAACTTACCTACGCTTAAGCATGGGACAACCCAGGCTGAACCATACTGCTGTATTACATGGACATAAACACCTCGCTTGGCACATTGATCTAAATCTTGTAGCAAATGAATTCATTGCAGTATCAGTAAGAAGACATAAATTTGCCACTGAATAAATTCAGCAGTCTTCAAACAGTGTTTTAAAACGTGTGTGTTTGTGTAAATAAAACTTGTGTTTGTGTAATTTTATACCTCCAATAATCCAAACAGACATGGGCCTTTTTTCAGCCCCACAGACATAGTGCTTGCATGCAAACAAATTGTTCAATATTTCTTCAGGTTATTTAGTGGAAACTTGCTTTTCTTTAGTGTGTGTATTTTTCTGTTCTGTGATTATACTTTCCTGAAAACATTTTACTGTGGAACTCTGATGGGGGAGAAGGAGAGTGACTTTCTTTACTTTTTCTCACACCTTTTTGTGGGTAGTGATACAGTGCATAATTCTGTTTCAGTCCTGTCTGGCATTTGGGCCTATTTACCTGGCTCCAGTAGTATGGAAGAATGACTATTAATATAATATATGCCCTCTGTTGTTTTAATTAATCTATAGAGCACTTTCATCAACTGTGTTGCCTCTCATTCCTGGAGAGGGTAATGCCAATACCTGGGTATCAATGTGAACGGAGTATGTCAAGTTGATTCTGCCTGTACTGGACAGTCCAGCCAGTAGAGTGTTGTGTCTATTGATGAATTCTGTTTCTCAGTTCTCATGTATTCTAGTACCACACTAAGTTTAGACTAAAAACTATGCAACTTTTTTTCTGGACAGCCAAATAGTACATAGTTGAAGTAAGCCTGCACACTAGAGTTTAGTTTTATGTATGTTAGAAGTTGCTGCAATAGGTATTGTGCTCTCAGAGTGTCTCTCCTGGTGCTTATAAAACAAGTAAAAACTACTAGCAGCTACATCAGCAAAGTGGTTTTTATTTCAGTATCATCTCCAGAATTGCAGTTCAAAATTGGCAGAGACATTACTGCTGTTGTAACAATTTTAAATGGCAAGATGTGTCTGCAGCCCTTAGATAAATATTTATTTACTAAATTTAAAAGTTAAAATAGTGATGTTGACTTTTATTTAGATTTTTTAAAAAAAATCCTCAGCAAATTTTTCCCATCCTCTAGCATCCACTAGAACCTTCAGTCCTAGATGAGGTCCTTGCTGCTGAGCTTTGTTTTTAACCATGCACACTGGACTCACTTGGATCTGTTGTTGTTTGCTAAAACTGTTATCCTTGTGTGCACTTCTATTCCTTGTGTGCATGTTCTATTCCATTATATTGATGTAGGTGTGCAATTTTAGGGTTGGCCCTGCCTACTGTCGAGTTGGCCCTTCCCCTGGGTTTGGCCCCACCCCCAGTATGTGGCCTGGGCCTGGCCCCAGCTGCCCCTGGGAAATTCAAAAGTTTACACCCATGGTGTGCGGTGCAAGGGATGCTGGTGAAGCCTCCCTTGTGGACTGCCCTCAATATATTGGCCGCATTGTCTGTCACCATGCACCCTTTGGTGAAGGGCATGCCTGGCGTGATCCACTCCCTCAGCATGGCGGTCAGGGCTGCCTCGATGTTCCGAGACGTGTGGGGCCACGCCATCCATTACTTCCACCTGAAGCAGGGTCCATCTATACCCTGCTTCAAGACCCCTCCTGCCACTCCCAAGGGCTGCCTCCGCATCCTGCCACCAGAGCACCATGACTGCCAGCTAGGCATGCCACATGTTTCTGCTTGACCACGGGTCGGTGGTGAAGTGGACGGTGGCACCCCCAGCCCCTGTCAGCTGCTCCCTCACCCACTCCTTTAAAGCCTGGTACAAAGCTGGCACCACCTGCTGACTCAGGGTGCTGCGCGAGGGCAGTTTAAACTGGGGGACCAGGAAGCCAATCAGGCGCCTAAACCCCATGTCCCTGACCACCAAGAAGGACTGCCCATTGAGCGCAGTCATTTCTCCCAACATGCGCGTGTCTCCCTCCATGTCCTACAGCTGGCGATGGACTTGGCAGCTGCCCTCACCCCAGCTCCTCCATGGTGCACTGACGCTCCTGGGCCTCAACTGGCTGCTGCTGCTGCACCACTGACAGCATTGATGGGAGGGGCAGAACATGGTGGCGACACAGCTCTTGGAGGGACGTGTGGCCAGCCCTGTCCAAAGTGGCCAAGGGTCTGTTGTCCTGCCCAGAAACGAGTGTCCCCAGTGAGCAGGTGTTCTCTATGGCGGGGGGACATTTGCTCACCACACCGCCTGAGACTGGGGGCCAAGTTGGTGGAGCAGTTGATCTTCATCAAGGTCAACCTTCCGCTGCTGGGATTTCCCGAGCTGCCCCTGGACATGGATTGATGATGCAGTGGCACACGGCATCCCATACCAAGGGTAGTCTTGGGATGGGGCTGCTCCTCAATCTGGGTTGCTGCTGCTGAGGTGCTGTCTCTGCCTTCCGCTGCTCATGCCACACTGCCTGTCTGCTGCTGCTGCCGCAGTTGCCTCTGCTGTACCTTGGGTTCTGCTACCAGGCAATCCAATGTCTGCCACTGCTACACCGATGCCTGGAAGCCTGCAATGCGTGGCCAAGTAGGGATGCCAGGCCAGCCACCAAGCCGCAAGCCTTCCCAGCCTCTGCTGCTGGGTCTCTGACAGCCAGCCCTGGTGCCACGGGCATCCCCGGGGGTCAAGCACCAAGCCTGCCTACTTGGGCAAGCCGGGGCGCCAAGTGACAAACCTTCCCGGTCTCTGCTGCTGCTTCTGGGTCTCCGATGGCCTGCCATGTCACCACGGGCCCCCTGGGGGTCCCTAGAGCACCCCAAGCCTTCTGGTGGTGCTGAACTCCGCTGAACAATCGGGAGGTCTGAACTCCGCCGGACCGAAACCACGAACCTGAACTAGGTTTTTAGTCTGAACAGCCGAACGCCTGAACATTTGAACCCCGTCCTGTTCGCACATCCCTAGTGCGAATGCAGTTTGAGGGAGGGCTATCTGGAGGAGGAGCCATGCATCGAACCCAGCAGCGATCACTGGGCCAGGAAGACCAACGTATTGCTGGCCCTGTCCAAAGTGGCCAAGGGTCTCTTGTCCTGCCCACCAACGAGTGTCCCCAGCGAGCTGGTGTTCTCAATGGCTGGGGACATTTGCTCTCCACACCGCCTGAGGCTTGGGGCACCACTGACAGCATTGATGGGAGAGGCAGAACATGATGGCGACACAGCTCTTGGAGTGACGTGTGACTTGCCCTGTCCAAAGTGGCCAAGGGTATGTTGTCCTGCCCACCAACGAGTGTCCCCAGCGAGCGGGTGTTCTCTATGGTGGGGGGACATTTGCTCGCTGTACCGCCTGTGACTGGGGGCCAAGTTGGTGGAGCAGTTGCTTTTTATAAAGGTGAACCTTCCACTGCTGGGATTCCCCAAGCTGCCCCTGGGCATGGATTGATGGTGGAGTGGCACATACCATCCCATGCTAGGGGAAGTCTTGAGACAGGGCTCCTCCTCAATCTGGGCTGCTGCTGTGCTGAGGTGCTATCCCTCCCTCTCAATACCCGGTGCCCACCCTGCCTCTCTCTCTCTCTGCCTAGATGGCCTCGACCAGCATATCTGACTGACCTCATGATGCAGGGTGACATTGGGAAGCTGAAAGCCTGCCAGCCAGCCTCTGTCTAAATGATCTCAGCCCACCTATCTGACTGGCTCTCTGTCTTTCTCGCTGCACAGTCTTCGCCAGCCTATCTGAGTGCCCTGCCAAGGTCCCAGCCTGCCTTCCCTACTGCCTCTCATGCCACGTTGCCTGTCTGCCCTCCTGCCTGCCCCGGATGCCAAGATCAAAGCCTGCCTCAGTCTGCCTTCCCATGGTCATGCCACGCTGCCTGTCTGCCAGCCCACCCAGGTGGCCAAGATCAAACCCTGCCTCAGTCTGCCTTCTGCACATGCCACACTGCCTGTCTTCCTGCCCACCCAGGTGGACAAAATCAAACCCTGCCTCAGTCTTCCTTCTTCTCATGCCATGCTGCCTGTCTCCCCACCCGCCCAGGTGGCCAAGGTCAAAGCCTGCCTCAATCTGCCTTCTCATGCCACGCTGCCTATCTGCCTGCCCGCCCAGGTGGCCAAGATCAAACCCTGCCTCAGTCTGCCTTCCCATGCTCATGCCACGCTGCCTGTCTGCCTGCCCAGGTGGCCAAGATCAAACCCTGCCTCAGTCTGCCTTCTTATGCCATGCTGCATATCTGTCCGCCCGCTCAGGTAGCCAAGATCAAACCCTGCCTCAGTCTGCCTTCCCATGCTCATGTCACGCTGCCTGTCTGCATGCCCTGTGGGCAAAGCTGAAGCCCTGTCCCAGCCTGCCTCTCATGCCATGGTGCCTGTCTGCCTGCCCTGGCAACCCTGGGTGATGTGCCCCACTGGCCTGGTAATCCCACTGCTGCTGTTTACTGATCCATGCGTGCTCTGCCCTGGCAAATCCAAATGTGTCCACGCAATCATGTTGCTGCCATCTGCTGCTGTATGGCAACTCTTCCCTGGCAAATCCTACTGTCCTGGATCCATGGGTGCTGCACACAGGCAAATCCTGCTACTTCTGTCTCTGCTGTTCCATGGGTTCTGTGCCCGGTCAATCAAATGTCTGCTGCTGCTGCCCATGCTGTCTCTGCTGTCTGTGCCATGAGTTCTGTGCCCCGGCAATCCAATGTCTGCTGCTGCTGCCAATGCTGCCTTTGCTGTCTGTGCCATGGGTTCTGCTACTGGGCAATCCAATGTCTTCTGCTGCTAGCAATGCTGACTCAGATGTCTGTGCCATGGGTTCTGCTATCGGGCAATCCAATGTCTCCTGCTTCTGCCAATGCCGCCTCTGCTGTCTGTACCATGGGTTATGTGCCCCAGCAACCCAATGTCTGCTTTTTCTGCCTCTGCTGTGCCACGGGTACTGTGCCCTGGCAATCCAATGTCTGCTACTGGATGGCCGCATGATTCACCACCGAGCAAGGCTTGACCAATTGGCAGAATAGCTTGTTCAGAGCCGGAGAGTAGGATGCAAGCCTGCAACACCTGGCCAAGTAGGGGTACCAGCCACCGAGCCCTGGCCAGGCCTCTGCCGCTACTTCATCGATGCCAGCCAGCTTAAAATACCCAACCGAGCAGGGGTGGCAGCCACCGAGCCCTGGATGGGCCTCTGCCGCTGCTCCACTGATGCCAGCCAGCCTGCAATGCCCAGCCGAGAAGGGGTGCCAGCCGCAGTTACTGCACCCAGGCAATCCAATGTCTGCTGCTGGTACTGCTATTTGCTCCTCCCTCCCTCAGCCATTTTCTCCTCCCTCTTGTAGATGGGGAAGTTGAGGATTGTGGGGGCTGGAAACAAGCCGCATATTGCAGCCGGGACTCCAGGACCTCACCTGATCCAAAGCAGAGTGAGACTGTCAGCGAGCGGGGGAGGAGCCTCTTCACCTGCTGGAGAGAAAAGCTGTGGTGAGAAGTAGACATAGGGGAGTTGAGGAGTGCAAGGGCTGGAAGCAAGTGGCATATTGCAGCCGTGACTCCAGGACCTCACCTTATCCAAAGCAGAGCGGGGCTTTCGGTGAGCAGGGGCGGAGCCTCTTCACCTGCCCGAGAGAAAAGCCCTGGTGTCCCATTGGTGCAAGCCACATGTGTGAGCCTAAGGGCACAAGCACAAGGGACGCTACCCCTGGGAGTCGTCCTTGGAGCCGACTGGAGCATAGGAACACTTCCCCTATCCCGTGTTTTGGAGAGCGGCTCAAGTGGACCAGGGAACACCGGATCCTACGTGCTTCAGCTTGTCAGACCAACCGAGCACACCTGAGACCAGTGAGTAGACACTATAGAGGTGACCAGGTGCGCCAGGGACCCTTTGTTAGAAATCTTCTCTCACTTCATGGCCACGCTAAAAAGATCAAGACCGGAGGCTGCTAACAACTCACCCCCTCCTATTAAGATGGCAAAACAAAGATGGATGGAAAAATTTTTATGTAAGACTGCCGCTTGTACTGCTGGGATGAAGGATTATTACCCTTCTGTCCCAATTAGCAACCGTTATAAGGCATTATCTTAGACAAAATTGTCTAAGGGGCTTTGAGGTACACTGTCTGGGGGCCTCTCTTTCCCAGTTCCAGGGAAGGCCTAGCGGTGGTCTCGCTATACTAGTTTCTGTCTCTCTTAATGCTAAAATAAAGATGGTTGATTCTTATGGCTCTAGCTTTGCTTTTTACCACTGTTTACTTCCCTCTGGAGTCTGGTCTGGAACTCTTACTGGGTAACATATATATTCCACCTATATCTTCGCTTTACTACCCTTACGAGATATGGTCAGAAATTTCAAAATTGATTCAAATAGCTCTGTATAATTTTCCTATAGCCCCCTTGGTAATTTGAGGTGATTTCAACACCAGAACAGGAAACCCAGCAGAGTTACAGGTAGCTCCTTCTTTAGATGAGTCGTTAGGTGTGCATTCTTTTACCATCAGGCACTCATTGGAATGGGTGGCTGGCCCTGGGGTGGGCTGTATTTGCGAACTTTTAGCAAATCACGACCTGGTAATCCTAAATGGGCAAGTTGCGGGGGACTTGGAGGGGAACTTTACCTTTCACTCGACGCAGGGTTCAAGCGTGATAGATTACTTTCTGGTTTCTGAAAGTTTTTTCTCAAATGTCTATGAGCTCTGTGTGGTACTTAGGTTTGAGACCAATCATTTCCCATTAACGCTGAAATGATGCGATCCTAATGCTAGAGGCTACTAAAATCCCCCTAGCTGAGGGTGGGATGATCACTGTTCGAACTAAGTGGTCAGAAGATGTTCATGCTTCCTTTACTAAATTTATCCAGCAGGAGGAAATAATCGAGCTGTATCGTAAAATCGCAGCCCAAGGGACCGATAGTTTGTCTCTTTTTGGCAATCTGCTCACTCTTTTGGCCCCCTTGGTGGCAACGAAGAGATCAGTCAATCAAAAGAAAAGTAGTTTTCCCCCATGGTTTGACACTGAGTGTCATACCATGAGGACATCTCTCCGTCATGTTGCAAGAGAACTGCGGAGGAATCCAGTTCAGGCTCTCAGGGTTTCACTCCAGTCCCCTAGGAAAAATTATCGCAAACGGCTGATAGAAAAGAGATTGAGGTATCGAAAGGAACAGTGGTCTCTTTTATTGAGTGCAGCTGTTCGGAAAGACTCTAAGCAATTCTGGGGCCTCATTCGTTTGACAAACCCAGCTGCCTGGGATTCTAGAGTCCCTACCTTGCCCCCAGAGGTCTTGGAAAAATCTTATTATGAGGCCTTATTCTCTCAGCCGCTTTCTGTAACTTATAATATAAGAACTCATGTGAAAGATAGATTCCAGCTTTGGCAGCCAGTTACCCCTGATGATATTTTGACACTCATTTCCCAGCTCAAACCTGGTAAGGCACCGGGCGATGATTTTGTCCCACCAGATTTGCTGAAGAGGGCCCTGGAATGGTGGGCCAATGTGTTGGCATCCTTATTCACCTTTATCAACGAGACCGTGGATATACCAAGGTCATGACTAAATACTGTCATCCCTATTTATAAAAAAGGTGATCCTCTGGCCCCTGAAAACTATAGACTGATTAGTCTATTAAATGTCATTGGGAAAGTATACTCTAGATTCCTTTTGGGTAAGCTGCAGATCTGGCTAGAGGAACATAGTGTAATCGAGCCTGAGCAAGCCGGTTTTCAAAAGGGAAGATCCACTACAGACCATGTATTTGTTCTCGCTATGCTTTTGAATAAATATGTGGCACACCAAGGGGAACTTTACCTCTGTTTTGTGGACCTTCAGAAGGCTTTTGACTCTGTACACAGGGAGCGACTATAGTTTAAATTAAGCTCGCTCTCGCTGAACCCTAGACTTCTGTTCTTGCTGATTAAATTACATACTGGCAACACGCTCCGGGTAAAATATGAGACTTCTCGGATGCCCTCTAAGAAGTTTCAGGTTCCACGCGGGGTAAGGTAGGGCTGAATCTTGGCCCCTGCCTTATTTAACATTAATTTAAATGATGTGGTTTCCTTTATTAAAGCAGTTGATACACATGCGCCATTGATGGGGGACCGGAGAATTCCTACTCTCCTCTATGCAGACGACACCGTCCTAATCTCTCAAACAATGGTGGGCCTCAGATGTTCAATGCAATTATTTGGGGAGTACTGTAACAGAGAATCTTTAATCATCCATTTTACTAAAACTAAAGTGATGATAGTGGGACTCCGGATGCCCTGGAAACCCCATCACTGGTTTATAGGGGGTAATTTGATTGAGCAGGTGCACTCCTTTAAATATCTAGGAGTGCTTTTTTCTTCTTCACTTAGCTGGAACTGTCACTTGGAGGCGGACAAACATCTGACTAAGAGAACATCAGCCTCTATAGTTAATTATTATTATGGACCTGGAGGTAAGCTGGTTTTTCCAGCTTTGTGTCTTTTTAGGGCTAGGGTGATAAGTCAGGCCCTTTATGCTTTTTCATTTTGGGGCATTCATTATTTTGATAAACTAGAAACTATACAGAATGACTTCTTCCGCTCAATCTTGGGAGTCCCAAAAGGGACCCCTCAGGTGATCTTAAGAGCTGAGACATCTAGTCCTCCGCTCAAATCTGTTGCTCTTCAGGTATTGCTTAAGTACTGGGTGTGAAGGTCTCGTTGTTTCCCCCTCATGACAACTCGTTATTGAGTTTGGCGTTAGATTGTGATTTATTTGGCACATGGGCTAAAATGATGGAGTTGAAAGTTCGAAAATTGGGGTTTTCTGTTTCTGCCCTAAAACATAAAGGTCATAAGGAAACTTTGTCCCTCCTAAGAAGGAGGTTGACCGACCAAACATTGCTCTCATGTTGGCCCAGAAGGTTGCCTCTGACTTTATTCCGTTTACTCCCCGGAGCATAAGGACCAGCTATCTGTTTACATGAATGGACTTTAATTTGAGGCAGGCTTTTAAAAGGATAAGATGCAATGTGTTTTCCTCTGCCCTCTTAGAAGGCCGTTATACTGACGTTCCCAGGGAGGTGCGCTTCTGCTTCTGTGACCTCCAGGAAGTGGACTCAACTAGTCGTATTCTTTTCCGATGTCCACGGCTATCGGGACTGAGATACAAATATCTTGATAGGGCTCTTTTAAATCACCCAGCCTGGGGCTTTTGCTATCTGTTACAGAAGCTTCTGCACCCGGTCGACTCAAAGTTGACAAGGGCTGTAGCAAACTATTGCACTGCCGTTTTGCGCCGGAAACATGTCTGCCCCACACCTACTACTGAATTTTATTATTGTTAGGCTTTTTTTGGATATATGACTAGTATTCCTGTTCATTTTTGGTTATATATTCTTTTATTTAGGAAATGTTGATTACTTGATCTCTAGTTATAAGGATGTTACTGGGAATTCGCTGCTCATGCACAATTCCCTATTTTGATTGTTGTAATAGGATTGTTATTGGGTATTTCTTGTTTATGTATATTCTGTTGGTCTATATTTTTACTGTTGTAATAGCCTTGGCTACACAATAAAACATTATATTCTCTCTCTCCCTCTTGTAGACGGGCATAGCTTGGATGAGTGCACCAGTGGATGGGGGCTGGGTGTCCATGAGATTCACCACCGGACAAGGCTTGCCCAATTTGCAATAGAGCTTCTTGAGCTCAGTCAAGTCGGATGCCAGCCTGCAACGCCCAGCCAAGTAGGGGTGCCCACCTCCAAGCCCTTGCCAGGCCTCTTCCGCTGCTCCACTGATGCCAGCCAGTCTGCAATGCCAGGTCGAGCAGGTGTGCCAGCCACCAAGCCCTGGCCGGGTTTCTGCGGCTGCTCCACCGATGCCTGGCAGGCAGTCTGTAATGCCTGGCCAAGTAGGGGTGCCGGCCACTCCAGTTCCAGGACCCACCATCAGGGTTCTGGGGCCGTCATTCCGATCACGGGGAGTCATCATTCCACTTCTTCTAGAAGCTGCCACTCCAGTCCCAGGACCCACCATCATGGTTCTGGGGCTGTCATTCCGATCATGAGGAGCCATCATTCCCAACGTTTCCACAATTAGTGGTACGGCATGGCAGAGGCTTTCATTCCACTAGTTTCATTCCACTACTTCTGCAGTTCCACTAATTTCATTCTGCTACTTCCACAGACTTCGCAAAATAATGGAAACATGACATTTTCGCTACTTCTGCCATTCCGCCAGCACCACAAAATAGCGGAACAGCGGTTTTCCGAAAGTTTCCGCAATTTTTCACAATTCCGCAATTTTCAGAATGCTGGCGGAATTAGCGGAATGTCCGCAGAAAAGCCGCGGTGTGGGACGGGCAATTCCGAAATGGCAGAATGTAATCACGGCGCAGCACCAGCTGCTGCCACATCAGCCCTACTAACGAGGTGGGTGGAATGGGTCAGTGGGGTGTGGATGGGTTCGTTTTGTATCACAGAGCAGGGTTAGTTTTTCAACTGCTGTTACTTTTTTTAATATACTTTTTAATTTTTTATTTATATTTATATTCATATTTATATTTCATATTTTTTTATTTATTGTTGTTTTAATGCTTTTAAGTTCGCTGCCCCAAGTCTGTGTGCAAGAGGGGTGGGGTAAGAAAGAAAGAAAGAAAGAAAGAAAGAAAGAAAGAAAATGTTCTGTGGAGCTTGTGCAAATTATCTATCTATCTATCTATCTATCTATCTATCTATCTATCTATCTATCTAATTTTATTTATTTATTTATTTATTTATAATAATAAAATTTATATGCCGCCCCCTCCTACCTCAGGCTTCTCGGGGCAGCTCACAACATCTTAAAAACACTGTAGACATATTAAAATAAACAATAATAATTACAATTAAAACAGTATAAAACCCCATCCCCACCTACCCTAACCCAACCTACCCACCCCAACTCCCTCAGGAAAGGCCTGGTGGAACAGGCATTGTCTATGGAAAGAGGGGAGGTCAGCAGTCAAACGGATCTCCAATGGGAGGGAGTTCCAAAGCCACAAAGAATGCACTCCTCATAGTAGACATCCGGGGGACCTCGAGGAGCTAGCCCCCAGCTGACTGCAGGGACAAATCCAGGACCTGGAGGATGAGGCGGTCCTGCAGATAGGTGGGGGCCAAGCCGTTTAGGGCTCTAAAGGTCCGCACCAACACCTTGAATTGTGCCCGGAAACATATCAGCAGCCAGTGCAGAGAGAGAAGCACCGGTGTAACGCATTCTGCACCAGTTGCAGCTTCCGAACCAGCACCAAGGGTAGCCCCACGTAGAGCACATTCCAGTAGTCCAGTCTCGAGGTAATAAAAGCATGGATGGCTGTGGCTAGATCCAAGTCCGAGACATACGGCCTAAGCTGACGCACCAGATGTAACTGGCGAAATTCCCCCTTCGTCACAGCTGCCACCTGGGCATCCAGGTGAAGCTGTGATCCAGGAGTATCCCTAGACTCTGGACCTGGGAAACCAAGGGAGGACGGACCCCATCGATGATGGGGGCCACCACTTCCTTGGCTGTCCCCACAACCATCACCTCCATCTTGTCAAGATTTAATTTTAGGCAACTCACCCTCATCTAATCCCCCACAGCGGACAAACTCCAGGTAAGCACCGAGACTGTCGGGCCTGAGTAGGAAGAAAATGAGAGATATAACTGGGTGTCATCAGCATATTGATGACATCTCACTCCATGCTCCCTAACAACCTTCCACAAAGGCTGCATGTACACATTAAAGAAGAGAGGGGATAAGATGGAACCCTGCGGTACCCCACACATGAGGCCCCGGGGGGAAGATGAAAACTCCCCCAGCAACACACATTGGGTTCTCCCAGCCAGGAAAGAGCAGAACCATTCAAGAACCATCCCACTAATCCCTGCCCGGTCCCACAGCTGAGTCACCAACAACTCATGATCAGTGATATCAAATGCAGCTGAGAGATCTAACATGATCAACAGGGTTCATCGGCCAAGGCCACAAGCACAGTCCCCGTGCCATAACTCAGGTGAAAGCCTGACTGCGAGGGATCAAGAAAGCTGACCCGGTCCAAATGCCCCTGAAGCTGCCGAGCCACCACCCTAAAAAGGGAAGGTTAGCTGATAACTGGCAAGGGCGCCAGCATCCAAAGATGGCTTCTTGAGCAGGGGCTGCACCACCACCTCCTTGAGACAGCCCAGCACCCTGCCCTCCCCAAGGGAGGCGTTGACTATCCCCGCCAGCAATGGCCCCAATGTCTCCCAGCTAGCCTTAACCAGCCAGGACAGGCATGGATCTAAGTCACAATAGGTGACTTGAACAGTTCCAAGAGCATTCCCTGCATCCGAAGGTGACACAGTCTGAAACTCATCCCATAAAACAGAACAAGAAGGGGCTTCTACTGCCTCTGACCCACTCTCTGCTAAAAAGGTTGTATCAAAACTGTGGTGAATTTGAGCTATTTTATCCACAAAAAAGTCCACAAACATATCACAGCGAGCATTTGATGGTTCTACGTCCAGGCGGAGGGAGGCTGGACTGACCAGCCCCCTCACGCCCTGGAACAGCTCAGTCAGGCGTGACTTAGCAGACACAATGAGGGCAGCAAAGAAAACCTTCTTTGCTGTCCACACCGTAACGGCATAGGTATGTAATCAGACTCTATGCTGCAACCAGTCAACTTCAGTACACGAATTATGCTACCATCGCTCTAACTGCCGCCCTTCCTGCTTCATCCACCACAGCTCCCCAGTATACCACGGGGAGCTGCATTGTCGGCAATGCAGGAGTGGATGCCTGGGAGCCACATGGTCAGTAGCCTCCTTTAACACAATATTCCACATGGACACGAGGCCATCGAGGTAGCGGAGATCGAGGTCAGAGGAAACATCCCCTCGAGTTATCTGGAACCTTTCTACTTCCGTAAGCCTTTGGGGGCGAACCAACCTAACTGGTTCCGCAGCCTCCCAGGAGCCGACATGCACCAAGATACCCGGCCAGAGGAGATAATGATCTGTCCACAATAAGGGCACTGTTTGACACCTCCCCCACTAACAGATCCCCACCTCAAGGCCTCTGCAAAAGATCATGTCCAGGGTATGTCCTCCAAGCAAAAACTACAACAAACTGCTTTTAAGATAGCAACAATCTGTTTTAATCAGCCACAGGAGTGCAAAATTCAAAAACCTATTCAAGGCGCTAAGTAATTAACAAAGTCCAATATAGATCCATAGGCTGCTTATGGAATCCAATACACAACGTGAAACTACCCGACGTTTCGCTAACTTAGTAGCTTCTTCAGGGGTATTCCAGTTGACTCACATGTTGCAAATAAAAGACTGATACTCCATCTGAAGAAAAACAAGCCAATATCATGAACTGCATGGGAAACATATGTATAATATCTTAAAGGCAATATTTTTACAAACAACCATATTTTATAAACTTACAACAGTCATACTGAGGAAAAACAATACTGAATTCTACTTACAGGGTAAGGTACTCCTTTACTAGACCCCTGATAGAGGATAATTAACATGCATATGTGTCTAATCAGTGAGGAATCACCTCATTAATTAGCTACGTGCTCCACATTTCTCAGGTAGAAACACGTTCTTCCTTACTAACCTGTCACGCTTGAAAAGATTCTTTCTACAATGTGGGCCGCTCCCCTTCTCTCATCCCCTGGCTCGTTTTCTGGCATGGGAGGGAAACAGTAGCTGAAAAAAACACTTTACTATGAGAAGCTTAGTTGTCAAAAGAATTTTTATATTAGAAGGATTTTTGCTCCCAACTTCCCTATCAGGAAGAAGCTCACGATAGCTATGCTGTACTGACCTTTGGACAAATAAAGCTATCTGCTTACTAGCTGAAGATTCTGTCCTGCCTCAGATGTCTGTGGAGCCTCTTCGTTCCTACTGGGAAGTGCGTTTGCCAATTGCCACGTATTGCCTTCAGGTCTGAATTCCCATTCTGTTAATAAAGACCTGGTCTCATCTTCCCTTGTTCGCACAGATTTATCAAGGTTTAAAACAAGAGGTCATTGAAGTCAGAGGATACATCCCCATGGGCTATCTGGAACCTTTCAGGTTCCATAAGCCTTCAGGGCTGAACCAACCTAAGTGGTTCCACACCCTCCTGGGTGCCGACATGTGCCAGGATATCCACCTGGAGGAGATGATGATACGTCCATGACAAGGGCACTGTTGATACCTCCCCCACCAATGAATCCTCCGTCTCAAGTCCTGTGCAAAATACCATGTCCAGGGTATGTCCTCCAACGTGTGGGGCCCACTGCTCTCTGAGACAGGCCTATGGTTGCCATGGTGTCCATGAACTCACGCTCTGCCCCTCCAAGACTGGCGTTGGCATGGATATTGAAGTCCCCCAGAACTATTATTCTGGAGGACTGCAAGTTCACCTCCGACACCAGCTTGGTCAGTGCATGCAGGGAGGCTGCCATACTGGTGGGTGCATGGTATATCAGCAGTATCCCCACTCTGTCTCCAGCCAAATCCAACCCCAGATGGAGACCCTCTATACCCATGATAGATTGCACAGGAAATCTCCTCACATACCAGGCATCCTCAAAAATAATGGCTACACTGCCCCTGGTCCCTCCAGCCGTGGCTGATGCTGCATGGAGTACCCAGCTGGAATAAGGTCAGCCAATATAGTCCTGAACTCAGTGTCCAGTCAGGTCTCTGTAACACATGGGAGGTTGGTCGCCTGGTCCAGGATCAACTCTCGGACCGCAGTTGACTTATTAGCCACTGACCTTGCATTTACCAGCATCAAGCTGAGGTCAGGGGCCCTCTGAACCCCAGTCACGTCACCACCTGCCTGGGGGCCGATGAGCGGGACAAAATACAACATCTGTCCCGTCTCACAGGTCGAACCTGCCTCCCAGAAGGACCATAATTCCCCTGGCCCAGAAAGACCCCTATGGCTGCAGACCCCCCCAATCCACTCCACTGACCACCACCCCCTGAGGCTGTCCCACCAGTCCCCCAAGGGAGATCCCCACCCCCCAAAATACCCCCATCTTCCTCTACCACTGGAGGATCCCTTCTTCTCAAAAGGCTGCACCCCTTCCTCACACCAAAGGGGTCAGACCTTCCCTCTCTAACCCAAACCCCTTGCCCTCTCCCTTATAAAGAAAACACCCCACCCCCACCTCTATCCCTCCTTAAAAAACAAAAAGAATAAAGCCTCCCACCAATGCCAGTACCTCCAGGCCCTCCCGGTCCTGCTAAAGGCCACGTCCAAGGGCCCTTCGGTGCGCTGCCTGTGGTGCTGCTGGGCAGCAGGCTGCTTTTGGCTGCAATGGGTCTGGAATTCCTGGCCATGTGCCCTGGCCCCTCCCCTCTCCTCCGCAGCTCCCCGGTATACCACTGGCCGGGTGGCAGGCCACTTTTGGCCACACTGGGCCCAGAGGCCCTGGCCGTGCACCCTGGCTTTGCCCATCTCCTCCAAATGGGGGATGGGGGAGTTGGTACCTGCGGGGCTGGGCAGGACGGCTCCGGGAAGCAGCAGCAGCAGCAGATCCAGCAGTGGCAACAGCAGTGTTGGGAGCAGCAGGCGTCGACACCAGGTGATCTGCGGGGATGGTAGAGCAATGGCTTCTTACCAGGCCGGGTGGCAGGCTGTTTTTGGCTGTGCCAAGCCCAGAAGTCCTGGTCGTACACCCCGGCCATGTCCCCCTCCTCCAAATGGGGGAGGGGGGAGTTGGTACCTGTGGGGCCAGACAGCATGACTCTGGGAAGCAGCAGCGGCAGATCTGGCAATGGCGGCGGTGGCAGCGGTAACAGCGGCTTTGGGAGCAGCAGTTGGTGACACCAGGTGAGCCGCGGTGATGGTAGAGAGACAGCTTTTGTGCAGGCCGGGCAGCAGTCCGCTTTTGGTCACGCTGGGCCTGGAAGTCCTGGCCGTGCACCCTGGTCATGTCCCCCTCCACCAAATGGGGGAGGGAGTTGGTACCTGTGGGATCTGGCAGCACGGCTCTGGGGACCGATAGTGGCAGATTTGGTGGCAGCAGCAGCAGCGTTGGAAACAGCAGGCGGCGAGACCAGGTGAGCCACGGGGATGGTAGAGTTAAGGCTCTTGCAAATTCAATCATGCACTAAAAAGCATGGAAATTGGCTCCTACCTTAACATCTGTGCCATGTTAGCAGTAAAGACATTGAACAATCTCACATATTGTGCTCACTTACAATTTAGGCTCCATGCATCCACACTTTGTCTTTATGTTTCAGTCCCAATCCTCTTCCTCTGTAGGTTGGGGACAACACTGAAGCTGGGGACAGGAAGGCATGAGCTGGCCCCTCCTCCCCTCTGTTTCCTCTTTAAGAAAGAGAGAACTTAGGAGTCCTGGCTGCCACCCCCTCTAATCTACTTGGTCTCAACCCTTTCACAGAGAACTCAGGTCTCCTGGTTTCCAGACCATCCCACTCTAATCCAGTAGGCTGCACTCCCTTCACAGGCAACTCAATAGTCCTAGTTCCCCTGTGCAAATCGTTTTTGTTATTATGATATTGAAAATGAAAATTTTGATTTTCTTTTTCATTATTTTAATAACAAAAATGAAAAATAATAATAACAAAAACACAACTCAAGATGAATTTTTGTTTTCGAAATAATGGGAAAAAACTGAAAAATGTATTTCTGGCTATAACATTTTTGTTTCTTATTCAATGGAGGGAATTATGGGTGATTTTAGACGTGACGGGGCACCCATTGGCCCCGGTACGGAATCACTTTTTGATTCCCCGCCGGAATCAAAACGGCCCATCAACAGACAAGCTGGCTGATCTCGGAGGGGAATCGGGGGAGGGGGCAGGGCAGCGCGGAACAATGTGCAGCCGCACAACCCCGCCCCCTCACGCTCCTCAGGCTGCCTACCCTCTGGAAGACGGGCAGGCGCAGCATCAAATGGGGCTGCTGCGCCCGATTCCGTCCCGGGGTCTGGACCATGGCCCAGAATTGGCGGTGGTAACGATGTTACCGGCCACCGATTCTGGGCCGTGGTTCAGTTAACCATGCTTTCGGAGATGGTGCCAGGACCATCCTCGAAAGCATGGTTAATTTGCTCACCACTGGTGGTTCACCATGGTGAACATCTGGTGGCAAGCAAACATGTTACGTGACCATCCGCCACCACAGGATTGTCGGTGGTTGACCGTGATCGCGTAACGTCTGAAAACACCCTATGTGTACCAAATTTCAAAATTATTAGATAAAGAGAACCAATTTTAGAAGCAATTGAATATTGTGATTTTCAGAAAAGCTCCATACACATTCCTGGCTACAACTTCTTTATCTTCTGTTCAATTTCATGAAACCTGGGAAGATTATGTCGCTCAAAAAGATTACCAATGCTGCCAAACTTCAGAAAGATTGGATAAAGGGTCCTGATGTTATAAGCCATTAACTTGAAAATGCATTTCTGACTGTAATATTTCTATATTCCATCCTGTTTACAAGACATTTGGCAGGAATGTATCCCATACCTTCCCTGTCATCTCTGCCAAACTATAGGACAATTTGATAAAGGGACCCAATTTTATAAGCAATTGAAGTTGTCCCCTTGAAGACCATTATTCAGATAAATAGCAGCACATGCAGTGTCAGGCAGAGGCAGGAACCTCGCACGGCAGGCGGAGGGAGGCCACAGGAGGGAGGATGGGGAGCAACCCAACGGACTGACAGACACATACACTGGCCAGTTACTGCCTGCTTCCAGCTTTACAGGACCAATCGATGGTGACTTCAAGGTGGGCATAGGGGCGGCCCTGAGGCAGGCATAAAAGGGACATAACTGGGACTTTGCCTACCTGCAGGACCGCCTCACCCTCCGGGTCCTGGATTAGCCCCTGAGGTCGGCCAGGGGCGCCCTGCTCAAGGTCCCCCAGATTTCTTTGGTGTCGACCTTGAGGAGGGTGTTCTCTGTGACTGCACCACAGCTGTGGAACTCCCTCCCTTTGGAGGTCCTCTTAACCACTGACGTCCCCTCTTTCCTTACACTGTTCCGCCGGTCCTTTCCCGAGGGAGATGGGGTGGGTGGGTTGGGTTAGGGAGGGGTAGAGGGTTGAATTGTTTTTTATTCAATTTTAATTGTATTTGATATTTGTTGTAACCTGTTTTTAACATGTTGTTAGCCGTCCCGAGATGCTTTTAGCAGGAGGGGGCGGCATACAAATGTTGTTATAAATAAAAATAAATAAATACATTTGTAGATGGCATCCCAACAATCAGGAGACATGGTTTACACATCCAGGCTGGCCAGTTATTATCACAATCACATCCTGCAGCACTGTGACAGAGGACATGAGAATCTCTATTGGCTCTTTCCTAAACAGATGTTTCTGACCTCCCAGTAACAAGTGGGGGAGAGATGTTGGAATGGTCACACCAAAGAATGATGATATTTGGCTGACAGTTCTGCTGGCCAGTTGGCATCACAAAGGCCCTTTTTACACAGATGGTCTAACACCCATAAAATGGGTTTTACATTTTATTATACATGTTGCAGGGCACCACTGCAGCCAATCACCATGGGCCCTGTGCACACATGATGCCTCCACCCAGTTCCTCTGGGTGGAGATGGGTGTTGGNACACCCCGGCCATGTCCCCCTCCTCCAAATGGGGGAGGGGGGAGTTGGTACCTGTGGGGCCAGACAGCATGACTCTGGGAAGCAGCAGCGGCAGATCTGGCAATGGCGGCGGTGGCAGCGGTAACAGCGGCTTTGGGAGCAGCAGTTGGTGACACCAGGTGAGCCGCGGTGATGGTAGAGAGACAGCTTTTGTGCAGGCCGGGCAGCAGTCCGCTTTTGGTCACGCTGGGCCTGGAAGTCCTGGCCGTGCACCCTGGTCATGTCCCCCTCCACCAAATGGGGGAGGGAGTTGGTACCTGTGGGATCTGGCAGCACGGCTCTGGGGACCGATAGTGGCAGATTTGGTGGCAGCAGCAGCAGCGTTGGAAACAGCAGGCGGCGAGACCAGGTGAGCCACGGGGATGGTAGAGTTAAGGCTCTTGCAAATTCAATCATGCACTAAAAAGCATGGAAATTGGCTCCTACCTTAACATCTGTGCCATGTTAGCAGTAAAGACATTGAACAATCTCACATATTGTGCTCACTTACAATTTAGGCTCCATGCATCCACACTTTGTCTTTATGTTTCAGTCCCAATCCTCTTCCTCTGTAGGTTGGGGACAACACTGAAGCTGGGGACAGGAAGGCATGAGCTGGCCCCTCCTCCCCTCTGTTTCCTCTTTAAGAAAGAGAGAACTTAGGAGTCCTGGCTGCCACCCCCTCTAATCTACTTGGTCTCAACCCTTTCACAGAGAACTCAGGTCTCCTGGTTTCCAGACCATCCCACTCTAATCCAGTAGGCTGCACTCCCTTCACAGGCAACTCAATAGTCCTAGTTCCCCTGTGCAAATCGTTTTTGTTATTATGATATTGAAAATGAAAATTTTGATTTTCTTTTTCATTATTTTAATAACAAAAATGAAAAATAATAATAACAAAAACACAACTCAAGATGAATTTTTGTTTTCGAAATAATGGGAAAAAACTGAAAAATGTATTTCTGGCTATAACATTTTTGTTTCTTATTCAATGGAGGGAATTATGGGTGATTTTAGACGTGACGGGGCACCCATTGGCCCCGGTACGGAATCACTTTTTGATTCCCCGCCGGAATCAAAACGGCCCATCAACAGACAAGCTGGCTGATCTCGGAGGGGAATCGGGGGAGGGGGCAGGGCAGCGCGGAACAATGTGCAGCCGCACAACCCCGCCCCCTCACGCTCCTCAGGCTGCCTACCCTCTGGAAGACGGGCAGGCGCAGCATCAAATGGGGCTGCTGCGCCCGATTCCGTCCCGGGGTCTGGACCATGGCCCAGAATTGGCGGTGGTAACGATGTTACCGGCCACCGATTCTGGGCCGTGGTTCAGTTAACCATGCTTTCGGAGATGGTGCCAGGACCATCCTCGAAAGCATGGTTAATTTGCTCACCACTGGTGGTTCACCATGGTGAACATCTGGTGGCAAGCAAACACGTTACGTGACCATCCGCCACCACAGGATTGTCGGTGGTTGACCGTGATCGCGTAACGTCTGAAAACACCCTATGTGTACCAAATTTCAAAATTATTAGATAAAGAGAACCAATTTTAGAAGCAATTGAATATTGTGATTTTCAGAAAAGCTCCATACACATTCCTGGCTACAACTTCTTTATCTTCTGTTCAATTTCATGAAACCTGGGAAGATTATGTCGCTCAAAAAGATTACCAATGCTGCCAAACTTCAGAAAGATTGGATAAAGGGTCCTGATGTTATAAGCCATTAACTTGAAAATGCATTTCTGACTGTAATATTTCTATATTCCATCCTGTTTACAAGACATTTGGCAGGAATGTATCCCATACTTTCCCTGTCATCTCTGCCAAACTATAGGACAATTTGATAAAGGGACCCAATTTTATAAGCAATTGAAGTTGTCCCCTTGAAGACCATTATTCAGATAAATAGCAGCACATGCAGTGTCAGGCAGAGGCAGGAACCTCGCACGGCAGGCGGAGGGAGGCCACAGGAGGGAGGATGGGGAGCAACCCAACGGACTGACAGACACATACACTGGCCAGTTACTGCCTGCTTCCAGCTTTACAGGACCAATCGATGGTGACTTCAAGGTGGGCATAGGGGCGGCCCTGAGGCAGGCATAAAAGGGACATAACTGGGACTTTGCCTACCTGCAGGACCGCCTCACCCTCCGGGTCCTGGATTAGCCCCTGAGGTCGGCCAGGGGCGCCCTGCTCAAGGTCCCCCAGATTTCTTTGGTGTCGACCTTGAGGAGGGTGTTCTCTGTGACTGCACCACAGCTGTGGAACTCCCTCCCTTTGGAGGTCCTCTTAACCACTGACGTCCCCTCTTTCCTTACACTGTTCCGCCGGTCCTTTCCCGAGGGAGATGGGGTGGGTGGGTTGGGTTAGGGAGGGGTAGAGGGTTGAATTGTTTTTTATTCAATTTTAATTGTATTTGATATTTGCAGGGCACCACTGCAGCCAA
This sequence comes from Sphenodon punctatus, assembly GCA_003113815.1. Lineage (NCBI taxonomy): Eukaryota > Metazoa > Chordata > Lepidosauria > Sphenodontia > Sphenodontidae > Sphenodon > Sphenodon punctatus. The sequence goes on from QEPC01014636.1 coordinate 376,004, forward strand.
TCACCATGGGCCCTGTGCACACATGATGCCTCCACCCAGTTCCTCTGGGTGGAGATGGGTGTTGGTGCATGTTTGCTCCTGGCCAATACCCATCTCCACACACACACACCCATGGAGCAATGGACGCCACTGCAAGTTGCTCCGTGGGTGGGTGTGGGTGGAGATGGGTGTTGGCTGGGACTCTGGGAGCAAACACTCACCAACACCCACCAAAAGTGGCGTTTACACAGACGCCCCCACCCATCCACCCAGGGAAATGCTCCCCACCCACTGGCCAACACCCATCTCTATCCAGAGGAACTGGGTGGAGGCATCATGTGTGCACAGGGCCCATGGTGATTGGCTGCAGTGGTGCCCTGCGACATATATAATAAAATGTAAAACCCATTTTATGGGTGTTAGAGCGTCTGTGTAAAAAGGGCCTTTGTTATACTATAGACCAGGAGTGGGGAACCTTTTCTGTCCCAGGGGCCACATTAAAAATGAGTATGAGCTCCGAGGCCCACATAGAGGTTGGGGGTGGAGGTAGCTTAACAGGTGTATTCATGAAAAGGAGAGCCCAGATCATAGATCTGTGTCGTAGATCTGTCCCCTACCCTTGTGTGCATGCCCTACTCTCTGCCCCATTATCCTGAGCTCAGTTTTCCAGTACTTGGGGGTAGAAACTGGATCCAAAGGCCAGATCCAGGCACTGAGAAGGGACCACATAAATATTTGCCAAGGGCCGCATTTGGCCCCCGGGCCTGAGGTTCCCCACCCCTGCTATAGACCTTCACAATATCCTATGGCAGTGAGTTCCACAATGTAATTGTGTTGTGTGAAAAGGTACTTCTTTTTGTTTGTTGTGAACATGCTGCCTAACAATTCTAATTAATAATTCTGTTGCATGTCCCCTAGTCCTTGCACTAGAGAAATGGTAAATAGTAGCTCTCTGTTCACTTTCTTAATACTATTCATTATTTTATAAACGTTTATTATTTATTTATTTATTACAAAAACTTGTTATCCCGCCACCTCTTTCCAAAAAACAGGTTGGGGGAGTGTACAATATTCTAAAAATCCAATATAAAATAAAAAGGAACATAAACTGTGGTCTAAAATCTAATACATAAAAATACAATATACAAATACAATACTGAGTGGAACAAAATCCCTCCCCCCAATACACCCACCCACCCAGCAGCCATCTCCCCCACCAAAAGCCTGGCAGAACAGCCTGGTCGTGCACTTTCATCAAAAGAAGGGGTGGTCCAGGACCATATGGACCGCCACCTGGAGGGAGTTCCACAGTCTTGGAGTGGCCACAGAGAATGCCGTCCCCAGGATCACCACCCAAGAAACTTGGAGGACCTTGAGACGGGTGCCCCCAGCCGACTGCAGGGGCTGATCTAGAATCCAGGAGGTGAGGTGGTCCCACAGTGGGGCCAAGACCATGTAGTGATTTATAGGCAAGCACCAACACCTTGAATTGGACCCGGAAGACTATAGGCAACCAGCGCAGCAAGTGGAGGGCTGGTGTTTTGTGCTCATGATGACCCATCCCTGTAAGGAGACAGGCTGCTACATTCTGCACAAACTGCAGTCTCGGAACTGTCACCACGCGTAGCCCCACATAGAGTGCATTACAGTAGTCCAGTCTTGAGGTGATGAAGGCATGAATGACAGCGGCCAGGTCAGAGTCTGAGATATACAGCTGAAGCCACTGTACCAGATGCAACTGACTGAAAGTGTTCCTTGCCACAGCTGCTACCTGGGCATCCAGGTGGAGTTGTGAATCAATGAGCACCCCCAGACTACAGACCTGAGGAACCAGGGACGGACGAACCTCATCAATGATGTGGGTCATCAACCCCATAGCCCCTCCCACCAGCATGACCTCCATTTTGTCAGGATTCAGATGGCTCACCCTCATTCAGTCCCCCACAGTCACAAAACACTGAGTAAGCACCACGACTGCTGGACCTGGGTCAGCTGAAAATGAGAGGTACAGTTTGGTGATATTGGGAGTATGTTCTTATCATCATCATTGCCTCCATCTATGCTGCTGCTGGGCTGGGCCCCCAGAGACCCTAGGGGAAGAAAGACCAGGCCCCCCTTCCCTGTGGGGAGTGTGGAGGCGGGACCAGCCAGTAGGGATGGGCGAACGCGGTTCAGAGTTCAGCCCAAACTCGGCCTGTTCGGATGACCAAACCCGAACCAGAACGCGAACATACTGAACAAACCAAACACCGAACGGCGAAATGGCCGAACAGTTCAGTCAGTTTGGAATGACAGAGAGGTGTAGTCAGTCACTGAGGAGCAGACTTCCAGGCACCAGGGGTGGAGAGGCTTGCAAGAAACGAAACTAATTATCTGCCTCCCCCCTTCCCAACACCTTCTGAG
>QEPC01014636.1:379695-428294 GCA_003113815.1 Sphenodon punctatus
ATTAGATAATCCATTTAGTTCATAGCATTTAGAATAGTTAATAGCAGTTAGATTTAGTGTAGATAGATATATATATTATTAGATGATAAAAAAAAAACCATATAAAAACAAAAAAACCAAATAAAAAACAAAAGAAAACCATATAAAACCCAATAAAAAAAAAACATATAAAAAACACCCATAACAACATTTCCAGAATGGCCGAACAGAACAGCCAAACAGAACAGACAAACCAAATAGACGAACCGAACGCAGCCAAACCAAACGAACGAAACGAACGCAGCTGAACCGAACGGCCGAACCCGAACCGCGATCTGTTCGCCCATCCCTACCAGCCAGGACTTCTAGTCTAGGAGGGCTTTCCACAGGTATGCACCTGGGGTGCATGACAATGGTGTGGCCCTCTGGTGGGGAATGAGGAGGAGTTGAGGGGTTGTTTGATTGGAAGGGGTTACTTGGAGTTGGTGGTTGGGAGGTATGAGACAACTGGTGGGTTGGGAAATGGCTCTGGGAGCTGGTTTTTCAACCCCTGAGGAAAATGGGAATTGGGTTAGGGAGAGCGGTGGGTCCTGAACTGGGCTCCTCGGTCTGATGGGGGGGGGCTTATCCTGAAAGGGGCCACTTGGTGGCAGCACGTGGTGGGGACTGGGGGGGGATGTTTCTGTGGAGGTTGGGGAGGGGGGGGAGGGTCTCTCCTGGGGTCCAGACACAGCAGCCTATGACTGGAACTGGGTTGGAGCAGATGGGGGGTTGAACAGTCATAGGGGTTGTTGTAGGGCAGGGGAGATATGGTCCTGGGGACCGATTGAATGGCGTGGCCCAGGGACCGAGGTGTTTGGTGCCTGTCCTCAGGGCTGCCCCCCCCCTCAGGTGGGGGGATGGATCAAGGTTTAAGGCCCCTTGGGCCAGTGCTGCTGTTGAATGTGAGGTCTGTTGTCAATAAAACATCAGTGATTCAGGATATTATCCTGGATCAGACTACAGACCTCATGTATTTCACGGAGACCTGGCTGGACAGTGAAGCATGTCTGATTTTGGTGGACCTTATTCCAGAAGGGTACTCCATGCAACACCAGCCTGGGCTTGGGGAATGGGGGGGTGGGCGCACGTGTAGCTATGGTTTTTAAGGAATCTTGGACTGCTAGGAGGTATCTGGTGCAGTTAATCCCAAGGATCGAGGCCCTTCACCTTGTGTTTGAGTTGGTCAGGGACAGAATTGGGGTGCTGCTGGTGTACCATGCCCCATCCTGCCTGGCAGCATCCCTCTCCGCTCTAGTGGAGCTGGTGTCGGGGGTGGTGTTGTGCTCCCCGAGGACTTTAGTCCTGGGGGATTTCAACATTCATACTTGCACTGGCCTTGTTGGGGCGGGGCATGAGTTTATGGACGCCATGGCAACCATGGGCCTGTCTCATATGGTTAGCGGCCCCACACATGGGGGGGGGCATATGCTCGACCTGGTGTTCTGCTCTGGCCTTGAGGCAGGTGATCCAGTAGTGGGGGAAGTTAATTCTATTCCCTTGTCATGGACGGATCATTACTTCCTGTAGACCACAATTCTAGCACATGGCAGCCACCAGAAAGGAGTGGGACCTATTAGGTTGGTCCACCCCCGGAGGCTGATGGAACCGCAGCAGTTCCAGGAAGCCCTGGGGGAGGTGTTCTTAGACCTTGAAGGTCACTCGGTTGATGATCTTGTTCAAGCTTGGAACATCTTGCTGGGTGGGGTAATTGATCGAGTGGCTCCCAGGCGCCTGCTCCTGCTGCTTCATCACCGTAGAGCTCCTTGGTTTACTGAGGAGCTGCTGTGTTTGAAGCAAGAAGGGCGGCAGTTAGAGTGCTGCTGGCACCGCTCTCATGCTGAATTCTATCGACTGCAGCATCAGACCCATTTACGGTCCTATTCTGTGGCCATGAGGACTACAAAGAAGAAATTCTTTGCCACCCTCATAGCTGCTGCAAAGTCGCGTCCAGCTGAGCTTTTCTGGGTGGTGAGGGGGCTGGTAAGTCCGGCCTCCCTCTGCCTGGAGGGGGAGGTTTCTCAAGCCCACTGTGAGGAGTTTGTAAACTACTCCACAGATAAGATCGCTCAAATCCAGCACAATTTCAGGGTGGGGATCGATGCAGAAAAAGGAGAGCCAAGGGTTATGGATGCCCCATCTGGTCCATTTTTGTGGGATCGTTTTCAGGAAGTGACACTGGCCGATGCTGAGGGGGTTCTGGGGTCTATTAGGGCTACTTTTTGTGAACTAGATCCATGCCCGTCCTGGTTGGTGAAAGCCTTCAGGGAGACTTTGGGTCCGGTGCTCCTTAGGGAGGGCAGGGTGCTGGACTGCCTCAAGGAGGTGGTAGTCCAGGATATGGCACTGAAACTGCGTTGGTGGCCTTGGTAGATGACCTCCGCCAGGAGATGGATTTAGGACATTCAGCACTCTTGATCCTACTAGATCTTTTTGCAGCGTTTGATAAAGTGGACCATGGGTTGCCTTTGAGATGGTTACGGTCCCTGGCGGTGGTGGATGGGACTGTCTTAGGATGGTTCCATTCATTCCTCTCAGGAAGAAGCCAGTGGGTGGTGCTGGGGGAAGAAAATCTGGCCCCCGGTATCTCCTTTGTGCAACCTCTGGTTGAGGTCGTGAGATGGTTTGGTCTGCGTTGTCACCAGTACTCTGATGACACCCAGCTTTACCTCTCTTTTTTGATGAACCCAGGTCCTGCAGTCTTGGTGCTTTCCCAGTGCTTGCTAGCAGTGAGTGACTGGATTTATTTATTTATTTATTTATTTTCTAGATTTCTACCCCGCCCCTCCTGAGAACAGCTCGGGGCAGCTTCCAACAATAAAAATATATATAAAATACATATAAAACAATTTTAAACACATCAAAAATACAAGATAAGATATTAAAACAGGGCCCGGAAAAACATTAAAACCTTGGCAGAGCAGACTGAAGCTGAATCCTGATAAGACGGAGGTGATGTTGGTGGTTAGGGCAGTGGAGGGGATGGATCCCCTTGTCGAAGGGATCCACCCCCCGCTGGCCTGGCAGGTACGGCGTTTGGGGGTTCTCTTGGACCCTGGCCTCCGCCTGAATTGTCAGGTGGCAGAAGTGGCAAAGGGAGCCTTCCACCAATTACATCTTGTGTGGAGGATCCAGCCATATGTTTGAAGCTCTGACCTGGCCACCATCATCCATGCGTTCATCACCTCAAGGCTGGATTACTGCAACACACTCTAAGTGGGGCTGCCCTTGGTGATGACTTGGAGGCTGCAGTTGGTGCAGAATGTGGTGGCCTGTCTCCTGACGGGAATGGGTTGTAGGGAGCACATTACACCTGTGCTCCAGACTCTGCACTGGCTGCCTATAGCGTTCCAGGCCAATTCAAGGTGCTGGTTTTGACCTTTAAAGCCCTACAAGGTCTGGGCCCCTCCTATTTGAGAGACCGCCTCACTTCCCGGGTCATGGGGCAACCTCTGCGGTCTTCTGGGGGCACCTTCCTGGAGGTCCCCCAAGTGAGCTGGGGGGCCATGATGGAGAGGGCGTTCTCGGTGGCTGCACCACGACTGTGGAACTCCCTCCCAGAGGAAGCTCGCCTTGCTCCCAGCCTGTAAGACCTGGCTGTTCATTCGGGCCTTTGGAGGAGGGGGGGAATGAGGGTGGGGGTGGGTTGTTTTTGGTTTTTTGCCCGTGGTTTTACCACTTTTTACTGTTTTTATTGTTTTAGTAAACCCTTCCTTTATTTTGAATTGATTTTAAATGTTTTGTAAGCTGCCCAGAGCTGCTGTAAGGCTGGAGGGAGCAGGGTAGAAGTTTTTAAATAAATAAATATTAATGACACTGAACAAAAAATCCTCTCATGACCTTGGCCAAAGGCTAAATGTACATGTTGAACAGGAGAGAGGACAGACTAGAACCTTGCAGAACCCCAAATGTGAGGTCCCGGGGAGATGAAGAACATCCCCCAGTACCACCCGCTGAGTTCTCCCAGCCAGAAAAGAATGGAACCATTCAAGAACAATCCTGCCCACCCCACCTTGCTGGTGACACAAGCGAGTCACCGGAATCTCATGATCAACTCTGTGAAAAGCAGCTAATAGATCAAAAGGGTCAACTGACCCCAATCCAACTCCCAGTGAAGGTCGTCGACCAATGCCACAAGTGCAGCCTCAGTGCCATAGCTTATATGGAAGCCAGACTGTGAGGGGTCCAGAAAACTGATGTGGTCCAAATGCCCCAAAGCTGCTGAGCCACCACCCATTTCTTTTTAGAGAAGGTTAGAGACCGGCTGATACATAGCTGGCAAGGAAGTCAGTGTCAAGCAATGGCTTCTTGAGTAGAGGTCGTACCACAGCCTTCTTAAGGCATCCCAGCACTCTGCCCTTCCTGAGGCATTGACCATTCCCACCAGCAATGGCCCCAACATCTTCTGGATGGCCTTGACCAGCCAGAATGGGCACTGTCCTAGTTCACAAAAGGTGGCTCTAACCGCCCCAAGGATATCCCCCGCATCAGCAGGCGACACCCACTGAAACTGACCCCATCAAACTGGACAGGAAAGGACATTCATAACCTCTGGTTCTCCTACCTTCTGTATCAAATGTGGCATCAAAGTCATGGTGAATGCAAGCAATTTTATCTGCAAAATAGTCAACAAACAAGTCGCAGCGAACACTGGAAGATTCTGTTCCAGGTGAACGGAGACTGGACTGACCAGCCCCCTCACCACCTGGAAAAGCTCAGCCAGACATGACTTTATGGATGCTATGAAAGCAGCAAAGAACCCCATCTTTTCTGCTCGCACAGTCACTGCATAGGTTTTTAAACTAACTCTATGCCGCACTCTGTCGACTTCAGTGCAAGTACGATGACACCTTCGCTCTAACCGCTGCCCTTCTTGCTTCAGTTGCTGCAGGTCCTCTGTAAAACGCAGGGACCTGCATCACTGATGCTCAGGGAGCGGACACCAGGAGCTGCCGAGTTGATGGTCTCAGACAGCAAGGTGTTCCAAAAAGCCACTAGGTCATCGAGTGAGTGGTCGTCAAGATTGGAGGGTAATTCCCCAAGAGCATTCTGGAATCTCTCCAGTTCCATAAGTCTCTGGGGACAAACCAACCTAACAGGCTCCAAAACTCTCTGGGGGCCAACATGCACCAGGAGACAGGCCCAAAGGAAATAATGATCCATCCACAACAAGGTCTCCAATAACACATCCCCCACTAATGGATTCCCCACCGCAAGGCCCGTGAAAAATACCTGGGCCAGGGTATGCCCTCCATCATGTGTCGGGCTACTAACCACCTGAGACGGTCCTATGGTTGCCATGGCAGCCATGAACTCATGCTCCACCCCCCCACCCTACCCCCCAAGGCTGGCGTTGGTGTGAATATTGAAGTCCCCCAGGACCACTGTCCTGGGGGACCGCAAGACCACCTCTGACACCAGCTCCGTGACAGCATGTAGAGATGTTGCAGTACAGGTAGGTGCATGGTAGGTGCATCATATCCCCACTTAGTTGATGGATAAAGGAGCGAGGTCCAGGAGAAAACCTGGAGGGGATTGGGACCATGTTGGAGGGGACAGAGAAAAAGGTCTGTCATAAACTCTTACAGAGTGTTGCAACATCACAGCACTCTATAGGGGCACGTTCACATTGAAAAGGGTGCAGGAAAACCCCTGTGGCCTGACCTCTTTCTAACATGGCTGCTGTCCCTGCTGTCCCTGGAAGCACCAATTAGGACTGAATCAAAACAGCCATTTAGTCTTTGCAGAGATTTTCTGGATTTTTGGAACGTTGGATGGAATTCTGCCATGGATTAAACCACAGCGGAACTCTGTGTAAAGTTCTGACTGCAGGGCACCACCATTTTGCCATCCTGCATTGCGCATGTGCAGTGGCAGTGCCCATATTGTACATGAACAAAATGGCAGCCTCCTGTACTGCACTGTCATTTTGTGTATGTGCAGTACAGGGCACAGATTGGATTCCAGTCTGCGTTTCGTCCAACTGGATCAGAACAGGCAGATCTACTGAAGATGAAATCCACAGTGAAATTTTGTTTCAGCCCTAGCCGCAATTCTCCAGATTAGCCCCTGGCTGACCTAGAGAAATTGGACCTTGTCCCCAGAGCCTGGAGGCTCTGAGTCAAAACCTAGAGTCTCTAGGTGAAACCAGGAGAGGTGGAAACCCTATGATGGATGAAGATATAGTCTTTTATAGCCCTGATACTTGCTCTCTCTTATTTCATAGCGTAATGTGGAGGAAACATTTCTTCGCAGTGTGTCCTCTACATTTTTGGTTGTGAGATCATCTCTACAGATTAGGACCAAAAGTGAGCCAGCAAACAAATGTGCTTAAAAATACAAAGCTCTTTCTGTGGGTAATGTTATGGCCAGAGGCTCAGACATATGATTCAGAGCTCGTACACCACTGTGGTGTTAATGCAATGATGAGCAAGCAAATGTAAATAGGCCGTAAAGATACGATCAAGTAAGGAGGTGTTACTTTATGGTTCCCCATCCGTTTGCACTGTCTCATGAAGTTTTTAAAGTAAAAATAACAAATGCAAAGCTACTGACTATTCCTTGCATCACTATGGAAGAGTTTACTTGCAGAGAAAGAAAGACAGGCCACAAACAACAAAAACCCAGATTCCAAATGGTTGAGGCAGTTCTCATTCAGTTCTGCAAAGTTTTGCCTTCCACTGTCTCTGTTATGTGTCTTATCTCTCCAAATACACTGTGCAATGCCTAAAGCATATTTATTGATACGACCAGAGGACTTCTGTTTAGGATTCCTGGATTCCTTCCCTACCTCTAACTGACAGACAATTTGACCTTGAGCAAAATTATTACACTTCTGAGATATCTTGGGGATAAGCCCTAATTAAATTTAGTGCAGATGAAACTAGTGGGTTTCTATAGAGAGGTAGGCCTTAACTCAACAGAATACTTTAGGCCATTGGTTCTCATCCTTCCTGTGGGAGAGACCCACCAAAACATTTTTTTAAAATCCAGGACCAGGAATGCCTGAGTGGCAGTAGCAGCACCAGCAAGGAGGGCTAATTCTGGTAGTGGTGTGTGTGTGCGCACACACATGTGAGTTAGGCTTGCCACCTATGTATATTTTTCCAGGCCAGTTATGAAAAATACATGTTATAGGCCCTGCACTGGTGCCATAGGTAGGTGCCAATGCAGGCCCTGCAACATGTATTTTTCATAAGTGTCATGGAAAAATATACATAGGTGGCAACCCGTGTGTGTGTGTGTGTGTGTGTGTGTGTATTTATTTTTTATTTATTTACTTCTAAATATTTTATCCCACACCCTCCTGCAAAATAGCAGCTCAGGGCTGTGTACAACAATCATTACAATAAAAAAAAAAACACAGCTAAAATGTTTTAAACCATAAAGTACAAAAGAGCAGAAATCAAATCAAACCCCTCCCTCCCCTCCCACCCGTCTCCCTTCCCAAAGGCCTGGCGGAACAGTCAGGTCTTACACTGTCTCCAAAAGGAGGGGAGGTCTGGGGCCAAGCTGGCCTCCATCACGAGGGAATTCCACAGCCTAGGTGCGGCCACCGAGAATGCCCTCCCCATCGTCGCCACCTGGAGGACCTCAAGTTGGGCATCCCCGGTTGACCGCAAGGTTTGTACCACAGCCCAGGGTATGAGGTGGTCCCACAGGTAGGCAGGGCCCAGACAGTTTAGGGCTTTAAAGGTCATTACCATCACGTTGAATTGAGCCCGGAAGACAATAGGCAGCCAGTGCAGAGAACAGAGCACTGGTGATGTGTGCTTGCGATGACCCATCATCGTTAGAAGATGGGCCGCCGCATTTTGCACCAGCTGCAGTCTCCAAACTGTCACCAGGGGCAGACCCACGTAGAGTGCATTACAGTAGTCCAATCTCAAGGTGATGAAAGCATGGATGATGGTGGCCAGGTCAAAGTTCGAAACATACAGCCGTAGCCAACGAACCAGATGTAATTGGTGAAAGGCGCTTCCTACCACAGCCGCCACCTGGGAGTCCAGGCAGAGCTGTCAGTCAAGAAGCATCCACAGACTACGAACCTGGGTGGTTAAAGGGGGGCAGACCCCATCAATGACAGGAGCCACCACCCCCTCAGCCTTCCACACCAGCATCACCTCCGTCTTGTCAGGATTCAATTTCAGACAGCTCACCCTCATTCAATCACCCACAGCCTCCAAACACTGGGTAAGCACCGAGATTGACGGACCTGGGTCTGCAGAGAAAGAGAAGTAAAGCTGTGTATCATTGGTGTACTGATGACAGCGTACGCCGAACCTTCTCATGACCTCACCTAACAGTTGCATGTACACATTGAACAGGAGAGGGGACAGAATAGAATCCTGCAGGACTCCACATGTAAGGTCCTGGGAAGATGTTGAACACTCCCCTAGGATCACCCACTGAGTTCTCCCAGCCAAAAATGAGCAGAACCATTCAAAAACAGTTCCTCCCACCCCAGCCCGGTCCTGCAGACGAGCCACCAACATCTCGTGGATGGTATCAAATGCTGCCAACAGATCTAGAAAGATCAGAAGAGATGATCTGCCCTGATATAATTCATGGTGCAGGTCATCAACCAAAGCCACTAGCGTACTCTCACTGCCAAACCCAGGATGAAAGCCGGACAGCGAGGGATCCAGAAAACTGATCCGATCCAGATGCCCCTTAAGCTAATGAGCGACCACCCATTCAATAACCTTCCCTAGAAAGGGAAGGTTAGAGACTGGCCAATAGCTGGCAGGGGAGTCTGCCGCCCATAAAGGAGGTATTGACAACCCCGGCCAGTAATGGTTCTAAGGTCTCACGGCAAGCCTTAACCAGCCAGGATGGGCATGGATCTAATTCACAACAGGTGGTTCTAACTGCCCCACGGACATCTGCCACATCAGCGGGCGACACACACTGAAATTGATCCCTCAAAATCGGACCACGCGGGGCTTCCATAACCTCAAGTTCACTACCTGCTGTAAGTGTGGCATTGAAATCATGATGGATCTGAGTGATTTTATCCGCAAAAAAATCAACAAACATGTCACAATGAGCACTGGAAGATTCCAGTTCTAGGCGGAGAGAGGCTGGACTGACCAGCCTCTGCACCACCTGGAAAAGCTCAGTTGGACGTGAATTCTCAGATGCTATGAGGGTAGCAAAGAACTCCTTCTTTGCTGCCCACACAGCAGCAGCAGAGACTTTTAAACTAGCTTTATGTTGCAATCGGTTGGCTTCAGTATGAGCACGGCGGCACTGTCGCTCCAACTGCTGCCCCTCCTGCTTCATCCGCTGCAGATCTCTGTAAACCAAGAGGATCTGCATTGTCGACATCCAGGAAACAGACACCTGGGAACTGTTCGGCCAATGGCCTCAGTCAGCAAGGTGTTCCAAAAAGCTACTAGGTCATCGAGCGAATGGTCATCGATATTGGGAGGTAATTCCCCTTCCGGAACCTCTCCGGTTCCATAAGTTTCTGGGGGCGAACCAACCGAACTGGTTCCACACCCCTCCAGGGGCAGACATGCACCAGGAGCGAAGGAGATAATGATCCAACCATGACAAGGGTACTGTTGACACATTCCCCACAACAGGGTCCCCCGCCTCAAGGCCAGTGCAGAACATCAAATTGAGGGTATGACCTCCATCATGTATCGGGCCCACAACCTTCTGAGATAGTCCCATGAACTCATGCTCTGCTCCCCCAAGACTGGTGTCAGTGCCAATATTGAAATCCCCAAAGACCAAAGCCCTTGGAGATCGGAAGACCACCTCCGACACCAATTCAGCTAGCGCGTGTAGGGATGCTGCTGTACAGGTATGTGCACAGTATACCAGCAACAGCCCTAATCTGTCTCCCGCCAAATCAATCACAAGATGGATGCCCTCGATACCAGCGGTAGTCTGCACTGGATATCTCCTCACAGACCAAGTATCCTTAAAAATAATTACTACACCCCACCCCCCATCCCTCTGGTTGAGGCTGATGCTGTACAGAGTACTCGGCTGGAACAAGGTCAGCCAAAATTGGCCCTGACTCAGTATCCAAACAGGTCTCTGTAATACACATGTGGTTGGCTGCTTGGACCAGGATTAAATAATGGATTGTTGTAACTTTGTTAACAACCGACCTCGTGTTAATCAGCAACCTCGGACCTGGGGCCCTCCCATCACCACACCACCTGCTCGGGGGCCAGTGAGAGGAACAGGCATCATGTATCTGTCCCTTCTCACTGCTGTTACCAGCCTCTCAAAGGGGCCATAACTACCCCGACCCATCATGACCCCAATGACTGAGGAACTCCCCCTGGCTCACCCCACACCTTCCCCCCCCATAGTTGCCCCGCCTGGACCACGAGGTAGACCCCTCCCTCCAACCTCCCTTTCCACGTCCAACCCTCCGCCCCCTACCCCCATCCCCCCCTCACAGAGGGACCCAAACCCCCCACCCCAGTCGGGTTGAACCCCCCCTCACACCGGGGGGATAAACCCGACCCTCCCTAACCCAATCCCCCCCTCCCCCTCATATTAGGAATGGGAGTCATAATCCAATCACTCATTTCACCCACCCACCCACCCACCTGTAGCCCCCACAACTCTGCCCTATAATACTAGCCACCCCTATGTTGTTGCCAGCCTTCCCCAGCACCCCCCTTAGGCACGCAGCCTGTGGCAGTGCTGAACCAGCCACTGATTAATCCCTTCCCGCCGGGAGATGGGAGTATTCCCTGGGGGTGGGGAGGAGGAGTCCCTGACCCCGTCCCCTCCCCCTCCTGTAAAGGGGGGGAAGAGATGAATAGTCCTGGGGGGGTTCAGGAGTCCCCCCCCCACCGGGCGAGCCTTACCTGGCTCCCAGCCCCCAACGGCAGCAGTCTGGGGATCCTGGAAGTGGGGTGGCTCAGCTGGTGGCGGCGGCATTGTCCTGCAGCAGCATCGGACCAGTCGCTGGTTAATCCCCTCCCACCGGAAGGGGGATGTGGAGGACTCTTCAAGTATGCTGAGCAGGGTTCCCAGACTCAGCCACTTCGGCCCTCTAATGGCCCCTCCAACGGCCGACATCCTTTGGGTCTCGCCCTTTCAGGCTGGTGCCTAAGGACTGGCACTGCCAGGCCCCAACCCTAGAATAAGTACCTGTGGGGATTAAAGGGTCCAGGTGTCAGCACTCTCCCAGGGAGCCAAGAAGTCCTTGCATCCCTCTGCAGCTACCAGTGCAGCACACCCGTGTATGCGTGAGAGAGAGAGAGAGAGAGAGAGAGAGAGAGTAAAAACAGATGTGCTGCCAATGGGAGTGCTTTCCGGTAGGGTTGCCACCTATGTATATTTTTCTAGACCAGCACTTATGAAACATACATGTTGCAGGGCCTGCATTGGCACCTATGGCACCAATTCAGGCCCTGCAACATGTATGTCTCATAAGTGCTGGTCTGGAAAAATATACATTGGTGGCAACCTTACTCAAAATCCTAGGTGACATGGTCCAGGTCAGGTCAGGGCACTGTTCTGACATGACTGTGGCTAGGGAGCCATCCTTCCGGCTGCATGGCCCAGGTACAGCTAGAAGCACGACAAATGTGTGGGTGGCTGACCCTGCCTGCACTGTGCGCCCAGCACCCCACCCCCTGCCATGACAGGTATGCATGGCAGCCAATGAGAAACAGCCGTGGCTGTCAGGCATAGCACCTGTTCCCGACCCGGGTTGGGAAAGCTGTGCCCACACAGATGTGCTTGCCCACTTTGGCCTGGTTGGATGGGTCTTAGCCTGGGCTGTGACCAGTCAGACAATTCATACTTATTGGTTGCTGGTATTGTAAGGAATGCCACATGTCTGGAATGGCTGTCCATCGAGTTTCATTCTGCCAAAGCAACTAGCTGAAGAAATTACTGCACAAATAGACCTTTCTGAATGATCCTTTCTTTCTCTTGAGAGTTTTCTTACCAAGATGGCTATTGACTTGTTCCTTCCATCCAAATCTCTTTGTTGGCTAAAGGGTGTTTGTCCACAGATCCTATATCTTCTGGTAACTTTCCCATTCAGAACAAAAGGAATAAGTAATTGAGTCCCCAACTCGCTAGAAATGATTTCTCGGCAGCATAGGTTGCTACCCAGCTCTTGTCCAAACACAGCTTCAAGTCAGGGCCTATTTGACCATGGTAAAGCATTTGTCTAAATGTCACAGTGAATGCTTATGCATTAGTTATATTTGACACAGATAGGATTTGAAATAGTGGATTATGGCCTCCATTCTTTTTGGATTAGAGCTGTTCCTTTACTGGCACAGTTGGTTTTGCCAGAGCAGAGAATTAGGCAAAACTAGCCAAATGAGAACAATGGTAGAGATATGTTGCGTAAAACCACAGGTACAATAAGGAGGAGTGGGGACTGGGCAGGTTTGGATGAAAGTAAAATAGGATTAGACTGAATTTTACATATATTGTCCAAATTAAATTTTGATGAAAAAATTGATTTGAAAAATCCCTAAATGGACTTCCTTTACAAACTTTCACTGAGATTTCGAACGGCTTCAGAATTTTGTTAAGAGTTTTGGCTGGAATGTTGTTAACATTGACATGCCAACATTTGGTTTTGCAGTTGCTTGGCAATTGTAGACATGAAATTCCACATAGGTCAAACAAAAGGTCAAAATTCCCATATTTTCACCAAAATATGTCGTGAAAATATGCCTTGAACTATCTATGAATCCTGACGGTGGAATATTCCTTTAAACCCCAAGTCCACCCACTGTTTGGCTTGATAGGATTTCCTCCCAGAGAATTTTTGGGGTGGCACTTTCCCATTTAGTTTGTCGCTCTTGTAGAGTGAGCTTCCTTATTGGTGTGTGGTGTGACTTCAAAATGGTGGCCATCCCAATTGCTTGTGGAGTGAGCATCCTACAGGTGAACAGGGTTGCCTCCTCTCATGGTTTGATCTTGAGATTCACATTTTGGCCTATGGGAGTCTCAATGTCAAACTGTAAGAGGTGGGAACCCTATTGGTGGGTGATATGATTTCAAAACGGTGGCCAAGCTGCTTACTTTTGTGGAGTGAGCTTCCTTATTGGTGCATATTTGGGGCCCCTCGAGGCTACCATGTAGAGTCCCCAGACACCACAGCACCACAGGCCTTTTGAAGTCAGTCTGCATCAGGTAGGGGCAGAAACCCAGAGGGGACAGGACCACATTGGAGGGATCAGGGGAAAGGGGCTGCCACATACCCCTTTCTGACATACTCCGACCCTTTACTGAGTATTGTGACATCACTATGCTCTGCAGGGGGCAGGGCCATATTGAAAAGGGAGGTAGGGCAAACAGGCTGTCACACCACCTTTCTCACATGACCCCACCCCCTTCAGAACATCATGCCACAATGGCATTCCATAAGGGTGGGGTACATTGGAAAGTGGGTGGGAATTGGGATACAGGGGCATAGCTAGGTTGGAATGGACCCAGATGCAAGAAATGGACTCCCCCCCACCCCACCCAGTCACCCCCCTGCCCCCCCCCCATCCACTCCCCCTCCACCCCCCATCCACCCCATGGTCCTTATTGCAGAAAACAGACAACTTACATGCTAAGTCTGGTGAGTCCACTGCTCTGACTCCAGAGACACTCCTGACACAGCGGTGCCTGCCTCACCCTCCCTCTGCTTGCTGTGTCTGAGCCCTGGAGGGCTGCATCTGTGCTGCCTGCCTCGTGTTGCCACTGGGACTTGCTCGGCCCTGTGCCACCTACACATGCACTGCATGCTGCAGGTGCTTCTGCTTCCGCTCCACCCAGACATGCTGCAACAGAACAGGATTTGTGCCCCCCCTCCCAACTTGGGCCCTGGGGCAAATGTCCCTCCTGTCCCTTGATAGCAGCTACGGTCCTGGTGGAAATTGCCTTCGCCCGCCCCTGGTATGGGGGGGGGGGCGGGCGGCAGGTCCTTTGCCATGCCCACCTAGCAGGGAGACGGGATGGCTCGGAAGCTTTTCCTGCCCGCTGCAGGGCTGCACTAGCCCCAGAGATGGGAAAACGGCACAGCGCGCACTTGCAGGGAGCCCGGCCGGGGTTGCTTGGCAACTCTGGCCAGTAGGGATAGGTTAATTCAAACACGTAGGCCCTGCTCGAAAGGCGGGGCTCACGGCAGAGGACTCCTCCAGTTCCAGTCCCACTTGTGGCTGGAGCTGCATCAAAACGGCACCCACCCAGCCCTCCCCCTGCACTGTGGATCTTTACCAGTTGCCATTCATGGGACCAGGAAGGAACTTTTGCGGGAATCCTAATCTGGCCTGAACACGGGTCTCGTTTTTCACTTCCTTGCAGTGCGGGCATTTGGCTAATTGATTGTCCCCTAGAAAGAGGGTGGTGGTGTGCTCGTTCATCTTTGTCACTCTGGCAGGGGTCCAGTATAGTAAGTTAGAATAGGTTAGATTGATCATAAGTAAGAGACATCTCCTTAAGAGTTGGGGAGGCCCACCCACTGGAAAAGCAGGGTATGGCAAGTGGTGGGGCAGCCTCCCTGGGAGGGGTGTCGAGGGAGGGCGATAGGGAAAAGTATGGTCCCCCATCTGTAGGCACCTTTATCCTTACTCGCATTCAAAGGATTGGGTCTCTCTCACCTGTGACTGGGGCCACTGAGAGGGGGAAACGTGATGTTCATGGTTGGGGTGGTAATCAAGGGTACATCGAAACCACCCCTGGTTTGTTGAGTTACGGTTACATAAGTCAAGTTCAAGTACTGGACTCGCATCGCACTAGGCGATTTGCCCCCACCCATTGGTTGATTGTAATTCTGATTTGAATAAACAGTGCGTACTTAAAACCCAGCACTTATGTCCTGTCTCCTTTGGTGCGTCAGCAAAGTCCCTACTGCCCGGCTGCACTCTTTCTGACATGGCCTGATTCTCTGCATTACCCAGGGCCCCCCTGGCTAAGAGAAACTGCCACTTTGCCTGGAGACTATGGGTCAAAACCCAGAATCTCTGAGCAAAGCCTGGAGAGGAGGTAAACCTATCCACAGATGGGTCAGTCTCAGTCAACAGTCAGGTGCTGGGCCCATAACATTCCTGTTTTTAGATCACAAATTCTCAGAGGTTCCTAGGAAACCAGGTTCAACACCAGCCTTTGTTGACTCTGCTTCATCTCATACACCCCAAAAGACTCAGAAAAGCAGCTAATGTATTTCCTGCTTTTCAGAGCAATGACCAAAAGAAAGGCTATAACTGGTGAAACAAGGCAATAAAAGTTATTTATTCAGCAGGGTGTATGTACATAGGACTCCATTACACTTCATTAATACACCACTCGCTTTTGAAGTAGCAGTTTCCCTCACATTCCTGTTGTACCCACCCTGGGGCCTTTTGCAAAATAGGATGCCTCTAACTTTGAATAAATGACATTTTTGCTTTAAATTAGCTTTTCTTAGTGACAGAAAGGTCCTGGGGTTTGGTTCAGCAGGCTGCTTATCTAATTGTGTCCCAGAATGTGGTGTTTTCTTCTGGAGATCTCAGATTTCTTTTTCTGTGATTTTTTTTTTTTTTACTATTTCATGGCATCAGCTAAGTTGGAAAGCAAATAGTTCTCGCAGAGTTCTTGTACTCCTGTGCCCAAAACTATCTAAAAAACCCAGGAAGTACGAAGGAGCGTGAAAAGTCTAAAAATAAAAATAAAAAAAGTTTCCCTGAACTTTTGTGAAACTTCACAAGGCTAAAAGGTTTGGCAGTGATCTGAGCTTTTCATCAAAGCTTCCAGGGCTGGCATGTGTGTACCAATTTTTTAATGATATTATATTTAAAAAATACCTTCAAATTTCTGTTAATTTTCCTAGGCATCAGATCAGAGCTTGAAAATATCCACCAAGACCTATTTTAAGCAAAGACCTGTAAGTATGAAAGTGCTTAGCTGAACTCACTAAAGGAATTGCCACACACACAAAAGGAGCAAGAAATGGGGTCAGTTTATTAAATGGCAAATGGGGTCACACAGTACCCCAGAAGTTGTTCCAAAAAAATCATAAAACCTTTTTAGTAAACCTGTACCACTTCATATTCCATGTATTCCTCAAGGATGTGGGTTTTGTTGTGTCATGCCCCCCAGTTGTAGGTTGTTTTTTTGTAAAAAATTCAGTGAATAGTAGAACATTAATGGGGTACAATGAACCTCCCATTGGAATGAATGGGGAAATGGAAGTATGAATGGGAAAATGGAAGTACTATACACCCAGGGTTGTGGGGTCATATTTGCCTCAAACACAATGTAGAATTTTGTCTGTTTTCATAATTTGCCATTTTCTGTGTGTACAGAAAAAAAAAATTAGTACAAGTGCCTTGTGGGGTCAATTACACCCCAAGTGGAAAACTCTGCTTACCAACTTACAACCTTGCTTTATTTTCAGATTCTTTACACAGAAATTAACCCTTTCATAGAATGAAGCTTCACACTATGGCTTTTTTCGTTTTTTGTTTTTTTTACTTGGAACGTTGTGTTGGGGGAAAAAAATAACCCAATAGGCTGAAGGGGTCATTTCAGCCCCTCCAATAGTTACTTTGGCAGCCAGCTCTTGAAATGTAGATGAGCTCCTGATAGCCCATGATAGCTCAGGCTCTTGAAAAGCAGACAAGCTGTTTGCATGGTGAGTTATCAGCCACTTTATCTTTGTTTGCTTCTGAATAGTGAGAACATTGAGATGTTAACACTTGTTATCACCTAGATGTTGTCTCATTTGGGTCCCTGATCCAAGGAAATCTATTTATTCCTTTGTAATGTTTAATACTTAGTTGAAAATGTTACTTTGGCAGTTTCTGTGCATCTTACATTCCAAAAAGGGTGGGTGGAGGGTCAGTTCAAACCAGTACTAATACTGGTGGGATTTTACTGTTAAAAGTGGGGGTCTCTAGTAACCTCATAGACTTTCATGTGGCCATATATTTCTGTAACAAACAGAATAAAATTATTTTTTTATATTAAACTGGAGTCATTTACAAATCAATCATATTTACACTTTTCAACTGTGATTTAATTCAAGTGTATCATCTCATAAGCAGATGAACACAGAAGGTTTTAGAGTGTATTAGGGTTAAAATTGTATAATTTGTTTGTGAACTTCAAAGTCTTTATCTCTTACACACACTCAAACTCTCTCTCTCTCTCTCTCTCACGCTCTCTCTCTCTTTTGGTAATGGTTATCATTCTGTTATTCAGAAGATTATTAAAAAATATGAATAAAATAGCCAGTCTAGCCTATTGGATTAGGCTTGGATCTGGGAGAAGAGGGTTCAAATCCTGCCTTAGGCATGGACTCACTGGGTAGCTTTGGGCAAGTCACTTAGCTTCTTCCCTGATATATCCTAGATTGTAAGCCTCTGAGGGCAGGGACCTTTCTCAGAGATCATGACTGTATGGCACTAGGCACATTGCTGGTGCTATAGAAATAATATCTGTGAATACAAAAACCAAACATTCATTACACAGCTCTAGTGCCACTGTGTGTGGAGATTATTATTATTATGATTAACAAACATTTATATAGCGCAAACAATGTACCTGGCACTTTACAAAGTAAAATAGACATGGTCCCTGCCCCTAGGACTTACAATCTGAGAGACAGGAGCTGGGGGAGAGACAAGGGGTCTAACATTCATGAAGATGCGAGGTCTCAGGTGCACGTACTTGGCTTGGTTACAATGAGAATGAAAGCAGGCAGGTCCATGTGGCAAGGATAAGGGTAAACAGATCGTAGGTATAGGAAAAAGTGGCTCAGCAGGATAAAGAGTCAGACAGAGCAGAGCGAAAGAGGTGAGTTTTAAGGAGAGATTTGAAGGTATGAAGGGAGGGGGCAAGGCGGATGTGGACAGGGAGGGAGTTCCAGGCATGGGGGGCAGCAAGTGAGAAGGGACGAAGGCGCTTAGGGGAGCAGGGAAGGCGTGGAAGGGTGAGAGAAGGGACAGAGGAGGAGCGAAGTGCACGGGCTGGAGTATGGAGGGCGATAAGTGCAGAGAGGTAGGGGGGAGCAAGGTTGTGAAGAGCTTTATAGGTGAAGACTAGGAGCTTGTGCAGGATTCGTTCAGGAAGGGGAAGCCAGTGAAGCGAAGAGAGGAGGGGCTGCACATGGTCGAAGCGACTGGCGAGGTAGATGACCCTGGCAGCAGAGTTTTGGACAGAGATGAGGGGAGAAAGGTGAGACCGGGGAAGGCCAGAAAGAATGAGGTTACAGTAATCGAGGTGAGAGATGACCAGAGCATGAACAAGAGTTTTGGCATGAACAAGAGATTAGCAGAAGGTGGCTAAGTCCCCAGCTGAGCAGCAACTTATGCAGAGCTCCATTGACCTGTCTCTGAAACCCCCAGGCAAATTTGGGGACATCAGTAAATGCCCAGCACCTGATAAAGTTCTGCATGGTGTAGCTGAAGAAGGTGTATATCCTGAATGTTCCTGTGACTGCCATATTCAGTGGGTGATCTTTTGTTGTGAGGGCAGTTGTCCCCTAAACCCAGGACTCATCATGGACAGCAGCAGGGACAGATTCAGGGGCAGGCAACATAGGCACCTGCCTGGGAAAGCAGATTTTTTGTTTTTTAACTTAGTACTCCCCTGCCATGGCACTCAGAGTGCTTCACATAGAACTAATTAACACAACTTTTAATCCTCACAACAATCCTGTGAGGTAAGCTGGGCTGAGAGAATATTGTGACTGGCTTAGCCACTACACCACACTGACTCTTTTTGTGTTGTTGTTTTTTTTGAAGGGTTGGGGACTTCTGTTCTCAGCCCACGCCCACCCGGTCCTAGTGCACCCTCCCCCACCACTGCTGCCCAGAACCACACTGCCTCACCCGCACCACCTGGAGGCAGGGGGGACCCCCTGTCCATCCCCACCTGAAGAAGCCCCATTCTACCGCCAAAGCCCCCACAAATGTGATCTGCAGGGGTGCCAAATGTGGAGGAAGAGACCCTGCTTCTGTGCTGGGCACCGCCATTGTCTCCCTCCCTGCCTCAAATGGCAGCACGCATGGGGGGCAGGAGACCTGAGTTGCCTGGGGTGCTAAAATCCTAAGTCCAGGTCCAGCCCTGAACTGCAGTGGGAAAACAATTCTGCTTCTTGACCTCAAAGCCCTGCAGGGCCACCACAGCTGCTCTAGCACTAGAGCTGGAGCCAGAGTTCCTGCTGGTGGCATATTAATTTGCTCAGCAGATGGAGCACTTCTATCCCCAGCAGCAAGTGTAATGTATACAGCCAAAATTAAAGAGAGACCTGCTCACTCTGCCGCAAACTTGGCAGAAGGACGTGTCACCTCTGTCCCCACCTTGTTTTCATGCCTTTGACAAACTGAATCCCAACCCTATAGTAAGCACCGTGACTGATCAATTCTAATCAGTACTCCTAGCCTTTTTGTCATGAGCTCTGTTTTGTGGCTTGATTTTGTAATATTGTCTGTGGTGCATGCAAACTATTTTGCACAGTCCAGATGAACTGCTCTGATCTGCTAAGCACATCACTTCCTCCTAACTCTGGTAAACTATTTTACCAAGAGCTGAAGCTAGTAGAATTGGAAAAGTTGCAACAAAGCTGATCAAAGGCATGGAATAAATTCCATATGAAGAGAGGCTCAATAGGTTAGGGCTCTACATCTTAGAAAAGGTACCAACGAGAGGGAATCTGATAGAAGTTTATAAAATCACGAATGGTGTGGAGTAAGTAAATAGGGAACAGCTATTTATCCTTTCTCAAAATAATAAAACTAGAAGACACGCTATGAAGTTAATGGGAAGTAGGTTTAAAACCAATAAAAGGAAGTATTTTTTTATTCAACACAGAGTTAATCTGAGGAACTCATTACTATAATACATTTTGAAGGCCAATAGCACAACTGCTCAAAAAAGGTATTAGATAAGTTCTCAGAGGATAGGTCCATAAATGGCTATTAGTCAAGTTGGTCAGAGTCCTCTGATTGTTGGGGGCTGGGAATGGACTGCAGGAAATGGATCATAACATTCTGACCTGTTGTGTACTTCCCTCAAGCAACTGAAGTTGGCCACTGTCAGAGACAGGATACCGGTAGGGGTGTGCACCAGGACCCCATGTTGTTTTCATCTTCATTATTCAAAAATGTCATTTTCGTTATCGTTATTAACGACAGTGTTGTTTTTGTTGTTGTCGTTATCGTTTTTGTTATCATTTTTGGTATCTTTTCAATATCATTTTTGGTATTGGTATCAGTATTGTTTTTGTTATCAGTATTGATATTTGTTATCATTATTGATATCATTATTGATATTGGTACCCTTTCCAAACAAAGATTTTATTTTTGGTATCAGTATCATTATTGACTCCTGTGCATAACTAACATTTATCTAAATGGGAGACAAGGGAAGGGGAAAGGAAAATAATAGATTGTCTAATCAATTATCTGTATAACTATTCTAATCTAATCTATATGTCTATAATATATATATATATATATATATATATATATATATATATATATATATATATAACCTATCTTTATATAATGTACAGGGGGGAGAAGGCAGGGAAAGGGAAAAGGGAAAATGTAGGGTATGAGGAAGGAATGGTATTGGTGGAAATGCCTAATAAATAAATAATACAATGAGGGCTAGGGAGGATTTTTTATGTGTAAGCACCACAGTTCTGTAAACGCAGCCTGACAAGCAAAGCTCTCCAGAGTCCCATGAGACTACTGGGGCTTGCTTGTGCTGTTCATTGGCCAAGGATACATCCATCAGATACAGCTGAGCTGCTCGTCCCTTCCAACACAGGTACAGTTCAAGAGTTCAACCCTGTTAAGACTCTGAGATGTCTGCTCCCTCCTGCTCCTTTACATTTTCCCTCCAAAACTCAATTGCCACAACACTAATAATAATGACAATGATAATGACATTGTTGTTTTTGTTTCTTTGTTATTGTTTTTGTTATTTTTGTTTTTGGTATTGTTTTTGGTATCATTTTTGGTATCGATATCGATATCGGTATCAATATCAGTATCGTTATCATTACCATTATCTGTATTCTCAGTTGTCGTTTTTGGTATTCTCGGTTGTCGTTTTCATTATTGCAATAACGAAAACGAAAATGACAATTTTTGTTATCATTATTGTAATAATGAAAACAACATGCACACCAGTGGCAACTGGCCCGCCAGGATGTTTGGGGCACTGCCCCCCAAGCGCTGAGGGCCCTCCACCACTGTTGCAAGAAATATAAAACCCGCACCACTGCTTCTGACAGTGCCGCAGCAGCCTCTGACTTTGCTTCAGACTGCTGCTGCGGCACTGTCAGTTCTTACTTCTGGGATCCACTCCTGAGGAGTGGGTCCCAGAAGGGTCAAAAAAGCTAAGCCCAACCGCGTTTTCCATTGAAAACATGATTTGGGCAGCTGAGCTCCTCCGTCCACAACATGTATAGGACGTGCTGTGGAGGGAGGGGCTAGGCTTTCCATTGCGCTCAATGGGCACAAGGAAAGCTCTCACCAGAGCGCTTGTTGAAAGCACCCTGGCGCGATACCTTGGACTGGGCACCTGAGGCAGGGAGCAGTGCGCATGCGCACTTGTCCCTGACTCACATGTTGAACATGACTGCCGGCGTGCTGTTGGAGAGCTCAGAGCTCTCCAACTGTGTGCAGCCAGTCCAGCCGCTTCCCTGCCACTGCCCTTTGCTTCTCCCCCTCAATCTACCGCTCAGAGAGGCGGGGGGGGGGGGGGGGGGGGGGNATGATTTTGTGTGTGTGTGTTTTTAAAATTTTATTTTAAATTGCCCATGCATCCTGCCTCTGCAGAGGAGAGCAGGACATGTGGGCAATTTAAAAAAACACACCCTAAAGTCCCCCCCCCACCTGCAGCCCAGGACGATGGAGACTGCCAGAGCCAGCAGGTAAGATATCCCTCCCATCCCTACCCGGTGTCACAAGGGGATTGGGCAGAGTATTGAAGGGGTAGGGAAAAGGGGGGAATCCACACTTTTTCGACACACAGGTAGGAAACAGATAAGGGCAACCAGAGGCAACTACACTTAACGCTAATACCTAGCTCGGTGAGGCTAGGGTCCCTCAGGGTGGAATGTGGGCTTTCCTTCGATACTAGAAGGCAACCCGTATCATCATAGGAACAAAGTGAAAGGTAGCTGTCTGCCTCAAAGAACCAAGACTCACAAACACCAGGGGTAGCCACACACTCGAGGAAATACTCTGGGCCCAGGACACCGTGCGGATATGTGGAAGGGAAGAGGGGGAAGGGGAAGGTTCCTGGGGTAGGGGAAAGGGAAGGGGGGAGAGGTCACAAGGAACTTGGGGCGTGGGGGAATGGGATTTCTCACAAGGAGGGTATTTGCAAGGGAAACTGCGGGAGGGAGAAAATACGAGTAAAGGAATTAAGGGAAGGTACCCCACACCACAGGAAATCAATATCCATTTACACAGGAGACAAATCAGGACAAGACACACCTCTACTCACTCTCACATCTCTCAGTCAACAAGGAAGGGGAACACGAGGACCACTCACTACACCTGATCACAAAAAAATTCACGAAGGATCTCCAAGGCAAAGGAGCCAGTCTCTCAAGAATGATTACCGGCAGGGGAGTTAGGCCCCGCCGGTACCTTTTATAGCTATGCCTCAGAAGAAGCCCCTCTGTCCCACCACCATGCCTAATGCCACTCCGGGGGCTCAAAGGGCGTGGCTTGAAACGTGCTGCAACGTGAAGTGACCCTGCCCCCTCATTCTCCCAATGCAGAATTTCCCTCTCTCTCTGAGCCTCCGAGGCAGGCTCTCTTCCGGGCAATTGGTCCCACTGTGCCAGAGCACCCGCCTGGGGGAGCATGCGCGCTGACAGTACCTCCCCATCCAGGCCCCCGCCCACCCCCCACCAAGGTCCTAAGACCAGGTTTAGNCTAGGGTCCCTCAGGGTGGAATGTGGGCTTTCCTTCGATACTAGAAGGCAACCCGTATCATCATAGGGACAAAGCGAAAGGTAGCTGTCTGCCTCAAAGAACCGAGACTCACAAACACCAGGGGTAGCCACACACTCAAGGAAATACTGTGGGCCCAGGACACCGTGCGGATACGTGTAAGGGAAAAGGGGGAAGGGGAAGGCTCCTGGGGTAGCGGAAAGGGAAGGGGGGAGAGGTCACAAGGAACTAGGGGCATGGGGGAACGGGCTTTCTCACAAGGAGGGTATTTGCAAGGGAAACTGTGGGAGGAAGAAAATACGAGTAAAGGAATTAAGGGAAGGTACCCCACACCACAGGAAATCAATATCCGTTTACACAGGAGACAAATAAGGACAAGACACACCTCTACTCACTCTCACGTCTCTCAGTCAACAAGGAAGGGGAACACGAGGACCACTCACTCCACCTGATCACAAGAATGCACAAAGGATCTCCAAGGCAAGGGGCCAGTCTCTCAAGAATCTGTCTCTTATACACATCTAGATGTGTATGGAATGAGCAGATAAGACGGGGGGCGTGGACGTTCATCGCCAATTCCCAAGAACGTTCGGATGGACCATAGCCCTTCCAATCAATCAGATAGTACAAATTAGATCCGAAAAGGCAAGAACTGAGAATAGCTTTAACCCTATATTTGGGGCCGTCTGGAAGGATGATGGGGGGGGGCAGGGGTAGTCTGTTGAATCTTATGAATGGGGATATGGGCTTTCTTCAGTAAGGAAACATGAAAGGAGGGCTGTATCTTAAGATGTGCTGGAAGACCCACAGTATACGTAACAGCATTGAGTTTCCGGGTAATGGGAAAGGGACCAAGATAAGCATCGTCTAATTTAGAGGAAGGATGGAGGGAAGGATAATGATGTCTGTGTATCCATACCATCTCTCCAATCCAGAAAGAGTGTTCGGGAAGCCTTCTCTTATCAGCACTTAGCTTATAATGGCGGCGAACCTGTTTTAAATGTAAGCGTGCAGCACGTTGGGCTTTCCGTATCTTAGTCACCAAGGATCCCGCAGCTGGTACAGAAGAGAGGGGCGCCTCTGGAAAACAGAGAGGAGGATGAAAACCATAATTAACATAGAACGGTGAATTTCCTATTGATGAGTTAGGATTGTTATTATAGGTGAATTTGTCAACCCAGTCTTCTTGTATGTAAATACAAAAACAACGTAAATAGTGTTCGATATGTTAATTTACCCTCTCCACCTGTCCATTCACTTGTGGGTGGTACGCGGTAGTAGGTCGAAGTTTTACTTGTAGCAGGGTGAAAAGGGCCTTCCAGAATCGAGATATAAATTGAGGGCCTCGATCAGAGACAATTTCTTTGGGTAGTCCATGAAGTCGAAAGACTTCTCGAAAAAGCAGCCATGCTGTAGTGGGGGAAGAAGGTAAGCCTTTGCAAGGTATAAAATGCCCCATTTTCGAGAAGTAATCTACGACCACTAATATGGAATCATAACCTTCAGTTTTTGGGAGACCCACGATAAAATCGATAGCTATTTTCTGCCATGGGGTGTTTGGGCATTTCGTTAATTGCAATAGACCTACCGGTAAGGCTTGTAGAGTCTTCTTTTAAGCACAGGTTGAACATCCTTGGATGTATGATTTAACATCTGTATATAAAGAAGGCCACCAAAAGGACCTCCGAAGTAGCAATAGGGTACGTTGGAACCCAGGGTGTCCCACAAGGGGAGAGTCATGGTGGGCCCATATCACTTGAGGCCTCAGTTTGGGAGGAATCATAATTTTACCTTTATGATAAAAAATTCCTGATTTGCGATGACAATGAGGGAGAGGTTTTTCCTTGAGACTCACTGTTTGAAGTTGTTGATAGGAAGGAAGCATCGCCACAAAGGTGTGAGAAGGAAGTATTGGTCCTTGAAGCTCATATTCCTTGTCCGCTGGTGAGTGGTACCTCGATAGGGCATCCGCCATGGTATTCTGGGAGCCGGGTCTGTATTGTATGGAGAATGAGAAGCGTGCAAAAAATAATGTCCATCGGGCATGTCTTGAGTTATTAATGCGGGCAGTTTGTAAATACGCAAGGTTTTTATGGTCGGTATAAACTAATACTAGGTGGGGCCCTCCTTCTAAAAAGTGCCTCCATGTTTCAAATGCTGCCTTGATCGCCAGTAACTCCTTGTCCAAAATCGGGTAGTTTCGTTCTGCGGGTGTTAACTGTCGGGAATAAAAGGCGCAGGGTAGGCGTTGTCCAGAGGACCCATGGGGTTGAGTTAAAACCGCTCCAAGGGCAACATCTGAGGTGTCCGCTTCAACAATAAAAGGTAAGGAAACATTAGGATGTCGCAGTAAGGGGGCAGACATAAAGGCTTGTTTGAGGACGGTGAATGCCTCCTGTTGTTGAGGTCCCCATTCAAAACGAGCCCCCTTCTTTAACAATAAGGTAAGGAGTTTTGTTTTATCCACATAATGAGGGATGTACTGCCGATAATAATTTACGCTACCTAAGAAATGTTGTAGGGCTTTTACCGTCGAGGGGGCAGGCCATTGGTTTATTGCTTCTAGCTTTCCTGGGTCCATATGCATCCCTTGGGCAGAGATTATGAACCCTAGAAAGGGGATGGCCGAGGAGTGAAAAATGCATTTTTCTTATTTACAGTACAATTTGTGCTGTAAAAGACGGTCTAGGACAGTTCGTACATTATGCACATGTTCTTCGAACGAGGAGGAGAAGATAAGGATATCGTCGAGATATGCTATTACAAATAAATCTAGTAGATTTCTAAAAATGTCATTAATGAAATGTTGAAAGGTGGCTGGTGCATTAACCAGACCATATGGCATGACTCGATAATCAAAATGGCCAAAACGAGTGCGGAAAGTGGTCTTCCATTCATCCCCCTCTCGGATGCGTACCAGATTATAGGCACCCTTCAAATCTAACTTGGTGAAGAGGATGGCACCCTGAAGTTTTCCCAAAAGTTCCGAGATAAGGGGGAGGGGGTATCGGTTTTTAATGGTAATTTGATTTAGACCTCTATAGTCTATGCAGGGCCGGAGGTCCCCCTCCTTCTTCGGCACAAAAAAGAGGGGGGCTCCGACGGGAGAGGTGGAATGGCAAATGAACCCCTTGGCTAGGTTTTCCTTGATAAAAGAGCATAATGCTTCGATCTCTCCCGGGGATAAATTATAGATTCATCCATATGGGGGTTCTTTTCCTGGTATAAGAGCAATTGGACAGTCATAGGACCTATGAGGGGGGAGTTTGGAAGCTTCTTGTTTACTAAAAACTAGTTCTAGATCATGACATTGGGAAGGTATGGAGGTATCGGGAGTGGGGAGGGAAAGAATAGGAGTGAAAACTGCTCTGTGGGAAAGGGATATGATGAAAGTGGCAACCTATGGAAGAGAAGGAGAAAGTTTTCATGGCTCAGTTAATAGAGGGGTTATGCTTTCGTAACCAGGGTAACCCTAGTACTACTGAAAATAACGGAGAGGAGATCAAGTCAAATTGGAGAATCTCCCTATGAGTGCCAATGGTGCACTGAAGGGGTAGGGAACATATTAGGAGGGGACCTGAACTAAGGGGAGAACCATCTATCGTTTGCACTACTTCTATGGAGGGGCACGTGTGATGGGGAATATTATAATGGGAAGCAAATTTGTCATCCATGAAATTCCTGGAAGTCCCTGAATCCACCAAGACTCTGACCACTAAGGAGCGGTGACCCTCCCACTTCAGGGTAAGGGAGACAAAAAGTTGGGATAGGGTCGTAAGATTTTCTTTAGACCTCAGGAGGAAAATACAGTCAGTCACCGGGAGGTCCCCCCACTCCCCCAGCCCCCAGCGTTTCCCGACTCCATGGGTCATGGAGGGCGAGCGGGACACTCCCTTGAAAAATGTCCCGCCTTGCCACAATAGAAGCACAACTGAAAAGAACGGTGTCTTTCCCATTCTTCCGTAGTAAGGGGCCCTCGCATTACTCCAATCTGCATAGGTTCAGGGGCATCCTGTCCCCCTGAAGAGGGGTGAGGAGCAGTCAGGATCTGAAGAACTCCCCATCCTATTCCCCTAAATTGATCCCGCTTTCTATCTCTTTTTCGCTCACTCAGTCTCTCATCTATTCGCAGGGATAAGGTAACCATTTCCTCTAAAGTGCTTGGCGTAGTGGGGGCACAAGCAACCTGAGGGCACGGAAAGCAGAGTCACTCCAGTTAAGGTCAAAGGCGACTTTCCTAAACCGGGTTATATAGTCCAGTAAAGGGGTCTTTCCTTGATGTATGTGAAGAATCACTTGCTCTGCATCCCGTACTCGATGGGGATAGTCAAAGAGGAAACGAAACTGTTTCAAAAAATCCTTATAGTTTCTCAGTAACTCATCATCCGCAGCTAGGAGAGGGGTAACCCAATCCAAAGCTACTCCCCCTAATAGTCCCACTATGTACGCCACCTTTGATTGGTCAGATCTATAGGTGAGGGGCTGAGTTTGGAATGTTAGATTGCATAATGCCAAGAAACCCTGGCAAGTTTGTCGGTCACCATAAAATGTATCTGGGCGAGGGGCCTTGGGTTCCCGGGGACCGGGGACCCATAGCAAAGGAGGCGGGGGGCCCCCCTCCACTCCCTTAGGAGCAACCTCCCCTTCCTCCATTGGAACCAAAGGGGGGGTATTCCCCGGCCTCCTGCAGGGCCTGACATCGGGCCCGTAATTCCATATTCTCTTCCCTTAAATCCTTACTTCCATAGTTAGGGACTGGACCGAATGGATCAATTCCTGCACTTGGTCCTCAGAAGTCATAATGTTCCCCGAGCAATAGGGCGGGGTGCCGGTAATTCTGTCATGGGGGGATTGGGCAGAGTATTGAAGGGGTAGGGAAAAGGGGGGAATCCACACTCTTTCGACACACAGGTAGGAAACAGATAAGGGCAACCAGAGGCAACTACACTTAACGCTAATACCTAGCTCGGTAAGGCTAGGGTCCCTCAGGGTGGAATGTGGGCTTTCCTTCGATACTAGAAGGCAACCCGTATCATCATAGGGACAAAGCGAAAGGTAGCTGTCTGCCTCAAAGAACCGAGACTCACAAACACCAGGGGTAGCCACACACTCAAGGAAATACTGTGGGCCCAGGACACCGTGCGGATACGTGTAAGGGAAAAGGGGGAAGGGGAAGGCTCCTGGGGTAGCGGAAAGGGAAGGGGGGAGAGGTCACAAGGAACTAGGGGCATGGGGGAACGGGCTTTCTCACAAGGAGGGTATTTGCAAGGGAAACTGTGGGAGGAAGAAAATACGAGTAAAGGAATTAAGGGAAGGTACCCCACACCACAGGAAATCAATATCCGTTTACACAGGAGACAAATAAGGACAAGACACACCTCTACTCACTCTCACGTCTCTCAGTCAACAAGGAAGGGGAACACGAGGACCACTCACTCCACCTGATCACAAGAATGCACGAAGAATCTCCAAGGCAAAGGGGCCAGTCTCTCAAGAATGATTACCGGCGGGGGAGTTAGACCCCACTGGTACCTTTTATAGCTATGCCTCAGAAGAAGCCGGGCGTGCTCAGGGCAGGACCCCTCTGTCCTGCCGCCACGCCTAATGCCACTACGGGACTTCAGAGGGCGTGGCTTGAAATGTGCTGCAACGTGAAGTGACCCCACCCCCTCATTCTCCCAGTGCAGCATTTCCCTCTCTCGCTGAGCCTCTGAGGCAGGCTCTCTTCCGGGCAATTGGTCCCACTGTGCCAGAGCACCCGCCTGGGGGAGCGTGCGCACTGACACCCGGCATCTTCCCCCTCCTGCACCCCATTCCCGCATCCTCCCCATAGGTTTCCCACCCCACCCTGCACCCCCCATAGGCTGTTTCCCCCCACTCCAAAGGCTGTTTTTCCCCCCACCCCACACACCCCATAAGCTGTTTCCTCCCCACCCTGCACCCTCCATAGGCTGTTCCCCCCCCTGCACCCCCACCATAGGCTGTTTCCTCTCCACCCCGCACACACATCCATAGGCTGTTTGCTCCCCACCCCCGCACCACCCCATAGGCTTTTCCCCCCACCCTGCACCCTGGGCTGGGAATGGGAGAGGGGTGGCTTAATGTTGCCTTTAAATGGTGTGCTTTGCTTGCTCTGTTTGCATGATGACATTTTGTAAATTTGTGGGTCCACTGGTTGTGTGGCTACTCTTTTTTAAAATGGTCCCTTCGTTGTTTCACTGCTGCTCCCTCCTGCTGCAAAGTAGTTTGTGTGGAGTCTGTGGACAAGCGTTGTCTGCCGGGGTTAAGTTGTGGCTGCTGGGGATGGGGAGTGAGGGGCACATGGGGGTGGGGGAAGTTGAAATGTGGTTTTTGTTCACTTGATGTCATGATGTGGAGTATGAAATGCTGCAAATTTGTGATGCTTCTGATAAAACTGAGCGTTTGAAATCCCGAGATGTATCTGACAGTCTGGTGATCTTAGGAAGTTAGGTGTGTTCACAATGCTGGAAATTTGGTGCTTTTGGGTTTATACATTATT
Organism: Sphenodon punctatus; assembly: GCA_003113815.1. NCBI lineage: Eukaryota > Metazoa > Chordata > Lepidosauria > Sphenodontia > Sphenodontidae > Sphenodon > Sphenodon punctatus. Next base: position 409,129 of record QEPC01014636.1, read on the forward strand.
TATTTTAAGCTTGATGTGCATGTAGACTGTGTTTTCGTCCATCCGATGTTAACACTGGGAACTCCGTGCTGCTGGGTTATGCCATGCCATTGGCCTACTGTCCCCCTGCCTCCGCCTACCATCCCCCTGGCTCCATCCCTAGGTCCGCCGGCCTTACTGCCCCAGTGCCCCTCCAACATCAAAACCCACCAGCTGCCCCAATGCACATCCCTAGATACTGGGCTAGATGGATCATTGGTCTGACCCAGTTGAGCACCTCTTTTTAAAGGTGCAATGTCATTATTTTGTCAGCTTTCAAGAAACCTACAAAACTTGGTCTTAGAGTCAGTTACTAAATCTGCTGTGTTTTCAGGTTAATCTCAGGCTAACTCTCCAATTAAGTTTCTCTATGGGATGTATTCGGAAGTTATGCTTTTTACTTGATTTTGATTTCACCTAATTGTACTTTTCACGGTTAATAATTTCCAAGGACCTTATTCTATTTAAAAGATCCATGTCCGTTTGGCTTGGCACCAGGTGCGTGTACTCTTTAAACAGGATGGTCAAGTTGTCTGTGTGAACATAGTTTTAAAGCTGCCTTTGCTTGACTTCCAATTCAAATACACAAAGCATCCAAAAGCCACAAGGAAACCAGGAAGATGTTAAATAAGTTTCAGCTGGATGACACAAATTAAAAGTTGGACAAGTGCCAACCAAGAAAGAAAAATGAATGGAAGTCCATGAGATTTAGGGTTAGCTAACATTTACACAGCAAGGGTGGACAGACCAGGACAATGGGGGCTGTGAACTTGTCTCGTCGGTGACATAGTCATGTAGAGTGAACACAGGTGTTTTTCCTATGTGCTGTGACCTCATCGTCCTCTGGCTGGTTCGACTGATGACTGAAAACATTCCAAGGCACAGAATTTTCGGGTCATAGAGAACTGTCGTGACCAACAGCAACAGGCAAACAACCACTCTGGGTTTATGTCTTAGTAACCAGCAAAAATGACCCGGGGCACTGCAGGCAGGTGGTGCAAAGGACATAACAATCCGATTAGAAAATGACTGCAAGTAAGTCAGGATATCCTTCTTATTGCATCATATTTAGAGCCAGAATCTCAGATAGAATAAATCAATGTATCTTCAGTTGATATCAATGAAATCGAAGTCAGTGAAATCAACTCATCTTATGTCCAGGAGTGGTCAGTTTTATCCTGCTGGATCAAACTATATTAAGGTTAGTCATTGTCGGAGCAGTCACACTGTCCCTTAGCTTGAGGGACTTCTTCTTAATAAGGTAGATCTAAGTCCAATTCCTAATTCTGCTTAGATTTCCAGTGTGAACTGTGGCAAGCTGCTTACGGCACCATCGTCAGAGTTGATAGCATTGACACTACCTCTCAGCACAGATGAAAATTCCATTAAAGAGAATGGGACACAGACTTGTGCTAAAAATTAGTTCTGTTGCTATCCACCAAGAGCATGGTTTGAAAACCTTTTCCCTTCTGCAGGCCACTTTGAAAATGAGTACAAGCTCTGCATCTGCAGGCCACATAGGAGTTGGGTCTAGGAGGTGATTTAGGAGTGTGCTCAGGATGGGTGAAGAGGACAGGGGTCCAGATCATGGATCTCTGGGCATTTTCACACAAGGCGCCATCCACCCACCACCCAGCCACTGTACATGTTACAGGGCAACACTGCAGCCCTGCAACTGGTGGGTGGTGGGTGGGTGGAGAGTGTCTTGTGTGAAAATGCCCTATACCATGCATCCATCCTCTGCACTCAAGTGCATATGCTCATCTCCACTTCCTCCCCCCCAGAACTCACTTTTTCAGTATTTGAGGGTAGAGGCTGAATCCATAGTTCAGATTCAGGAACTGGAAAGGGAGCCAAATAACAAACAGCTGTGAGCCTGATCTGGTACTGCCAATGTTCCTGAAGAACTCTTCTATGAGATAATAGTACACTTCCTCTGACTGTGTAGATCACTGGTGGCTGGTGGACTTTTAGGTCAGTGGGGCAGGGGGCAGGGCATCTTAAAATTTAACATATTACTGTGAAATAGGGGCGGGAAAACCGGTAAATCCGGTATCCAATAATGCCGGTACCGGGCGTACCGGCATTATCGGATTTGACCCGGTAAATCCAGTCCGGGTACCGGATTCCGGGGTACCGGATTTTTTTACATTGCAGCCAATTAAAAATGGCTGCAATGTAAAAATTTAAAGCCCCACCAAAAAAGTTAAAAAAAACAAACCCTCCCCGAGTCCAGGCTGCGCGGGTGGAAGGGGGGACACCCCCCACCCACCCTGCCCAGCCTGGATTTTTGTTTAAAAAAAGACTCAGAGGCGAGCCCACCCCCCAGCACCAGCGGCCGCGGCGTCCCCGCAGCCGCCGGTAAGTATGACCCGATCCCTGGGGGGGGTGTTTAACACCCCCCCAACCCCCCAGGGATCACCCCTACTAAAGTTCAGTGCTTGCTTACCTTGCGGAGCTCCGGGTGCGGCGGCGGCGGGCGGTCCGGCGGCCTCAGCGCCGGCTGTGGCTGCCGGCGTCAGAGACGCTCTAGGCCTTCCGGGGAAACCCGGAAGTTCCCCGGAAGGCCTAGAGCGTCTCTGACGCCGGCAGCCACAGCCGGCGCTGAGGCCGCCGGACCGCCCGCCGCCGCCGCACCCGGAGCTCCGCAAGGTAAGCAAGCACTGAACTTTAGTAGGGGTGATCCCTGGGGGGTTGGGGGGGTGTTAAACCCCCCCCCCAGGGATCGGGTCATACTTACCGGCGGCTGCGGGGACGCCGCGGCCGCTGGTGCTGGGGGGTGGGCTCGCCTCTGAGTCTTTTTTTAAACAAAAATCCAGGCTGGGCAGGGTGGGTGGGGGGTGTCCCCCCTTCCACCCGCGCAGCCTGGGAGGGGGAGGGGGAAGGAATTAATTTATTTCATTGATTTCAATGGGGACACAGCGCCCCATTGAAATCAATGAAATAAAACCAGTACCGGTATACCGGATTTAATCCGGGAATCCGGTTTTTAGAGAACCGGTAACCGGTAAATCCGGTAGCCGGTAATGGGCCCGGGGTCCCACCTCTACTGTGAAATACAAAATGAACAGAAAAACACAGTGAATACAGATCTAAATTCTACACAATATTGATGCTATTCAACAGTAAACAAGATGTAAAGCTTTGTGAGCAAATAAAAAAGGAGAAACCAAACATTGCTCTTGTAGGTTAGGCGCTAAAAACGAAAATTGGCAAGTTGAAGGTTCAAGTCTGTTTTAGGTAAGGGGACATTATATGCATGTGATTTCTTTCACTTTTAAAATTTGTTATTTTAAAAGTAAGAATCCACACAGGAGAGAAACCCTGTACACTCCCTGTACAGGAGTGTGAGGAAAGCTTCGGGAGAAGTTGGGAGCACTCACTATATACCAGAGAATCCATACAGGACAGAAACTGTACATGCACCTTACTGGGAAATGCTACATGATGAGTTCAGCCCTCAATAAACACCGAATATATATGCCTATCTGTGGAGAAAGCCTCGGTGTGAACCTTGGTCTTAGTATGCATGAAAGAATGCTAACAGTTCTCCCATTCCCACCCCACCTCACTGCAGTTGCAGTTGGGAGAGAGTAAAGGAGAACATGAATGCCTTCACTTTGGGAAGGGGCATGGGGTAGAATACTTAGGAAATAGTATAGTTAGCTAATTTATTTATGGCCATTGCCAAACAAAAATAGTGTAGTAGACTTAAAGATTAGCTACTGCCCCACACAGATGGGACCGTATTTTTAATTCCACACCACAGACCAGTCTCTCTCATTCCTGGTCTCCTTCCCTTACACCTTTCCCTCCTATGAACACAGACCACCCCCTTACCTTTCGCTCCCTTTATACACCCTGTTCCAAAGTGACACCTAAAGGTTTAATCCTGGAGCTGCATGCCTGCAAGGCCAGGACTGATTGGCAACTCAGCAGCAGGCTGAATAAAACAAATGGAAGGGAAGTACTTTTTCACTTGATGTATAATTAATCTGTGAAACATTGCCAGAGGATTTGTGGAGATGGAGATCAAGAACAATCCTGAGCTCAAAATCGGTTTAGGTAAGGTCTTAGAGGGTAGATGCATAAATAGTTACAAATTGTCACAGGATGAGACATCTGATTTTTAGATCCTAAGAGTGACTATCAGGAAATGGATCATTTCTAGAGCTGAAACAGACACTTAAATGAATACCCGCAGGTAACACCCACGTTTTTGGGTACGGCATCAGGTACCAGACAGGTTACCTAGGTATCAATTGCGTACCTGGATACCCAAAAAATCCATAACTTCTGGTACTATTTTTTAAAAAATGTTATTTTTCAATTACTTATTGGTATATCAGGTCATATCTTGTTTTTTTTTTAAAGCGCCAGGTACATCGCTGGTGCTATATAAATGCTAATATAATAATAATAATAATAATAATAACAATAATAATAATAATAATAATAATAATAATAAAACTGAAACAATCAGGATGACATTTTAAAAAAAAAATCAGGATCAGAATTCATTTTTTTGGAACTGGAAATCAATTTTCCAAGATGGAAAAGCAATAATTAGGTTTTGGAAGTCAGTAAATTGATAAAGTTGATAAATCAGTACCAGAAGTCAACATTCCAGGACCGGAAGTCAATGCTCTTGGACATTGGGTACCCAAATCGGGTCACAGTCAGTTACCAATTAGTACCCAATGTTGTTGGGTTGATTCGGAAACCCAGAAATTCGATGGGTATAGTATACCCATTTTTGTGGGTACTTGTTTCAGCACTGGTTATGACCTGTTGTGCACTTCTCTGGAATGACAGAAGTTGGTCATTGTTGGAGACAGGATGCTGGGCTAGATGGATTATTGGTAATTCCTATGTTCTCACTTTCTGTATTATGCCCATTCCCCAGCTGTTGATTTTCCTCACACACAATCTAGATTTCCTTTGGTGCAGCTGTCTTAAATTCATGGCAATGGCTGCCTGATATGCAGCAGTGTAAGAGGAGGACTAGACCTGTCATTATCGAGTCAATTAAGTACCTTGTAACAGGGTGCTTTGGTAGAAACAGGATAGCCACAGACACCTGATACAGATCCCCCGCTTGCTGGGGAAATTGGGAAGAATGAAAACACCTGCTTCTGTCTGGTGGGGTCAGCTGGGTTTAAAAAAGCCATGAAGAGAGAAGCTGCGGCTTGCCCGGAAGCAGGGACTGGAGCAGACAAGAGCTCACCTGCTGGGAGGAAACAGACCCAGGGAGACTGACTAGGATTGCTACATCTGAGGCTGGAAGGGGTCACGTCCGATAGAGAGCAAGTGAGATAAAAACAGTCTAGCAGGAGGGACTATGCCTGGGCGATAGGGGTTGGTGGTGCTGAAGTAAGACTCACTTGGGAAGATACATGAGCCAGGTGTGGGTCATAGAGGGAATTGGGCAATAAACAGATGACTTACCACAATAAAGCCTGGATCAGAGCTGTTGTCATCCAGGTGGGAAGGCCGAGGGAGAATAAAGATACATAGTAACATGGTTGGAACACATGCTAAAATTCCACCTATTGAATGTGCTTGGGCATGAACCTGGACAGGTGGTGGTGGGGTACAATTGTACAGAGTTCCAAACACAAGCATTGCAGGGCCCCCTAAAAAGTTAACAATCTTTTTTCTTAATATACATTAAAATATTGATAAGTAAAATAATAATGGCAAGTAACATATGTGTAAATAACCTACCAGTATGGTTTTCAGAAAACGATTTCAAAACATATAGTGGGGGTGGTGGGGATAGAACCCCAGACACCAGTATGTACTGGGACCCCAGATTTTTTTCAATGTGCATGCATGAGTTTACCTTTTGCAAGGTTAAAGCAAGACATAAGTATGCAGAATAATTTAGACAGAGAAGCATTAACCAGGCACAAAGGCAGAGCAGATATTTAATTAATGGCGATGTCTTCGTCCAGTCACACATTCCGGTTGACTGCACTGGGTGTGGGCTGCCCATCCCCAATAATGCAATATCAAAACTAAAAAGGACAGTTTAATTAGGGACAATAATGTGGGACGTGAACAAACAGAATGTTCAGGCACAAATGTTCTGAATGCTCAGCCAACAAGCTAGGAGCAGGTGGCTGGGTGAAGGGACCTCATTTCTAAGTAGTTGGGTAGGTCAGAGAAGTCGTCCGTAGGTGCAGTGAGGACACGTATTGCTGATCTGCTGTAGTATCCTTGCAAAACCGTGCTTGTCTCTGAACACCAAAACAGAGAGTTCATGGCTTAGGGAGTGTTCATCGGAGCTGGCAAACAAACAAAATAATAATAATAATAATAATTGAAATTTTTGAATTGAAAATTATTGATAAACGGCAGATTGTCAAAAGAGATCAGCACCCAAAATTTTATATTTTTTTTGGTGGGGGAGGGATTGTGAAGTTCTGGGAACTTAGGTGCTTGAATGGGAGCTGAGCTCCTTAGGAAATCTGGCCTGAAAAGCCAAAAACCAAACTGGTATTCTTTTAGACTTATGGTTAAGTAGAACTACTAATTCTGTTGTAATAAAGTAGAAGCAGGTTGTGGACAAGGCCTTGTGTATTCTACTTTTTTTTCCCCCTTCAAATTCTGCAACAAGGAAACCCACATTCTGTGAGCAGAAAATCCAGATTCTGTAAGCAGAATAAATTATGATGCAAATCCTGATCCTCTTCAACAGTTGTGACACAGGGCCCAATGCCCCTCCCCAAATAAATACTGGCTGATAACAATGCCAGCACTCCATTGGCTGGCCCATAGTACCACCACACCATTGGCTAGCTCATATCATTCTCCACTCAGATTAAGCCAATAACGATATCGGATTAATCCGATAGCGATATTCCCATCCCTACTATCCAGTGTGAGACCAAGTAGGACTGGAACATGCAGCCTGCAGGAATGTAGTTGAGTGCCTGAACTTGTGACCATCCATCCCATGCCATCCCAAACCAATATTTCCAAATCTTTGAATCCTCAGAACTGCAGAAATCTCCTGATATCAACAGATTCCACAATTGTTGAGGGTGGAAATCCCCTGGGTCACCTGACAGAGTTAATCACTATTCTACACTATTTTCAAACCAAAACCAAATGACAGGGCACGTTTAGTTTTTCTACGTAAGACTACGTAGTCGTACGTAAGAGAGGGCTGGGCAGGGATCCTGATAAGAGCTGGCTACACAAGCTGCCTGGATCCCCTGCAGCTGTGTCATTCTCCTCTCCTCCCCCAGGTAATGCCATAAAGGGGACTGCCCTGAGGGTGGCGGCCAAAGGGTGGCAGCCTAAGGGCGCCGTCAAAGGGTGAAGAGCCATCAAAGGGCATTAGCGGGTGGAGGCAGTGGAGGCGGACACCCTAACGAGTGAGATTACCATCATGCTGCTGCCGAGCAGCCATTGCCACTGCCCTGCTGCTGCCCTGCCACCACCGGAACCCCAGACCAGCATGGGGACTGGGTGCCAGGGACACCAGCTGGGCTGTCAGCCCCACCATCACTGCCAGTGCGGCCGGGAGCCAAGATGCAGGAGGGTGTTGGGAGTAGGGATTGGGTTGGGGAGGGAGGTCCCAACATATGCACCCAGGTGTGAGGTGGGGGCATATGGAGGAAGGGGTGTCACCCAGTGTGAGGGGGCGATGGGTGGATAGGGAGGAGGAGGTATTGGGAGGTGAGGGATGAAGGGACTGGGTTGGGGGGAGGGGCAGCTCCCCTTGGTGTGAGGGAGGGGGAACTACCCTCTGATGCAAGAGGAGGGTAGGGGGTGTAGTCGTGGGTTGGGATCTTCCTTGGGAGGCTGACGGGATGGCCCCCGAGAGGGGTTGGGGGAGTCTGCAGCTATAGGGGTCATCTTGGGCCAGGGGAATTATGGTACCTCTGGGAGGCAAATTAGAGTGGTGAGGCGGGACAGATGTTTACGGCCCTTTTTACACAGACGCTCTAATACCCATAAAATGGGTGTTTTATTATACATGTTGCAGGGCTCCACTGAAGCCAATCACCATGGGCCCTGTGCACACATGATGCCTCCACCCAGTTCCTCTGGGTGGAGATGGGTGTTGGCCGGTGGGTGGGGAGAATTTCCCTGGGTGGAGATGGGTGGGGGCATCTGTGTAAACGCCACTTTCGGTGGGTATTGGTGTTTGCGCCCGGCCAACACCCATCTCCACTACACCCACCCATGGAGCAATGGACGCTAATGCTGGTTAGATGTTAGAGCATCTGTGTAAAAAGGGCCATAGTCCTGTCCTGCTCACTACCCCCCAGGCAGGCGGTGAGGTGATTCGGGATCAGAGGGCCCCCAGCCTTGGGTTACTGCTGCTGAATGTGACATCAGTGTCCAATAAGTCAACTGCGGTCCAGGAGATGATCCTGGACCAGGCAGCCGACCTCGCATGTATCACAGAGACCTGGCTGGACAATGAGTCGGGGCCTATACTGGCTGACCTTTTCCCGGCTGGGTACTCTGTGCAGCATCAGCCTCAGCTGGGGGACGTGTGTGTGTCTGTGTGTGTGTGTGTGTGTGTGTGTGTGTGTAGCCATTGTTTTTAAGGATACATTGTCTGTGAGGAGATTTCCTCTGCAAACCATCATGGAGATAGAGGGCCTGCATTTGGTGTTGGATTTGGCCGGAGACAGATTAGGGATACTGCTGATATACCGAGCACCCACCTGTATGACAGCTTCCCTATCCGCACTGACTGAGCTGGTGTCGGCGGTGGTCTTGCGGTCTCCCAGGGCAATAGTCCTGGGGGACTTCAATATCCATGCTGACATCAGTCTTGGAGGAACAGAGCATGAGTTCATGGCCGCCATAGCAACCATGGGCCTGTCTCAGAGGATGGTGGGCCCCACACACATTGGGGGACATACCCTAGATATGATGTTTTGCACAGGCCTTGAGGCGGGGGGATCCATTAGTGGAGGAGGTGTCAACAGAACCCTTGTCATGGACAGATCATTATCTCCTCTGGGCAGGTATCCTGGCGCATGTCAGTCCCCGGGAGGGTGTAGAACCAATTAGGATGGTTCACCCCTGATGGCTTATGGAACCTAGAAGGTTCCAGACTGTTCTAGGGGATGTATCCTCTGATCTTGATTGCTGCTCACTCGATGATCTTGTGACCATGTTGAATTCCATGTTGGTGGAGGTCATTGACCAGGTGGCTCCCAGGCATCCTCTCCTGAACCGCCAACAATGCAGGTCCCCATGGTATATGGAGGAGCTGTGCCGGATGAAACGGGAAGGGTGACGGTCAGAACAACGGTGGTGTCACTCATGTGCTGAAGTTGACCAGTTGCGGCATAGAGTCTGGTTACATACCTATGCCGTGGTGGTCCGGGCAGCAAAGAAAGTTTTCTTTGCTGCCCTCATTGCATCTGCTAAGTCATGCCCAACGGAACTTTTCCGGGTGGTGAGGGGGCTGGTGAGTCCGGCCTCCCTCCGCCTGGATTTAGAGTCACTGAATGCCCGCTGTGATTTGTTTGTGGACTTTTTTGCAGATAAAATCGCTCAGATCCACCATAGTTTTGACACAACACTTTTAGCAGTGGGTGAACCAGAGGAAGTAAAAGCCCCGCCTTGACCTGTTTTGTGGGATGAATTTCAGAATGTGTCCCCTCAGCTGCGGGGGATACCCTGGGGTCTGTTTGAGCCACTTATTGTGAATTAGACCCATGTCCGTCCTGGCTGGTCAAGGCCAGCCGGGAGACATTAGGGCTGTTACTGGTGGGGACTGTCAACACCTCCCTTGGGGAGGACAGGGTGCTGGACTGCCTTAAGGAGGCACTGGTGCAGCCCCTGCTCAAGAAATCATCATTGGACGTTGGCGTCCTGGACAGCTATCGGCTGGTCTCTAACCTTCCCTTTTTAGGGAAGGTTATTGAGCAGGTGGCTCGACAGTTGCAGGAACATCTGGACCAGATTAACTTTCTCGATCTCTTGCAGTCAGGTTTTCACCCTGGATATGGCATGGAGACTGCACTTGTGGCCTTGGTCGACGACTTCTCCCATGAGTTGGACCGGGGTCATTCAACCTTGTTGATCCTATTAGATCTCTCGGCTGCATTTGATATTAATAACACCCAGCTTTACCTCTCATTTTCATCCAACTCAGGCCCGGCAGTCTCAGTGCTTACCCGGTGCTTGGCAGCTGTGGGGGATTGGATGAGGGTGAGATGTCTGAATTTAAATTCCGACAAGATGGAGGTCATGGTCGTGGGGAAGGCCGGGGGAGTGATGGCTCCCATAATTGATGGCATATATCTTGCCCTGGTATATCAAGTTTGAAGTCTGTGGGTGCTCCTGGACCCACAGCTCCACGTGGATGCCCAGGTGGTGGCTGTGGCAAAAGGGGCATTTCGCCAATTACGTCTGGTGCGTCGGCTTCGGCCATATGTCTTGGACTCCAACCTAGCCACGATAGGCCATGCTTTTATTACCTCGAGATTAGACTACTATAATGCACTCTACGTGGGGCTTCCCTTGGGGCTGGTTCGGAGAGTGCAGTTGGTGCAGAATGTGGCGGCTCATCTCCTAACAGGGACGGGCCAACGCAAGCATAATAAACCAGTGTTTCACTTTCTGCACTGGCTGCCTATAGTCTTCCAGGCCCAATTCAAGGTGTTGGTGTTGACCTTTAAACCCCTAAAGGCCTGGGCCCCACCTACCTGTGGGACCGCCTCACCCTTCCGGTCTTGGATCGGCGCTTGTGGTCGGCTGGGGGCACTCTCCTCGAGGTCCCCCGGGTTTCTCAGGTGTCAACCTTGTGGAGGGCATTCTTTGTACTTGCACTGCGGTTGTGGAACTCCCTCCCATTGGAGTTCCGCTTGATTACCGACCTAACAATTATGTTGTTAGCTGCCCCTAATATGCTTTTAGCAGGAGGGGGCGGCATACAAATTTTATTATAAATAAATAAAATGAGGACATGACGGAAACTGCCAGACAAGGCTCAGAACCAGAAATTCAGCTCTGAAAGATGCTCCCATCCCTCAAGCCTCAATTCTACTGTTGTGTGTTTTGTGGAAAAAAGAGGAGCTAGTGTCTGTTTGAATGTTCCAGATGAGACCCAGCTTTATTTAGCAGTTTCCTTGTTGTGACTTTCAGGAGGGCAACTGCCTCTTAGTGCCCGAGAACAGATCCTCTTTGTCTGATTTCCTTGTATGAGCTGTCGCAGACAAGCTTCAGTCCTCTGCAAATTGCCACATTCACATCTTTCCGGATTGGGGCTGCCACTTCAGCAGCCCGCTTGTGCTTGCCAGACAGGGGATTAGACAAAATGGTATGTGTCGATGAGTTAAATATGGGGACGAGATCAGGCCTTAGGTGGGACCTAGGGATGGAATGGTGAGAGCTCTTCATCTCAGGTACTAGTGCAATTTCAGACAACAAAGCCCAAAAGCTCTGGATGACACACCAATTTAGGATGATATGAGTGACAGGTGTTAAAACACTCCTATTAAATCAGCGCACTTAATGAAGGAATCTAAATGCTGCTTATCAGTGTATCATATCAGGTATTTGAGGTTTGTTTGTTTTCCAGTCGTAGCGATAAAAAACATTTAACAAGAACAACACTTGCAGACATTTTTGTTTTGACCTAACATACTTTTTAGAGTTCACAAGAATTCAGCAGGGAATATACTGATTAATGAATTGCTAGTGACCTACAGCCAAAAATTTGGCCACTTAATTTTAAACTGTATGTAAAATTTGAAAACTCTGTAATAGGCTGTGGAAAACAACAAATAATTAACCAGTAGTCACCTACCGAAATGATACACACTGTGACATGAATGTGACTATTCATTTCCAGCACAGCACTTGGAATGATTCTTAGCCAGCACCATTTTGGTAAAGGGCCACACATGCGCAGAGTGGCCCTTGTAGCCATTTGACACATGCACAGTGGGTTTTTTTTATTTTATATTGATTTTTTAATGAAAAAAGAGAAAGTGAATGGGTTTTCTATGAACCCCCCCCACAAGAACAAATGGTTTTATTAAACAAAAACAAAAATTAAAACAAAAGGGGTGCCTTCTGCACACCCCTGGTTCTCAGTGCCTGCCCCACAATTATGGAACTCCCTTCCCTTGGAGATTCAACATCTAAGCCTGAGCCTGCTTCTCTTCCAGAACCTATGTAAGACCTTTTTGTTTGACAAAGCATTTGTCAGACATGGATAGGTTTGTGTAGGGTTGACGGGGAGAGAGGTTGGGGGGCTTAATGGGGTTGTTATATATATATATATATATATATATATATAAAATTTATACCCCACCCTTCCCCTAGGACTCAATATATAATTTGAGTCCTAAAGGAAGTGTGGGGTATAAATTTAAATAAATAAACCATGGAAACTGTCAAATGTATAGAGCAACCCTCATTGGTAGGTTATTGTTATTCCCATTTTATAGAGGGGGAAATGAAGGCCAAGACTAATTGGGAGATTTGAATCCCACTCTCCCAGTCCAAGTCCAACACCTGATCCACTAGGCTACACTGGCTCTTTATTTTTGGAGTCAAAAATCCCACAAACTTACAGTGTATTAAGCAGGGCTGGCCTTACCACAGAACAACCCAGGGCGAGTGTCTTGAACCTCACTCTTCTGGGGGCCCCACAGCAGCCCCTGATTTCTCAAGGGCAGGGTGTGGGGGTTCCACTCTCTCTCAGGGAGGCCCCAAACATGACCATCTCTATGGCCCCGTAGAGGGTGTCCCTGAAGGTGCAGGACCATGGGAGAAAGGGAAGGGTCACCAGGGACTCCACATTTTATCTTCTCCTTGGATCCTAAAAATTCTTAGGACAGCTCTGATATTCAGTGTTTTTGTCCACCCCTCCCCATTTAAGAAACCCAGACAGCGTTAGTTCTTGTGCTTGCTGTGTGGATTCTGTTTCAGAAGTTCCAATGAAATGTATTAATGGTTCTACTGCAGTAGTTCCCAAACTGTGAGGCAGAACCCCAAGTGGTCTTGTCATCTACAGATGGGGTCAGGATTCCTGATATTCATATATTTTGCATACCTTTATTGCTCTCTGGGATCGTGGGATTTTAATTTAGTCTCAGCATGGAGTCATACAGGCAGAAGTTTGGGAACTGTTGATTTACGTCGGTTGTTGATCGTTTGAGTCCTTGCTCATTAATTTCTGTTGCTAGAATTCTCTCCTTTTCTAATTGTGCTTCGTCCCACCACCACTGATTTTTCACCTGAACTACCCAAGAGTTTGGGAGGCATGTGAAACTGAAATTTTAAATGGAAGTTGAAGGTCAACATGAAATGGTGCAAACGGGAACACTATGCTTTATATAACATGCAGGCATAGTGTGTTATGTGATATGAAAATTAATACAGCAATGGCATTCAAATGCTGTAATCCTAAATTGTCATCTGCTGAAAAGAAAGAGTGCAAACAGAATACCACAGGGGATTGTTCTGCTTTGATCTCTCAGCGATGAACGTCTTTCATATAGTTTATTTTTGGTCAGCTGTTCTCAGAATGAGAAGTCTTTGTAAACCCTGATATGTCAACAGTTTATCCAGTAAAATAAAAGAGGGAAATGTTAGGAATCAGAAATTACATGAAACGAAACTACACCATGTCACTGTTAAAATGATAATAGGTTTATGTATATCAATCTTTTTGATTCTAGGCTTGTTGTTTATTTATTTTGGCTGCTGCATATTGCTTTGCACAAATATTAGCTTGTTTTAAGACTATTCTGCACAAACTAATGTAAAAAATGAATACAAAATAAGAATTACAGTAGGGAGAGAGTTTCCTTAGGGTACTTTGGAGTTGTAGTATAAGAAACTGTAAAATGTTCTTAAAATGGCTATCCCCAGGAGCTGGGGTAAGAAAAAATCCAGTACTGCATATCCAGTATAGTCAGGAAGCCATGAGGTTGCAGTTGCAAAGTGAGATACCATGTTCAAGCCGTCTAAAGATTTGAATCTGTGCAGTTTCATGATGCAGCAGTACTCATTTTATATAAAGCGGGATTCGTGTATACACTAGGACCAATTCTGTAGCCTTACTTTGGTGAAACACAAATCTTCCTTTTAATTCAAATATGACGTTTGCCTGAGGAGCAAATTATGTGATCTGGCCCATAGTAAAATAAGAAAGAGGCAAATTATCATTTCATAAGAACAGAAGAAGTGCCATAATGGGCCAGACCAATGGACCAGTCAGCCCAGCATTCTGTCCCTAACTGTGGCTACCTTGGGTCGCTTCAGAGAAGTACCCAACAGATCATAATGGAATGATCCAGTCCCTGTTGTTTGCTCCGAGCTCCTGACAGTCAGAGGTTGTGTCCCCTAATCACCCTGACTAATAGCCATTTATAGACCTATCTATCCACTATCTCATGTTGGCTGGTGACTCCTACCACATGCTATCACCCCTCCACCTCAGCACCATCATACAATGGTTGACCAAACCGTATAGAGTTCCAAAGTGTAGTGTCAAACTGTCCTGCAGGCTTGCTCAAAGCAGCACAGAACCATCTTTTATTCCTTCTAGCTTCTTCTTTACTGTATTCTTTACTACCAGAGCCTTACAACATTCTCTTTGCTTTTATTTAGCTGATATTCATTGTTTGGATATTCATAACAGATTCTGATTCATTCCATTTGTATTCATCAAGCAAATGTATACATTTTGACTCCAATTTCTGGAGATACCAATGTTATTCACAGGGATGTTACTTGCTGTTATTACTTCACTTGCCATCAACTTATCAATGTAAGTGGAAGAAAAAATTCTTGTAATATTTTGGGAGTCATCCTGAATTCCAGACCATTGTACAACTGACTCTCCTTGTCCCCTTCATCAACACTGGGTAGTTGTACTTAAAATGTCATGAAGATAAGTACTATGGAAGGAGAGTCTGATGTGCAAATCTTCCACCCATTGATGTCAATGGCAAAACCTCAATTTTAATTGCAGAGGATCATCTGTCCAGGACAATTATCCACTGTTAAAGTCAATGGGAATTTTGCCATTGACTTCAATGGTGGAGGATATACACCCTGAGTGCTTTTTCATTTATAGTAGTTCTGCATCCACATAATTTTTCCTTAGCTTCAGTGGAGCTTTATTTCCCCACTTAAAGTGAGAGAAGAGCCGATCCCTAGACATCCCTGTAAGAAGCAACCCCGGCATTCCTATGCAGATGACTTTAAAGCAAAATCAATAACTGCTCAAGGAAGTCTGAGATTTCAATGCTGTAATATAATAACTAACTCTCTGAAGGCTTTTCCTGCCTGGGTAGTAAAGCAATAATTGACTTCGTGAGTTAGAGAGCGTGATAATTGTTTCATAATAGTTTTGTTTGGTCTCCTGCCAAAATCTGATTCTCAATTCAAAGAGAAACACAAAAGGAGAACCATGCAAGGCGGCTTTAGTCTGTAATATGAGGAATCCTTGAAATCATATTCCAGTAATGAATTTTTATGCATCTCTTCATACGTGCTTGCAGCCTTCTGTTCTAGGGTGAACCTTACCCCATGGCAGAAGGCCAATACATGGCGTACATACTGCTTAAGGCCTACTAAAACCTTCAAATGTTGATGTGTGAAGATAAAAAGAACTGTTTAGATTCTCCTGAGGAAGCCCTGCTTTGAGATTAATTTCATATAGGCCTCAGCACAGGACTGAATGTCACCCGAGAGAGAAGCAGTAGGGCTTACATTCTCATTTTCATTAAACTCTCTCTTCGTGATTCTGGCAGTGAGTCCTGAGGCCTTAGTTCATGGCTAGGGAACCTCTGGTCCATCAGCTAAATCTAGCCCATAGCTGCTCTTTAGTTGGTCCCTCTGGCCCCTGGATCCAGTCCCTATCCTCAGAGATAGGAATTTCCCTGAGAGCCCAGGAGAAAGGAGCGGAGATGAGGGTATGAACTCAAGGATAGAGGATGGATCTGTAACATAGATCCATGAACTGGTTTCTCTCCAACCTTCCCCTATCCTGAGCACACCCCTTAAGCACCCCCATCCACAAATCCAATCTGGTTTGCAGAGTTTGTACTAATAAGAACATATGATGTGCCATACTAGGTCAAACCAGTGGTCCATAGAGCACAGCATTCATCCTGTCTATGATAGCGGTCAATATCAGTTGCTTGGGAGAAGTACCCAATAGGTCACAATGGGCAACCTATTGCCTGTTGTTCATTCCCAGCTCCTGACAGTAAGAGGTTATGTCCCCTAAACCTACTTGGCTAACAGCTGTTAATAGGGCTGTAGCGGAATATCGCAGCGGTAGCTATTTCCGGCGGAAACAGTGTTTCCGCAATTAGTGGAACGGCATGGCAGAGGCTTTCATTCCGCGGTTTCATTCCGCGGTTCCGCGGTTCCGCTTATTTAATTCCACAACTTAGTGGAATTGTGGAAACATGACATTTTCGCTATATCCGCAATTCCGCCAGCGCCACAAAATAGTGGAATAGCGGTTTTCCGCAATTTCCGCAATTTTTCCGCAATTCTGCGATTTGCAGAATTCCGGCGGAATTAGCGGAATATCCGCAGAAAAGTCGTGGTGTGGCGCGGGCAATTCCGAAATGGCGGAACGGAATCGCGGCATGGTAAAAGCTGCTGCCGCATCAGCCCTAGCTGTTAATGGACCTACTCTCCAATAACTTATTAAATCCTTTTTCAAACCCAGATACACTACTGGCCTTGATCACATCCACTGGCAACAAATTCCACAAATTAATTGTGTGTTGAATTAAAAATACTTTTGTTATTTGTTTTAAAACTGCTACCAGTTAGTTTTATGAAGTGTTCCCTAGTTCGAGTACCATTTGAGAGGCTAAATAATAGGGATGTGCAAACAGAATGCGGTTCGGATGATTGGACGTTTGGTCGTTCAGTTCGAAACCCGAGTTCGGGTACAGTGGTTTGGTTTGGCAGAGTTCGGTTCGGCTGAACTTGGCCAAACATTCGAAAATAGCACAATCGATACCGATACCAAATTTGAAGATTTTTTTCGGTATCGGTATCATTTGGCCCTGAAACAACCCCTGGTCTCCACCCCTGGTGCCTGGTGAAGTCTTCTCCTCAGCTGCCTCCCCCTTCCAGTCACGTTTTTCCTGCCCAAAGTCATGTTTTTCCCTCCCTCAAACTCATCTGAACTCACCTGAACATGGCCAAACTGTTCAGCCATTTTCGAGTTCGGTTCAGACGTTTGGTTCAGACGTCCGAACAGACCGAGTTCGGTCCGAACTCTGAACATCCGAACTGTGTTCGCACATCCCTACTAAGGGTATTTTCAGATGTTATGAGATCACAGTCAACCAGAGTGAACCACACTCAAAACCACGGCAGCGCCAAAGCACGCTGAACGTCTGTTCAGCGGCCGCCAGATGTTCACCACAGTCAGTCCCCAACAGGGGTCAAATTCAACCACACTTCCAGAACTCCAGCCCAGCCCATCGCCAAAACCATGGTCAATGCAATTCCCAATGGGAAACAACAAAAAAGTAACGTCTGAATGGCAGCCACAGGCCGGAATCAAGCAAAATGATTCCCAGCCGGGGACAATGCACACAACATCACTGCCAGGCAACCAGCAACAATACAGGCCACAGAGGGAGATTTAAAGGGCACACATCACCAGGGAAATGTGGCAGGATGGAGCGAGGTAGAAGGGAGAGGAGAGCAGCGGATGAGAGAGCAAGGGAGGAGGTGGAGGAGGCACAGGTGGAGGAGGAGGTGGTTGTGCTGCACATGGAGGAGGTGGAGGGACAGCAGCAGCAGCAGCCAGAACTGGCCACCTCAGGGACAAAGACCAGGCCAGGGCACCCTGGAAATGGGTAAGGGGACCGAAGGGGAGGGGACCCAGCGGCACAGGGGCACCCAAGGGGGAGGGCTGGCCGACTGGCCGGCAGGAGGGGGGGCAGGGACAGGCAATGGGACTGGGGCAGAACAGCAACCAACCCCCCCCCCCCATGTCCCGCAGACATGGAAATGGGCTTGGGAGCCCAAACCCCCGCAGGAGACAGGGGCAGCCCAGACGGAGGAGGAGGAGGAGGAACCAGAGGAACCACGGGGGTGATGACTCTACCACAGAGGGGGGCAATGGGGGCTCTGGGGGCTCAGGGAGACCCAGGAGTTTATCCACATCTGGGGGGCCTTGGAGCATCAATTGGAGCTCGTGCTCAATCAGCGCAACAAACACGTATTCTGGGAGATCATGCGGAAAATGGAGGTGGTGGGGCATCACAGGACTGTGGCACAGTGCTGACTGAAAGCCAAAGAATTCAAGAGGGGGTACAAGGCCATTCAGGACAACAACCAGCGGTCCGGGCACGGAGCCCGAACCGCCCCCTACTATGATGCCCTGGACCTCATACTGCACATGAAGGGCTCAATAGTAGCCCCATGCCTCATGGGGAGTGCCATGGTCCAGGTCAGGGACAGGGAGTGGACTGATGTACCCCCTCCCCTCGACACCCCCCAAGAAGGCACCAGCTCCAGGACCCCCGACCCCCCAGGAGGAATGCCCCGGGACCTCAGGGACCAGCAGCCCCCCCCAGCACCAGCTCAGAGATCCCCCACCCCCTGGCAGGACAGGATGACTCTGAGGCTGGCACACTGGTCATCCTCAGCCAGTGGTCAATGGGGGACCCCAGCTACATGGAGGGACCAGCCTCAGAGGGATCGGAGACAAACATCGAAGGTAAGCATGCAGGTGGGAGGGGAGACGGTCTGTGGGGAGGGTGTTTGGCTAGGGGGCAGGCCCTGTACACCCCAGACCACTTAACGGAGGCCCGGGGGCTGCCCGGGCACACCTACAGCCCTCCTCCACCCACCCCCCATATCCCCACAGGGCACAACACGACACAGCACCAGAGACAGAAGGGCGAGGAGGCCAGCGGGGAACAGCCCTGGCAGCAGCTGGAGGGCCCCAGGTGAGACACACCAGCAAGGAGGAGGGGCCCCAGGGAGGCTGCTGCCAACCCGGGGGTGGGGTGCACACCCCCAGCCGTGTCCCCGGCCAGGGGGCGGCTGGCCAGGGTGGCTAACCACCACCGTCTGTGTACTCTACAGGGCAGCCCAAGGGGCCCCAGCAACCCAGGGCCGTGCCCCCAGCACAACGAATAAGGGAGCACCGGGCACAGGTA